>CM021105.1:472954116-473277329 GCA_007115665.2 Sequoiadendron giganteum
GTCACTTGAGGTACACTAGTTGAATTATTACGTCAACTCTGAAAAGCTTGTGTTACTCCTAGGATAAGCATGGGAGCGGGCTTGTGTACTTACTTGCTAAAAAGATTCATTACTAGTAGAATAGTTGGTTGTAGGTTAGTCTAGGGTGATGGATTTACCCATTGAAGGACAATACCTACACGTAGTGTTAGATAGCCCTAAGTCAAATCGACCCTGAATAGTGTATGTGATAGATGACCCTCAGTAGGAATACTGTATGAAACACTTTGATGAAAGTAGTGTAATGTACAAGACATCCTCTTAGACTGGGCGATGATTACACTGTCAGTTCACCGTGATCTCGTATTACATGCTAGTTTGAGAGCTTTCCGGAAAGCACAGGTTATAGTTATGTAGGACACAACACTATGCTCAGCTGGTTAACAGTATCAGTTACTCTACCAATCTCTTCGTCGAAGGGAGGGCCATCTATCGAATGATAGATGTGCGGGGGACCGCATTATAAGTCTGTGGTTGGTAGAAAAGCGCCCAAGTGATGCTTCTCCTCATCAGGCTACTAGAGCACCAAGATTTGAAAGGACGGATTCCTAGACCTTCTTACTACTATTTGTTCTAAAGCTCATTGGAGCTATTAGTTAAGGTACATTTTCTCGTTACTTGTACTTGTGAAGTTATTGTAATGAAATGGAATCTTTATTGTAATTTTAATATGATATCTTGTTCATATATGATCAATAAAGGAAAGAAAAATTATATTGCAATGACTTGTTAGTATGTTCATTTACTACTTTGATGTAAATTGGAAAAAAATTATTTTACCGAAGGGTCGGGTCGTTACAAGAAGTCTATCTTTGCGGTGACAGAGGGCAAGCTGCTTGGCCACATCGTCTCCAAAGGAACTCGAATTGACCCTAGCCGGGTGGATTCCATCAAAAACTTGTCTCTTCCAACAAGTAAAACTAGAGTACTCTTTCTTTCGTAAGGTAAATTTCATACGAAGGTTTGTGTTGGACTTCTCAAAGTTGACAAAAGATAAATCTGCTATGATGAAGAAGAAGTTTGTTTTCAAGTGGACAGAGGAAGGCAAGAAGGCATTTGTCGCAATAAAAGAGGCTATCAGCCGAGCACCGATGTTGGTCCGTCCTGACTTTGATAAGGATTTTATCCTTTATTGCTATGCATCGGAACACACTATGTTTGTCATACTGACACAAAAGTTAAATGAAGAAACTGAGTCTCCAATTGCTTTCATGAGCAACAGTTTCAAGGACAGTGAGTCACGGTACTCTTAGATTGAAAAGAATTCATATGCAATGGTTAGAGTCGTGAAGAATTTTAGATTTTATATCTTGAATTCCCACACAACTATGTATGTCACCAATCAAGCAGTTAAAAGTGTGTTAACTCAACAAGAAACGGGCACAAAGAGAGGAAATTGGGTCGCAAGAGTTCAAGAGTATGACTTGGAGATCAAGTCGACTAAAATTTGTTGTGGGAGAGGCCTTTGTCAGTTGATAGTAGATGATGGTGATAAGAAGCATTAGGTCGAGGGTGAACCTGAACCTGAACCTGAACTTGAAGTTAAAGAGGATCTTCCTATGGTCCTACTTGTTAATTCTATAGATGAATGGTATGTTGAGATATGGTACTCCTTGACTTATGGTGAATGTCCAGCCCACATGGACAAATAGCAAAAGAGAACACTAAAGTTGAAAGCGTAGATTGTACTTTGGAATGATGTTATGTACAAGAAAGGGTTGGATGGAACATTTTTTCTATGTGCTAATAAGGACCAACAACGGAGGTTGTTGGAAGCACTTCACAGTGAAGCATGCGATGGCCAGTTTTCCTCAAGGGTTATAGCATTCAAATTCTTGCGAGCGCAATTTTTTTGGCCAACTATGTTTTGTGACGTGTATGAATGGGCGCATAGATGTCAGATGTTCCAGCAGTTTGTTGGTAAGCTTAAGTTGGCAGCCATTCCACTCAGGCCAGTTATCATAGACACTCCATTTCAGCAATGGGAATTGGATTTTGTAGGTCATATCAACCCACTTTCCAGTAAGGGGCATATTTATGTCCTTATAGCTACAGACTATTTCACAAAATGGGTTGAGGTTTTTCCAACCAAGCGGGCTACCTCTAAAGTAGTGTGTGACTTTTTGAAGGAGAATATTATTTCATGCTTCAGGGTGCCATGCAAAATTGTGATTGATAATGCAACATGTTTCTCATCTGAGGAGCTACTGGAGTTTTGTTTTGATCACGACATCACTTTGTCGCATTCATCAGATTATTACCCTCAAGGTAATGGACAAGTTGAGTCATCAAACAAGAATATTATCACAATCATACGCAAGTTAGTTGATTCCAATTAACGAACTTAGCATAAGAAACTCTGCGACGCTCTCTGGGCTGACAAAATTACTCCCAAGAGAGCCATTGGTACTTCACCCTTCATCATTATGTATGGTACAGAGGCTATGTTGCCTATCACACTAGAGTTATCTGCTTTGCAGCTGGCATCCGCAATAGAAGATGGGGAGTTTACAAATCCAATTGAGAAATGTATCATGTACCTAACAAGCTGCAAGAAGAAAGGGTGGAGGTTGTTGACAAAATCACTCAACACCAAGAGAGTGAAAGAGATTTTTGATAAGAAAGCCCCATCAACGAGATTTCGAGGTCGGAGATCAAGTCTTGTTATGGGACAAGAGACATAAGCCCAAGGGAATTCACGACAAATTTGACTCCTTGTGGTTGGGGCCGTTCAAGATCCATGAGCTCGCAAAGGAGAATACTTTCATTCTCTCTCATTTGGATGGAAGGCTCTTCCCGTTGTCATACAACAAGCAATATCTAAAGCACTTCATCCCTTTGGGGGTGAAGTAATTTTCTGTAAATATTTTTTCTTTTTGTTTTCATGATGTGTTTCCCCTTTCTATAATGTGTTCCTTATGTCGTGATGTTTTTCGCCTTTCCGTGAAGTTTTGTCATGTATTAGGTGATTTTAGGGGAGTTTCAACTTATAGGTGATTTTGGGCAATCCTGTCTTAGGTGATTGGGAAATGGTCCTGGCTCTGATGCCCAAATGATAAGGCATTGGTCTAAGCTCAAAAGTCCAAAGATTCTTGGTTCTCCTATGTCGTAAGTATCTGACATGGTCCCCAAAAAGTCAAATGTTGTACCCAAAATTTAAAAGTTTGCTACATTTAGGCATTTTGAAAAAGTGGTAAAAGTCTTGTAAAAATTGTCAAAAAGGTTGGAAAATGGAAATTTGCATGTCACGCATACCGGTTAAAAGCTCAAAATGTTCAAAATCTGATGATCTTGATCTCTTCAGAGCGACCTTATCTAAAAACCCCAAATCTCTATTTTTTGGCCCTATTTTTTAGGAATTTTTCTAAAAATATAAAGTTTCTAAAAATATACTTTTTTGGGTTTCTTCTCAAATGGATACGGCAAAAATTTCTAAAATAAAAAACATTCTAAAAATAGAATTTTGGCTTCCAAGGCTCAAATTGATTTTGATTAGTTGAAAATATTTCCTCATAAGGCTGGTCCAGTCAAAATCGTCAGAAAATTAGTTTTTCCCTGGTGGGTCTATTCTGTTTTTTCAAAAGCCAAAACAGGAGCTCCAAGGTCATCAAAGGAGGATGGTCAACTGCAAGGTGTTAGATTCAAGGTCTCAAACACTGCACAAATCGAGAAACGATGAAAGATGCTCAAGAAACGAAGAACAAAGGAGGGGAATACGAAAATCTTGAAAATGATGAAAATTTATCTAACACTGGAGATGATAGGTGCCCCTGTCCAATCAAGGCACCTAACTATCTTTTCCTTAGCATATTTTCAATCCCTAGTAATCGAAGCACGTTCAATGATGAATTCAGCTGCCAAGCGTGAAGCAGTGAACGTGAAGACCAAAGAGAGTTAAACAAATGAAAATAAAAACTAACTCTAGCAAGTAAAGGCGCCCCAGCTAGCTAGGGGTACCCAACATTTCAAGGGCTTAGATGTTGGAGTTAGGGTTTGTGCATCCAAGATATCTTTCTCAAAATTCTTCTGGCTTCACAGTGAATCCATTAGCCAAGTCATTGGATCAATCAAAGAGGTTTTATTAGCGAAGAAAACTGAAAATCCATGGGTTGGCTAGGGTTTTGAGAGGCCTAATTTAGTTTCTAGGGTTTTCCAAGATGCTCATCTTCTTCAAAATTCCTCAAGCTATCCAGTGGATGTCTCAGCCAGACCATCTAATTCATCAGTCACCAGCAATTTCAGATCAAATGGAGGACAAAGCATGGGAGACAAGTTTGAGAAATTTAAAAACATCTAAAAATGGTCAAGTTTGGCAAGGATGGGGGATCCACCTAGCTAGGGGCACCCAAGGTTTTGAGCACATGAAAGTTGTATTTAGAGTTTGTAACCTCCAAGAATTTTTCTTTAGATTTGAACAGGCTCTTCAACGGATTCGTTAGTGAGCTCAGAAGATTTTTCGAACGCCAGATATTGCAAATTGAACGAAGGCAAAAATATGTGCAAAATCAAAAAGATGAAAAGAAAGGATGAAAAACATAGAAAAATGAATAAATCTGGAGGAGTTGGGCGCCCCAGCTAACCAAGGATGCCCAAGATTTTGAGAGCTTGGAATGTGTTTTTAGAAGTTACTGCCTCCAAAAGATTCTTTCCAGATTCGATCAGGTTTCGCAACAAGTCCATCAGTCAATTCACAGGATTCATCTACCGTCCGGAATCAAAGATCAAAGGGATGCATTTTATTAAGAAAAAGTTGAAAATTTCAAGAAAATGGCAAAGTCTGGGATGCTTAGGCACCCCGGCTAGCTAGGGGCACCCAAGAATCAATGCCTTAGAATTTTTTCAATTTTCATCATTCATCATTCTAAATAATGTCTACATTCGACGTACCTTGTAATGTCCCTTACCCGATTTTCCCTAGAGTTCATTTGTTGATTAGGTTTAAGAATTCTTCTTTTCCAAATTAATGTTCTCTTAATGCAATAACCCTAGATAAGAATCCTGTATTCACCATATTAACAACATATCTATTAGCATTAAAATCTAGATATCAAAATATAAGCATAATCAAAAGGTAATAATGAAGACAAAAGAGGAGTGGCATGGGTAGATCCTCCTGAAGCTATCCATCTAAGCCCAAGGGCACAAGCATCCCCTCAAGACAACCCATCCCTTGGCTCCGAGTTGAACATCCAAACTAAGACCATTCCATACTCGTAGTGGCGTGCTTAGTGGAAACGCTAGTACCTGCTTTTTCTACCCATGTTAACACCTCGGAAGACACTTGACTTATTGGGGATTGTCGGGGGAACGGATAAGTGGCCCGAGCCTACCACCCCTCCAGGGCCGCAGCGGACTATGAGTGGAACCCCCACCCCTCCATGGCCCACCTAGGCCTTGGGATTGGGCGGACTATGAATGGAATTTCCACCTCTCCAGGGCCCATCCCTACCTTGGGTTCTGGGGGCGGACTTAAGTGGGGTTTTTAGGCACCACTTCCCTCACACCCTCCCTCCCAACAAGCTTGCAAACACAAGGAAGACAATCTTTCAGCAATCAAATACATTTTCTTTTATTACTGATTCTTGAAGTCAATATCAACATCATTATCATCATGATAATATTAAAGAAAGCATTACGCCAATAATCAAACTAGCAATATCTGTTTCTTATATTCAAAATATGTTAAATATTATTGCTAAGTGAGTACATCACCTAAGTTGCTATATCTCTCCATGTTTCCTTACTCGCCTCCTTCAACCTTATACTAAATTGATATTAGGATGAGGACAATTCATAAATATACATAATCTACTTATATTTATATTAAAGAGTCATCATTACTTATAAGTATGATCATTAGTATTCATATATATATGTTTATATAATTATTCTTTCCTTATTCATATATATTCTTTATTCATTGCATATTATTCATTATAAAATTTATCTACATCTATGCATATATACTTGCATGCCTATTAAATAATATATATATTAAATGGCTTTATATTCCAATGCATAACAATCATTGTTGCTGCTGTTCTAAATTGCAAATCATATTTCTCCATGTTTCTTTCCCCTTCCTTATTTTCCTTCCTTCTATTTATACCATTCAAGGTAGGTGACTCATGGGGGGAATGTATTGTTTGGTGAAAGAGGTGACTTTTCATAAAATATATCCCTTTGTTAGATTTAATTGTTGCCTTTATTATCACAATAATATCTATTTTTTAAATAATATATTATTACTAATAATTATGATATTTCAAATTTATACTTATTTTATTATTTTATTGTGATGTTTTATTGAACATATTTTAACATTAAAGTATAATAATAAAACCAATTTGCTAATATCTTATTATTATTTTATTCTAATGTATTACAATCTTTGATGTGTAATGATTATAATATTTATTTATTATTATTATTTTTGATATTAAGTTATTTAATACTAGAATGTAATAATAATAATTTGCCTATATATTATTATTATATTTGTTATTTCATATTTATATATTTTTATATTGATATGATACACATTTATTTTATATTTAATATTAATATTGCTATTTATTTTATTTATTAATTTATTTGTATTTTAACACTTGGTCTTTATGGTTTTGCTATTTCGGGGACATGACATACCTGCTTCCGGATTGGCTTCAAAGATTTAAAGCTTGCAGAATAAAAGCGTTTTTTCATCCTTAACATCTATTAAAGAAGGCTTTTACATTCATTATTCACATCTTTTACAGGTTGGTGTCCAGAGGAAGAAACAAAGAATTTTCTTCACATCAAGATTTGAAGGTCAAAACGTGGTGCTTTTTCAAAGTTCTTAGTTTTGGGATCAAGTTGCACAAAGGCTCGCTTTTTCATGCTTTAAATTTCTAGGGCATCACTTTTTAGAAAGAGGGGGTCATCTTTTTCAATTTTCAACAATTTGGGTCTGCTTGGTTTTTGATCTTCTTCAACATTGGAAAATTTTATATTTTCAAGAATCTGCGTTTTTCGCACTTTTTCGGGAAACCCTCAGCTTTTTCGAAATCTGATCATCTGGGTCTCTCTGGAACGTGATTCTCTACAAAACCCATGTCCCAACTTTTTTCCAGAAAATTGTTTTTTCAAGGAAAATCAACATTCTATTTTTATCAGTTAGTGCAAAATTTTTTGAACATATTCAAGTTTACAGTCAAAATTTGAGTTTTTAAGCATGCAGTATTCTCCCATGGAATTTAGAACCAAGCCGGCGTTGTATCACGATTATTTGAAAACATTTGAAAACTGATTTGCATCATATGAACCCAGTGATTGATTTGTGTGTTTTGGAAGATGTGAGAAATGATGTAGTCAAACAGCTTGGTCATTCTAAATTGCTTGCAACAGCTTCAATCCTCGTCTCGGTGCAGAGCCTAGAATTTGTAATTTCTTGTGTCAAGCATTACAATCCTACAACACGAGAAATCCAAGTAGCAGATGGGCGAATTGTTTGCAACCTCCGGCCAAATGATGTTGAGAAATGCTTTTCAATACCACCAGGGTCAGAAAATTTGGTCATCTCCATTGAAGAGTGTGAGAAGGTGTGGCACATGCAAAAGGAAAAATATCAAAAGAGAATTGCACAAAAATGGTTGAAGGAGAAGCACAACACTTTGCCAAAGAACGTCGAGCGTGGTGAATTCAAGGAGGAGTTTGCGATCATGATCACTTTGCTCAACCGAGTCATGAGTCAAGCAGAGGCCAATAAATTCCAGCCTTGGATGTTTTACATTATCTGTCACATCATTGATAAAATAGAACTCTATGACTTATCGACTTTAATCAATGATAGTCTCCACCATTAGATGATAGAATATTTCAAAATCCATGAGTTTCACATGATTTCCTACCTTGTATATCTAATGGCCTTTCAAGGCAAGTTTAGTGGTTTGAATGTCATCGGAACTCTAGGTGTTCAACATATATATCATCATTACCCACTACTAGAGTTTCCAGAGTCAACACATCATTATAGGTCGATGAATGATGCATTCTTCATGCATACGGTGAGAGACTTAGATAATGAGTTGCATGTATGAGTTTCATTAGATGTCAGATCAACGATGGCAGAGTAGGCTGATTTGTTCATCCAGTTTCCTTTATTCTCCTACATTAGAGTGTACGGCTTCTCAAGTAGTTCAGTCATGCTACCGAGGCATCCCACATATGAGGTGGTGTTCATGGAGTTTCTGAGGCAAGTGTATGAAGTTCACACATTCTTGTGAAACCGAAGGAAGGCTGCTTTGAGTTTTCCGGTTGAGATGGGTATCTATAGATGTAGATCATCGGCTAATGCCAAGGTGATGGGGGCAATGAATTACCAAATTTTGGCCTCAAGTTGTTCAATGAGAGGTGATCATACAATCCTCATGGCATCTTTGCATCCCGTCCTGGTCAAAATCACGCTTATGTGCCTGCAGTTGAAGATTTATGGGCTAATTGCGAGTATGAGTTCCAAGTGTGCAAGCACAATTATAGTAGGTTTACCCTCCAATAGATGGCTGATTTCCTATCAGAGGATGCAGAAGGATTGTCTGATGATGGAGAAGTACTACTTCCTATGTACGCCAGAGATCAGATTGAGCAGCGACCACTTTCCCAAGTCAATTGGTTTGTCAAAGAAAGCACCTCAATTGAAGAAAGGACGAGCCAGGTTGTCAAAAACAGCGGGATTTTCCTAAGTAGTGAGAGGACACAAAAGGTAACTATTCCAATAAAGTCGCTAGTAGTACAGTTGTCCCTACCTTCTTCCAAACCAAAACCAAGAATGAAGGCTATGAGTAATCCTCTAGAGGGTATGAAGGGTAGTAGAATGGCAAAGAGTTCAAAGAGACAACTAGAGTTCTCTGATGTAGTTTAGCAGGAACAACCAACAGTTGTATCAGAAGTTCCGGAAGAGTCAGCGCCACAAGCCAAAGTAGTGCCTTCGTCTCCTAATTTTCCATCGTCGCTGAAGTCTTCTCCCATCCATATTGATTCGAAGGTTGAAGAGGTTGATGAAGCCGAAGCCAAGCCTCCCAGAGAAGTTAGTAAAGACACCTCGTCTTGGCTTGAGAACATACTAGGAAGGAAGAGGAGGAAGCCCTCATATCAAATGAACTTTGCAGGGCTTGACAACGTCTACCAAGACACACTAGTGAATAAACCTAAGAAGCAAGTTCACATAGAGAAGAATTCAGATGGGAAAATTATCATTGAGACTACTACACCTCCAAAGGATAAGAATATTGATGAGGTTGAGATCAATGACTTCGTGGTTGTCAAGGCCAATCTTGGTAGAAGCACTTGGAACACTGATGTAAATCTCTTTGAGGTCGCAGCAAGAAATCTAAAGGAGAGAGTGCTTAAGGATGAAGAGGATAAGGCAACCCTCAAGGCTGAAATTCGACAGCTGTGACAGTATGATTCTAATCTTCTTCATGGCACCTCATAGGCCACTCTATTGCTTCCACAGATTTTGGAGTCATCGGTTGATCAACATCAGTTAAGTCAATTGGTTATATATGGGAAGCACATGCAAGATTGGATAGAAGAATTCATCATCAGGGGTAGTGATGTACTTACAGAGATGTACCTGTTGAGGTATAACGCCCATGATCTGTACCAAGGGATTCAAGGGTTTGAGCAGTCTATGGTAGAGGTGAAACTGATGCATGAGATTATCATTTCAGATTTGAGGACGACATATGATTCAATGGTTGCAAAAGAACATAAGAGAAAGATTCTTGCTTGGAGAGAATAGCGCCTCTTCAAAGTGAAAACTTATAAAAGAATATCAAAAGAACTAGTTGAATATAGACAGAGAGTTGTTGATGTCCTTAAATTCGTAAGCACATTTGTTTCAGAAATCCCTTGTCGGTATCGTCGTGGTAATGGCGATTTCATTGATCTTGGCAAGGTGCAAGTAGAGTTCCAAAATCTTGTTCGTGGCAGTTTTAGCAGTGATCTAGTTGCCGATAAGATGAATCAGATTGTAGTGATGTCAGCAAGATTCAATAAAGCAGCTAAAGGGGTCATATTTTCCAAGTGTGATTGCAGAAGGCGAGGAAATCTTGGAAAAGCAGAATATTGCTCTAGATAGTATCAACACTCCTAACAAAGAAACAATTTCCATCTTTTTGGTGGATTTAGTTTCCCAAAATATTCATGAATGAGTTATCTTTTCAGGATAGCGAAGATTTCCAAAGATAGATTTAAAGCAGTAGTTAACTCGATGCCTTTTCTGAGTTTTCTTGTTATTCTCATCTCACGCTTATCTATTCTTTGAGAAAGAGGAAAAAATCAAATTGTAATAGTTGGAACTTTCCCTGTTTTTCTTGCTTTCAACAGGTTGTTAGTTAGTTGTCTTGTTTTAGTTTTAGAAATAAAGTTTGCAAGTTGGCAAGTCTTGTTGTAAAAGCAAGGAGATTTTAGGGTTCCCTACTCCTCACTTGTATATAAATAAGGGCAACCTTGCCCATTTTTCTTTAACCATTAATGTGATAGTAAATTGTTGAGCGTACTTTTTTCTGCAAGTTGTTATTTCATGTATGCTCACTTAGTGTAAGAGCAAGCTTGCATGCTTGCCTTTTGCTGGAAGTTATTGTTCAATTCATGTGTAATTTGTGTCAAGTGTATTCTGGTTTGATCGCAAAACTATAAGCCTATTATTGCTACAATCCTGCTATCCCAGAAGTGTAATCATTATTAGAAATTTGAGAAAGGAAATCTTGTGCTTACTTTGTTTTGATCTATTGTCTCAGGTTTTGCTTTATGTGTTTCACTTATATAATCTTTATTTCAGCTTGCATCTAAAAGTACAATGAGTCTTACGGTGTGCTTGGAAGTGAGTTTATGTGAGTTTTGTGTTGAATCATTCCTCGTTTATTTCTAACTCTCAAGCTCTGAGTTTACTTGAGTTGCTAGAAGCATCATTAGAGTAGGCCTAGTTGTAGTTGAAGTTTTGGAAAAGAGAAAACCTCTTCGATGCTAGAGTTTTATAACCTTGTACTCTTAGCTGAGAACAAAAAGATTGGCAAATAGTTTAGTTTACTTTCTTTAAGCATGATCAACGAAGTGGGAGCTACCCCTCTTAATTTAAAGAGCAATTTATATGTGCATAGTTGTCCATTTCTAATCCGCATTCCAGAGCTACAAATTGAAATGCCAACAATCTAGAACATACATAGATGTAAGACAATGCAAATGGAGGGACTTCACATCCCTACCAACTCCTTAAGACCAAATTGAGATACTGCAATCCTATTTTTGTAGCTTTTTTTTGTTGAAGAATATTGCATATAATTGTTTGCAACTCTCTTGCATGGAAGTTGTCTTTGTTCGTTGTTTGATCTTGTGGCTTGTGTTTTTAAAAATTCTAACATTTGCAATTGTTGTGGTGGTTTAAGTGTCATATCTTCATATTGTTCTTCTAGCTAGTTGTTGTTGTTACTATTATTATAGCATATTTTGTTTTCGTTATCTATAATTGGTCATGTTGGAAAGTTGTTATTGATGTCAAAGGAAATCTACTAAAGAAAATCATGGATTGTTGAAGGTTATCCAAGGTTATAGGATACCACCCCGTCTCTTCTGGCGTGTATACCACTATACCTAGTATGAGTATAGAATAGGTACAGTGTTGAAACGATGTGGAAACTGTGCCCACGTGTTTTTAGAAAAATGCCCTATTTTTAGCTACGCTAGATTTGATTCTCAAAAAAATCAACCTGAATTTGAAAAAAGCTAATGTTAAATCTAAACTTAGTGATTAAAACTACAATTTTTTAATAAATAAATGCTAAATATATTGAATTGCCTAGTAAGCTTTGAGGCATTCTGGCTGCGCGATTTTTGCAGTGTTTTTCCCTACACCTAATTGCACGATTTTTGTAGTTGTTTTTGCTACATGAGTTTCCTTTCGCACCTATGTTTCTTATCTACTCAATTTTACCTTGACACCCATGATTCCATTTTGCGAGTTTTTTTGTTTGGTTTTGAGCATGTATTTCTTGCAACAAACTTGTAGGTATTATTCTGAATATTGTTTTTAAAATTTTTTATATTACTATTTATGAAATGAATAAAACACTTTAGTAAAATTAAAATTAATAATAAGCATTTATTAAAATTAATAATAGACTGTTTTTTATATTTATTTATTTTTGTTATAAATAATAAATTAATAATTCATATTTATTTATTTTTTAAATTATATGAGAAAAAATGTATTTTAAAAGTTTAAATTACTATTCTTTAGATTTAAAATTTTAAAGTTTTATTATATTTGTAAATAATAAATTTAGATTTAAATTATTTTAAAGATTAACCATGAAATTCTTTTTTTTCTAAGCTTAAAACTTTAAAATTTAAATTATTATTTTTTATATTTAACTTTTAAAGTTTAAATATTTTTTTAATTGATAATATTAATAAATATTTATTTTATTTTATTTTAGAACTCATTTAGATTTAAATGTGAAAGTTATTTTGAATTTCATAATAAATTAAATTTAAAATAACAAATATTAAATATATTATAATCTATTAAAGTTACATAAATCAATTTATAGTGATTTATGTACATTTTTTTATTATAACTTTAACTATTGTAGGATTGAGGATATTAATCATGGCGTCATCATTTGATATCGAAGAATCAAGAAATAATAATAAGTGGATCAAATCGGACCCTAAATCTCCTTTGTGGAAATATGTCACTATTCTTGACAAAATTCTAAATGGTGGAGGTTACAAATGAACATGTCATGAGTGTCTAAAGGAGTATAGAGGTTCCTATACTAGGGTTCGTGGGCATTTATGCCACATAACAAGGAAAGGGTGGGTTGTATGTCCCAATCCAAATGTTGATGGTCATTTATGGAATGGGTTGTCCCTTGCGAAAATTGCAAATATCAAAAATAACAAGATGAAGTTGATAATAATATTCAAGCATCAAAACAAAGGTCAAAATTTGTAAGTCTAAATAGACCCCCTTTGCATCCAAAATCAGCTTCAAGGACATTTATGTCAAAAAAGGAGCAATTTAGGACCTCTCAAAAAAGCATTTAATTGATAGAGTCAAGAGGATAGTGATCAAAATATTGCTCGTTGCTTATACACAAATGGAATTGCACTTAATGTGGTGTGCTCTCCATATTGGCAAGAGATGGTTAAATCAATTAATGAAGCGCCAAAAGGATATAAAAGCCCTGGCTATAAGTAAGTTTGTACTACCCTTTTAGCTAAAGAAATGGACATTATTGATAGACAATTACAAGTGATTCGAGCTTCATGGAAAATCTCGAAGGTTTCTATCATTTGTGATGGATGGATGGACGCCAAAAATAGGCCATTGATAAATGTTATTACAATGAGTCCAAAGGGAGCAATGTTCTTGAAAGCAATAGAATGCAAGGCTAATGAAAAAGACACCCAATTTATCGTCAATATTCTAACTAAAGCAATTGAGTTGGTGGGGCTAGAAAATGTTGTCCAAGTGATCACAGATAATGCAAAAGTATGTAGAGTAGAAGGGTTGGTCATAGAGGCAATATTTCCAAACATTTGGTGGACTCCTTGTGACGTTCATTCTTTGAACTTAATGTTACAAAAATTTAGCAAAATCCAATGGATACAAAAGATTGATGAAGAAGCAAAAGAAATTCAAATGTTTATTTCTAATCATCACATGTCACAAGCTATTTATAAACAATTCACTAAGTTGGAGTTGTTGAAAGTAAAGTTTCTAAATTTTAAATTATACTTTGTATATATAATCTTTAAAATATATTTTATATTTTTAATATTTTTTAAAATTATTACTTTTTAATTGTAGGTGGTTGAGACTCATTTTGCCACACACTACATTATTCTTAAAATACTTGTGGATGTGAAGCAAGCCTTAAAAAGTATGGTGATTAGTTGATATTTGGGTAGCTTGGAGGCAATCTCAAACAGATAGAGCAAATAATATTAGGACACTCATTCTCAGTGATGATTGATGGGCTCAAGTAGACTACTTGCTATCTTTCACTCAACCAATATACAACCACATTCATAATTATGACACATATAAGCCAATGTTGGGCAACATCTATGATTGCATAGATACAATGGTAGAGCAAGTCAGAGACATAATCATAGTAAAAGAGCAAGACCCCTCTAAATTCTTTTACAAATAAATATGAGCTAATCAAGAAGATGTGTGAAAAAATGACAACTCCTTTGCAACTTTTGGCTTATGCTTTGAACCCTAAGTACTACCATGTTGGCACTGTCAAATAGGACAAAACCAAATATGGATATTGAAGTAGTTGATGGATATAAAAAAGCTTTCAAAAAGATGTTTACATATCCTAGAGTTGTTGCAAAGATTCGAGATGAGTTTGGAACTTTCACATCCTCTGATGGAACTTATGCAGATGTTGATGCAATGGCAAATAAAAAAGAAATGGATCCTCTAAAGTGGTGGAATTTACATGGTGCCACAACTAAACATTTGCAAAAAATTTGTTATAAAGCTTATATTGCAAGTTTAACACTATATGAATTATATTGCAATTTAAATTATTTTTATTTTGTTTTGTTTTGATTGTTTGTGCCTGTATAACTCAATTTATAGGTTTCAAGTTTTGCATCTAAGAGAAATTTGAGCACATATGGCTTCATTCATTCAGTCAAATGAAATAGGTTGGTAGCTAGTAAAGCTGAGGACCTTATATATGTTCATTCCAATTGTTGCATTCCTCAACAGACTACATGAAAGGACTTAGTAGACTTTGGGATGTGCACCCTGAGATGAGTGGCATTGATGTATCCTAAATGCACTGACATGTATCTCAATCCCATTATTGAGAATTCTAACATAGTAGGAGGATCCTTTGGTGCATCTTCATTTGGTTCAAGGAGTCTAGTTGGTGGTTAAACTCAATCCAACTATCCTAGCTCTTCAGAGAATCTTGATGATCTAGAGCTCCAATTTCAAGAGAATGGTGATGATATTTTTGGTAGCATGCGATTCTATCAATGTATTTCAATTTTGTTTTGATGATGAAATTATATTTAAATATATTTTTTGGACTATGTAGCAATTACGTGTCCATATTACTTCTAAAATAATGAAAATATCCTTGAATAACTTAGAAAACTATGCTATATGTATAGTGGGTTTTTATAATGAATGTTGTATCTTGTCGTATCCATATTAAGGGTCTTGAAAAATGGCCATATTTGTATCTGTATCTATATCCGTACCCATATATGTGTTCATGTAACTTTGTTATTTGCTAAAAAAATTGAAGTTTAAATTGCTTTTAAATAAATATGTTTATATTCTTTTATGATGGCCAACCTACGCTCTTGTAGTGCCCACTTTGGGAATTAAATCATAAATAAATATATTATTTTTGGAGTAGGCTAACCAATGTATAGTGCCCAACTTGGAGTTTTTAAATTGCAAAATAATGTTTTCTAAATAGGGGTTGACCCCTCAAACGGTGTGCCTTAGGCTATGATGAAAGGGTGCATATATATCAAGAATTTGCAACCATTGTGAAGCATCATACACAATTGTAGAATTGTTGTTTTAATTAGGGTTATTTCCTCAATTATATTTGTACTTTCATGACATTTATAGACATTTCCAAAGGTTGATTAATTATAAAGCAATAGAAGTAATTGTTGATATACTAATAGATATTTGCATATGTGTGACATGATTGCTATTGAAATGTGATGAAGTGCTGTGATAAATTATGTTGATTATAATGAATAAGTGTCATGTGTAGAAACTAATCTGATATGCAACAAAAAGGAAGCAATCAATCAAATTCAATAGCATGCAGCCATAGGAGTTGGTAGCTCGCTTTTGAAGAACCATGAACCTACAGCGAAGGGAGTGGCACTTGAAGTTGAGTCAGTTGCAGACAGTTGAACATTTAAGACTTTCCACCAGCTAATGGGGGATTTTGCTACAAGATCCTGAACTCTTTTGTTCATTTCCAATGCCTCTTAACATTTTCTTGTGCATGCCTATGAAAGTGGACTCTATCTCTGACAGTAGAATCAAATTAGGACTTTACTTTGAATTATTCTTTTGTTTCCTTATTACAATAAACCTCTTCCTAATTGGAAGGAATGAACTAACAAGTATTACTTAGAGCCCTAGTCATTTAAAATTTAAGTTTATTATATATTTCATAATTTTGTAAATGGAAAGGATAATAATCTCTTCCTTCAGCTACTGTATTTTTTCTTTTGAAATAGCAAGTAAAAATACTTTTATCTAAATCATTGAATCAATTGTGCATAATTGAATAGATAATTATCTTGTGAGCTAAAAAATAGTGTTGATACCCAAGCAAGGGCTCACTCGAGGTATGATGTGACTCTGCTTGGAACTAACACCTTGAACAAAGTGATAAAGTCCATAATGCAAAAATAGGCCAGAGGCTTGACAAGGAAGGGATAAGGAAACAATTTGTTATGTAGACCTTCTATGATTTCTTAAATAGGTTCCCTTTCAGTACAATAAACTTGATTTCTATGTTAACACTTCATAGGAACACATAAATTTTCTAGTCGTGCATACAGTATCGACATCATCTCAAGAAACGCATCACTAGTTGACAATTAAATGTAAACTCCTATTGCTAATTATTACCTGATAGAGAATGACCCAGTCCATTGGAAAGATGTGCATGAATTAGCTACTCCACATCATTAGGTAATAAGGAGAACCATACATTTTAGCGTTGTTTCCAAGGATGGTGCCAAGCTATGAGAGTATCTAGGTTTTTTTAAAGTGAGTTCCTATTTTCATAGATATAGTAACTTTCATTTTCATCATTTTGGATTGTTAGACATTATATCAAATACCAAGCCTCTACTAGCACCTTACAAGCAAGTGGGAAGTGGTACACAATTATTGCATGAAGAGGAGAGATCCTCTAGGGATGTCTCTTCCAAATTTGACTCCTCGTGGAAACACATCCAAAGCAATGGTAAAAACAAGAGTAGGCCAACCAAGTGGATCCTTGACTCTTGAAATCAGTGTTCCATGGGGTTTCGGGGGCGAGGATGAGGGGATGGAAGGGGATGAGTATCAGGGACGCGAGGACGAGGGGTCTAAGTTTGGGGGTAGTGGGGGGACGGTGGCGGTGGGCGGCAAGGTGCTGAAATACATATAGTACTTAAAAAAATAGTTATAAAAAGATGTATAAGTATAAGAATTATACATCTTGAAGACAACTAGGAGTCCCCTAGACATCTTGAGGACACCCCAACGTCCTTAAATTCCTAGCAGCGTCTTGGAGACAACGACACTGGTGGTGGGATGGTGGCGTTGGTGGTGGGTTGGTGGAGGGACGTCCCCCCCCCAAGTCCCCAAATCTCCAAGACGTCCCCATCTAGGAAACGCGAGATTTTTTGGGGGGAACGTGTCCTCGTGGAACACTGCTTGAAATACAACTTGAAGCCAATCCACTAATCACTTCCACTCAAAACTCTAATAATCTACCACTTCAACCTAATTCATCAACTTTTTATCCTAATCTCCAACTCACAATGGGGGACCTCAGAGGTGAAGGAGAACAACCTCTTGAAATTACTACTTTTCAATTCCCCATCTCTAATCAACAAGGGAGTGTTGTCGCATGAAAAATATACATCCCTCTGCTCTTCCTATTTTTCATGGCCTTATAACAAAGGATCCCAATATGTTTGTATTTGAATTCAATGTCCTCTATAGGATTTATGATTACACCACAAATTCACATCATTTGAAATTGTTTCTAGCCACACTAAAGGACTCTGCTCTAAGATGGTTCATGGTCGGGTTGGAAAGAAATGTAGTAATCAATTAGAATGCTATGAAGGAGAAATTTCTAAAAAAGTACAAGGATTACTATAGAGGAGTAGATATGAGAGGAGATGATGTGTTTAGAATGACTCAAAAAGAGAATGATCCACTGGAAGACTACGTCGAGATATTCACGTTTTGTCTCCAGAAATCAAAACAAAACCAACTAACTAGAGATTCCTTGAAATGATTATTCTTATAAGGAGTTAATGAGGAATGTATGAATGCCTTGGACTTAATAGGATCAGGAGAAATATCTCAAGTTTCATGGGATGATGTTTTCCAACTTTGTATGAACTATTCATATTCCAAAATGAAGAAGACACGCAACCTGCGAGCAATGATGAATGAAATACTTGCCTCATGAATCGAGCTTAGTAACTTGTTAAAGGACATGAAGCAAGACATCATCAACTATATGGAAACCAAAATAGATACTTTGCATGCTTTAAAGAAATAAGAGGAAGCAAGTGTAGCTTTGGAAAAATATTTTCCCTACTGTCGACAGAAGAAAAGGGACTACATGTGCAAAATGGTGGCAAGCGACCAAATTTCAAGGAACTCAAGGACAAATATGGTCAATTATTTTACCTAGCACAATGGAAATCATGGAGTTAGCAACAAGTTACCCCTCATGATCCATTATCTTGTAATGCTCCTTTGTCAAATTCTTTTGCAAATAATTCTCCATGGTATAATCATCCTCCTCTAGTATGCTCAAACTATGTGCCACTTGGTTGGATACCTCTCCAAGGATTTTGGCCATAGTAGCACTACCAATCATAGAACCAAAACCAATATTGGAAATCACCCCAATCCTTGTGGAAATAATAGCAATGGTAGGGAAACAAAAATTGGTCTAATCCTAATGTAGGCTACTTGCATCAATCACAAGCATTGCCCCAATAGCTAGCTATTCTACCTTATCCTGCTCATAATCCACCAAGAGCCACAAAATTACTAACCTAGCCTATGTCTGATCCTAATAATAAGCTCAATAGACATATTCTAATGCCACTATCTAGCATCTGACCTATGCAGTTGAGATCAGCAACATTCAACTTTGTTCAAGGAAAATGCTACCTACTCCTACATCACTACTAATCATAAAAATTCCACTTGAGGAATATTCTAGCAATGCTAACCTGCAACCAAATCATTCATGTTAGCACCCTAAGCAAGATGAAGTTATCAATAAGGAGCCCCTATTTACAAAAAGATTGAATACAAAAAAGATTGAACCTCTACATGAATTTGACTTTTTGAATCAATTGAAAAATATTTGTATAAAAATTCCCTTGTTTCAAGCCATCAAAGATGTTCCAATTTATAGCAAGACAATTCGGGAAATGTGTTTAAAGAAGCTAAGTATAAAATGAAAAGACCCCTAAATTGTCCACGTCATTTGACAACTTGTAGAAATTATGTTAGGCAAGGTGGTTGTTCCAAAGTACATAGATCCTAGTAGCCCAATCATTGATGTGTGTATTAATGGCATTCTAATACGCAATATCTTGATTGAATTGGGTGCATTCATTAATGTTATGACTAAGGATACTATGCAAAATCTTCAATTAGATGATCTTTGGCCTACTCCTATAGTATTGTAATTACTAGATAGTTCAACTATTAAACCTGGTGATGTCATAGGGGACCTAGTCATCACACTATATTCATGGGAGTACCCTTGTTGATTTCATGGTTCTCTAGCCAAAGGTTTGCTTGGGAGGATACCCTCTTATATTGGGACATCCATGGTTGGCAACAATCAATGATTTTATAGGGTATAGGTCAGGTGACATGCTTATATCCAATGGAAATGTAACAAAAAAGCTTGTTTTGTACCCCTAGCATAACGACTAGCCAAAATGGATCAGCCAGCTTTCCCTCATCTAGGGGATAATGATTTGAATTCACTACAAAAACTAATGAGAAGTAAGAAGAGCCTCATGATTGAACTACAAGATGAGGATGCAATACTTTCAAACATTATGCAAAACAATTATGCAAGGGAGATGCAACAAAACTCTTGTCTAGCATGTTTGTCTTGCCCAATGCACAGTATTCTTCCTCCAATCTCTTATGCTACTTACACCTCAATTGCACATCTATTTCATGATCTACTACCTCACAATTGTGACCTTAATATATCATGCTTAGATTTTGTTTCCATGACAATCTTGACCAAGCAAGTGGATCTTTCACCAAGTAGACTTCTCAACATAAATAGTCAGATGAACACATAGCAGCAAATAGAGCTAATCTCTATGTTGCAAACTCATAAAACAACATTTTCTTGGTACTACCATAATATGAAAGGCATATATCCCAATTTATGTGCTCACAAAATCTATATCAAAGATGAATATAAGCCCATCAAAAACCCCAAAGAAGGATGAATCTAGTTGTTTGAGAGAGTAAAAATTGAACTACAAAAGCTTTTCGATGTTGGTTTTATCTACCATATGAAAGGCATATATCTTGATTTATGTGCTCAAAAAATTTATATCTTGGAACTACCATAATATGAGGCATATATCCCAATTTATGTACTCACAAAATATATATCAAAGATGAATATAGCCAAGCAAACAACCTCAAAGAAGGATGAATTTAGCTATCTAAGAGATAGTAAAAACTAAACTACAAAAGCTTTTTGATGTTGGTTTTATCTACCTTATATCAGATAGTTAGTGGGTCTCACCCCTTGTGATAGTTTCTAAAAATGGTGGAAAATGGTGAGTCCCTATGGATTATAAAGAACTCAGTTCAGCCACCAAGAAGGATCATTTCCCTCTACCTTTTATTGATCAAGTATTGGATTCCTTAGCGAGAAAGAAGTACTCATTTTTTAATGGATTTAGTTGTTACAATCAGATAAGGATTGCACTAGAAGATCATATCAAGACAAATTTTACTTGTCCATGGGGCACTTACTCTTATTTAGTCCTCCCATTTAGGCTATGTAATGCCCTTGCCACATTCCAGAGGGTTGTATAAGCATTTTCTCTGACTTGGCCCATGATTGTATGGAAATGTATATGGACGATTTTACCACATATGAGGAAACTTATGAGGAAGCACTAAATTTTTTGAGAAGGTACTCTAGTTGTGCAAAGGCCACAATTTGTCCCTCAACAATGAGAAGTGTTGCATGATTATGGAAGAACGAATGGTCTTGGGACATTATATTTCACAAGGTATTCAGATGGATCCAGATAAAATAGAGGCAATTATATGCTTACCAATTCCATAAAAATAGAAATATGTCAAAAGTTTCCTTGGCCATACAAGATACTACATAAGGTTCATTAAGGACTTCAACAAAATTGCAGCACTTATAGTTGTCCTATTCACTAGGATTCTAAATTTGCTTGGATAGATGCTTGTCAAGAAACCTTCCAAACTCTAAAAGATTCCTTAATAAAGGCACCAACTTTAAGAGGACCTAACTAGAATATACCATTCCATATTCATACAAGTACCTTTGATTTTGTTGTGGAAGTTGTTTTGGGTCAAAAAAAAGGAATGACAGAGTATGCAATCTGTTATATCAGCAAGAACCTTCACACAGTTGAGTTGAACTACACTGTAACTAAAAAGGAGATGTTGGCAATGATCTATGCTATCAACAAATCTTGACACTATATTACAATATATCCAGTTTTTGTATGTACTAATCATGCAACCATTCAATTCTTGATGGACAAATTGGTTGTCAGTGGATGACTAGTCAAATGGCTATCAGTACTGCAAGAGTTTAATTTAACAATAGTGGATAAACCAAGAAAGGAAAATGTAGTTGCAAATTTCCTCTCCAAATTAACTACATCAATGCATTAGACGACTCCTTTCTAGATGAGCATTTGTTTGTGATAGTACAAACTCCCTAGTATGTTGGCATTGATATTTATCTACTTACAAGGACACCTCCTCATCTTTCACCACAAGAAAAAAAGATTTAGTTGAAAGAAGATTTCCATTTTCATGGATAGTTGGATATCTTTTCTATATTGAGCTAGACAATGTCATGTGAAGGTGTATATGAGAAGATGAAGTGTACAATATTTTACATGCTTATCATGATGAGCCATGTGGAGGAAATTTTGTTACCAAGCAAACTTCTTTGAAGATATTAACTATTGGATATTACTGGACTACTCCACACAAAGATGCAATCAAGTATACTAGACATTGGGACAAATTCTAGAGAATGGGTTGTCCCACATGCAATGATGAGATGCCCTTGTAACCACAATTGGTCATCTCACCCTTTGATAAGTGGGGAATTGATTTTATAGGGCCCATTGATCTTCCTTCCAATTAGAAGCCAATACATATTTATTTGCACTGATTATCTAGTCAAATGGGTGGAAGTTCATGCTATGAAATATGCTTGGGACAACAAGGTTGCTGAATTTTTATGAGGAAATCTTCACGAGATATGGAGTACCCAAGGAAATTGTCACAAATTAAGGACCCCAATTTACATCAAGTTTGATTCAAAAACTAGTTAATGCATATAATATCAAGCACAAGAATTCTACTCCTTATCATCTGCAATCTAATGGTCAAGTTGACGTTACAAACAAGGATATTGAGGCAATATTGACTAAGACAGTTGCCTTACACTGAAAGGATTGGGTAGCTCATCTTCTTGAAGTAGTTTGGGCATATATAACAACTTGGAAAACTACAAAATTTTACACCATTTGAAATGGTTTTTAGAATGAAATTTATCCTTCCAATTGATTTTGAATGCAAGACATTAAGGACAACACTCCACCTAGGTATGGACTTATTAGAAGCATAAAAATAAAGGATAATGCAATTGAATGCTCTTGATAAAATAATAAGGGAGGACCTCCATCATACTGAAATAGTTTAGAAGCATCAAATTAAGTGGCATGACCATTTTCTTCAAGACAAAAATGTTTCAAAAAGGTGATTGAGCCCTCTTGTACAACTCAAGGTATAAGGATCATAAAGGTAAACTATAAACAAGATGGTTGACACCCCATGAGATTAATGAAGTCTATCCAAATGATGCAATTTGTTTATCAACCATTTACCCAGTTAGGTTCTCTTTGTTGGTCAATGGCCTTCACTAAAAATTATACCAAAATCCATTGGATAGAGAAACTTTTATAGAACAATTTACATCAACAACTTCAATCAAGGAACATGCATCATCTAGGAAAGAACTTAATTTCTCGAACCAAAATGCCTCGCAGGTATGATTTCTTACCCTATGCTTCACGCCATATTAAAGTTCCTTTAGTATTGCTATGCAAACTATTCGAACCATCCACTATTAGGATTAAGGTGTCATCCACCTTGTAAATCCTGTCATGATTCCAACATCCTTGAAAAATGTCTCTAGGAACTTAGGGTGTATTGGGAAAATATTTTGTAATATTAATTATCACCATTATTTGTAATATATTCAGAAGGGGTGATGGGTTCCACTAGTAGTTGTAAAGGTGAATTGTGGACATAAATGATTAATAGTGTTTTCCCCACATGTGGACACCTAGAATGGGATAATAAATGATAAGGAAAAGGGTAAGTGAGTGATTGTTGGTATTTTCCAAGTGGGAGCTTGGAATGAGGCAACAAGTGTCTCTTGGTATTCCATCATTCATTGCATTTAATGTAACATTTATCTTTCAAATTTGGGTGCCCAAGTTGGAGGGAAAGTATTAGAGCCAAAATTGGTGTCCTTTCACATTTTGAGAAGGTATTCTAAGATTTGGAGATGTTTGGAATGAAGAGTCGTCTTTGGGCACCATGTTTGGTGCATTAGGTGTCTTCACAAGTCTATAAATTCAGCCTCTTGGATGTAGAAAATAGAAGCAACAGTTGATTGTAGAGTTTCATTGTAGGAACAAGGACAAGTTGAGGCATAAGGAGGTTGTTCATATGTGCACAGGTGCTTCCATAGTAGAGGAAAAGAGGAGAATGGAAGTAGTTGTATTGTAATCTCATTTATCTAAAAATAAAATGCATACTTGGCCTCTCTTCTTGGTAGAGTTTTTTTTTCCCGCAAGGTTTTTTCCACATAAATCATGTGTTATGTGATGGTCTTGTGTGCCTCATTTTTGTTATCTTATGGTGATGTTATTCTTTATATATTGTTGTTATAAGTTCACTTAAGATGGTGTTAATAAGTATGTTATGTTGGTTGATTTTTGGCATCATAAAGAAGATAGATCTAATCATGGTATTTACATATTAAGGCAACTTAATTTTCAGATTTTCATGTTGTATTCCAAGCCTTGTACCTTATCCATTGAAATCGTATTTGGATAGAGATTGAATTTTCTAACAATTATTATTAGATCTTGTTTAGTTATCATCATTTGGTATCAGAGCTAAAAGGGAATTGGATTTTGGGTATTTTTTTTAATTTCTTATCCTGGAAAGCTTGTGGGATTTGTTAGAAGGAATTGGAGTTTGTTGGAAGGCTTGCGGGGTTGCAATGAATGTTCTATGAGTTAACTTGTTTTTTATAAATTTATGAGGTTGGAAATCATGGATATTGTCAATATGATCTATGTTAGGCATTGGAAGCTCATGATTATGGATCTTTTTGGAGTTGGTTATGTTTTGTTAACTTGGAGCTCTTGTTTGACAATATGTGTGTATCCTCTTGTTTGATGGTTTTGTTCCTTTATCTTGTGGTCATGGCAGTGAGAAGGTGTTCATGTTGGATGGGTAAAGACATTTTGGTCACATAGAGAAACATCCTCGATTTGGACTACATAATGGAGTGTTTATGTTAGATTCATGGTTTTAGCCCTTGGTTATATGAAAGCACTAGAAGATAAGCCACTAACCTCTTTGTGAGTTGTGGAGTTGATATGTTTAATATGTTATAAGCTCCTCAAAAACTTGGTTTTCCTATTGGGTTGTAGTTTACTCTTATTTTCAGTTGTGAGTTTGTAGATCTTTGCTTATTCTATTATTTATATAACATGTTTGATGTGATTGTCTGGATGTTTAAATGGATTTCAGATTCACAGAGATGGTTTTGGATGTTTTACATGTTAACTAAAATATGTGCTATGTAGATCTGTGATAAGACTTTATTCAAGGTGTTCTGGATGAAGACAAATATAAATTTGCATGGTTGTTTGAATGTTTCTTATTGATCAATGGTTACTCCTATGTGGGTTTGTTTTGCAAATCAGATCTAGTGTTGATCTTGGTTTTTGAGTCTTGAAAATCCACATGTTATACTTGAATATCTCTATTTTGTATGATATTGATGTGGGGTTGAATCTTGTATTCTATTATTTAAAATTGGAGCATTGATTATGTATTTCTCCTTTGAGATGTTGCATATGTGTAGATCTTGTAAAATTGTTTGATGTGGATTTTTTTGGTAGGCCATATTCTTGATCGCTATTATTATATTGGTATGCTTATTGCAGTGAGAGATGGTTATTGAGACTACCTACTATAATTGTTCATTTAAATCTTTAGAAGCAATTTATGTTGCATGAGAAACTCTATTCACTTTTAAGTAGAGTTTTGGCAGTGATATTGGTTATGATGCCATGTATAACTTGGTATTATTTTTAGTGGGAGCTTTATGTAGTTACATAATATGTTCTATCTTCTTTGTTTCAATATTTTGGTCCTAAGTTGTTGCTATAGTGTGTAGTGAGACATGGATAATCTTTAATGAGAAAATGGATGGTCTTTTGCAATAGTTGTTGGTGTCAAAAGGAGTTCTTGGATTCTTCCTTTAAATGGCAATGAAATTTTAATGACATCTTTGGTTCTATTAACAAAGGATGTGTGACGTTTGTACCCTCTTGGTTTGGATATTATGGTTGTATTTTACCTTTTGGTAACTCATGGTGTTGAGTTCTTTGATTGAGTTAGGGCCATGGAGGATCTTCAGTTAGGAGATGGTTATCACAATGCTTGGAGAGCTTGGTTACATAATTGAGTGGGAGATTCGGCAATGATGTTAATTCATTATTTGATGATGGATGGTTATTTTCATGTGATCTTCTAGGAGGGGATGTTAGATCATGATGTCATGACATGTTCTTGATTTTATAATTGGAATTTTGGTAATGTTCTTGTTTGGTTCTCATTGGTTTTGAGTATTACTCATTTTCTTAGAGCTTCATGATTTTGTAGGGTTGCATTTGAAGTTGGTATGGATTGATTGGTGGATGGTCACCGAGACTAGAGACTTGGGTGAGGCTAAGAGCTCTTATTTATGGGATCGTATGTTGAGATGGTTACTCTTTGATGAGGATTTCAATAGAAAAATCGATGAGCCTACACCTGGTTATGGATGTGAATCCATTATGGATATGAAAAGAATATTGCCATTTATTAGTGTTTTGTGCATAGGACAATCTTGTATCCCACTCTTGGTCTATTCAACAAGTGAATGATCTAAGAGGTATTGCTCACCTGAACATCAAATGTATTCTTTATTTTGTATCTTGTCTTCTCGTATGAGTTAGTCTTGAATATAAACATTCAGAATACTTGTTTAGAAAAAGATGCATGGTCATGTGGATTTTTGTTGTTCTTGTTTTGGTCTTGCTATGTATTTAGTTCTAAGGATTTATTTGGAGAGGCATAATAAATGGTTTGTGGCTTTGGGAATATTCCTTTTGTTGCGGGAATGATTGGTTTGTTTGATCTACCTTCGATATGAAAGGTTTACATCTATTGTCAAGTCATGTTTTGAATTTTATATGTTGATATCTTTTCAGTATGGGAATGGTGAAGGAGATCCTACATTACATAGCTTGGTACATGTTAGTGTGAAACAAGGATAATGTTTGATTTGCGGGTTTTATCTTTGGTCATGATATTCTTCCTAGATGTTTGGTTTCACATGGTTGAGTGTGAAGAACTTTGGAGAGTTATGGAGACTAGTCGTGAGAGAGGTATTGTAGCATATTTGTTTTCAAATTTGTATCATTGTATATTTCCTTCACACTATGTAATAGAGGAATTAGCCACATCTTGTATGTGAAGTAGTATAGGTAGAGTTCACATGCCTTGATATATTTTCAGATTTGACATTACTCACGCAATGGGAGGTTTTAGACATCTCTAGTTATCCTCTTTGATATCTTAGTTTGTTGGTTATTGATGTGATGATGAGTTTGCATGTTTCACTGGTTTTGGATCTGTGAGATATGTAGGTTGTGGATTAGCTACCCACTTTCTTGTTGCGGGATGACTCAAATGTGGACTGTCTATATCCATGAGATTGTTTTAGTGTTTATGCAAACTTTGTTAGTTGGCCTTGTCTGTGGTCATTTGTTCATTGGTATATTGCATTGAGATAGGAGGGTCGATATATAGAGACTCGATTGCATATTTTTGGTTGGTCTGTTGATGGCATGAAGTTTTATCTATGGTTTGTATACCCCAGTTTGAGGTATCGTTAGCTTGGATGAGTTGGAATTTGTTGTGGTTGTTATTCCATCTATTATGAGTAAGGTGGCTACTCAGAGGTTTTGTTATCATTTGAATTTGATGATTTTGTTCATGTAAAGATCAGTGCAAGTTTTAGTAGCAATTGATATGTTTCACCTTGACATGTTCCCTTTTCTTCCATAAGTAGCATGTTGGAGGATATGAAGGACTTTTTTCTTTATGGTGGTTATCATGGTTTCTTTTGCAAGTATCTTGTTGGAGCATGAGAGCATGGTGAAGATTCATATGGTACATGATTGGCTAAGGAATGTTTTTCCCTTGTTTGTAATGCCTATGGTTGTATTTACAATATTGATGTCAAGTGGGAGAATGATAGGATTAAAGTGTCATCCACCTTGTAAATCCTATGTCATAATTCCAACATCCTTGGAAAGTGTCTCTAGGCACTTAAGGTGTATTGGAAAAATATTTTGTATTATTAATTCTCACCATTGTTTGTAATATATTCATAAGGGGTGATGGGCTCCCCTAGCAAGGGTAAAGGTGAATTGTGAACATAAATATTCAATATTTTTTTTCCCACATATGGATGCCTAGAATAGAATAATAAATGATAACGAAAAAGGAAAAATGAGTGGTATATTTTAAGTGGAAGCTTAGAATGAGGCAATAGGTGTCTCTTGGTATTCCATCATGTATTGCATTTAATGTAATGTTTACCTTCCAAGTTTGAGTGCCTAAGTTGGAGGGAAAGTATTGAAGCCAAAATTGGTATCCTTTTGCATTTTGAGAAGGTATTCTAAGGGTTGGGGATGTTTGGAATGAAGATTCATCTTTGGGCACCATGTTTGGTGCATTAGATGTCTTCACAAGTCTATAAATTCAACGTCTTGGATGTAGAAAATAGGAGCAACAATTGAATATAGAGTTTCATTGCAAGAACAAGGACAAGTTGAGGCATAAGTAGGTTGTTCACAGGTGCATAAGTGTTGCCATAGTGGAGTCAAAGAAGAGAATGGAAGTAGATGTATTGGAATCTAATTTATTTAAAAATAATGCATACTTGGCCTCTCTTCTTGGTGGATTTTTTTTCCACAAGGGTTTCTCCATATAAGTCATGTGTTATGTGATGGTCTTGTGTTGTTGATTTGTGCCTCGTTGCTGCTATTTTATGGTGAAGTTATTCTTTATATATTGTTGTTGTAAGTTCACATAAGATGGTGTTAATAAACATGTTATGTTTTTTCTGATTTTTGGCATCATAAAGAAGATAGATCTAATCATGGTATTTCCATATTACGACAACTTAATTTTTAGACTTTCATGTTGTTCTAGTCCAAGCCTTGTATCTCATCCATTGAAGTTGTATTTGGATAGAGATCTAATTTCCTAACAATTGTTATTAGATCTTGTTTATTTTTCATCATCCACTACCAAAAAAATTTCAATAGCAATAGGATTTGTAGTCATTGTACATGTAGTCAGTAGCCATGGTACCTATAGGAACTATACATGCAACCACTAGTCGAAGGATCTGTGTAGTTGTACATGTAGCCATTAGAGGAAAGATTTGTTGCAATCATATATGTAGCCATCCATTATGAACACTGCCATGTCATCCACCTTCATGAATTCATTACATGCAACCATTTATTCACTGACAGTTGTGCTTCCTATAGCAACACTTAATTTTAGGCACATATATTAACATGCAACCACTTGTTTGTGTCACTAATGTTTGTACAACTCTCATCATGCAAAATTTTCCACTCTTACAATTCATCAAGCATGCGACCAACATAGGTGGCCACATCAATTCACATGTCATATATCACAGATTTTTTTATTCATCAATTTTAGATGTCAATAAAAAAAATCCTCTATCCATTCTTTTCAACATGCTACACTTCACTCACTAGTCTTATCAAATCGTTGTGGCATGTACTATTCTTTATAACTTCATGATTTATTTTAATTCTTCACACATTTTGATAATTAACTCATTGCATTTAATTGTCATAAATGTCATTATTTATAATGCTCTAATTAATCACCACATCTTCGCCTCCTTTTTGGACCCACTTGAAATTTTAGGATAAATGTCTAATTATAATTAAAAAAAAGCAGAGAACAGAACAACCACGGTGATAATTATTATTCATAAACTGCTATTACAAATATATAGTTGCATAATAACTCAACTGCTTCCTACAAACAAGCTAATTAGTTTGACAGTTGATTATAATGATTGACAGCAAACTATAACATGAATGATAGCTAACTAGAACTAGTGACAACAAACTAGACTTAACTAAACATAATAGACACCTAAACATTACTTGCTGACACATGCACAACATGTGTAATTCCTTATTCATTTATATTGGAGCATTAATTCCAACACCCCCTCTTAATGCTACAATACTAAACTGATTGACTACAAAACAATAGGAAATACATTATGCAGAAGTTGTTCTTTGAAAACAGTTCTCAAACCAATAAGAATTCTTCAAGCTGCTCCCAAGTATAGTCACCTAGCTATCATCCAAGTTCCCAACATCATTGAACACCATTTGCACATGAAGTGTCTCATTACCCTCGTAAAGGTTTGATATTGAACTTCCAGATTTTGGATCCCCCTTTGAACTATTGGACACCAATCCTTAGATGCATGTCTCATAACCCCAATGAGGTATAGTTCTTGATCCACAAGCACCTCAAACTATTGAGCATTTGTTTATCCTCTACTACATCCTTCATTGTCTTCAAAGTGTTGACCTCTTCAAAATAATGTAACTGGCTCATCTTCAATGAAATCATCATCACTACCAACATCTAGTGGTTCTTCATGAACAGCTATATTTATTGATTCTTTAATTTCCCTTTGAGAAGATCATTAGCACAAATTTTACAATTAATTGTTGTATGACCAATTTTCTTACAATAGTAACATTCAATCTCACTTTTACCTGGCATTCTCTTTCCCATTCTTTTCTTTGAGTATAATGCAAGCTCTGGTTGAGTGTCTCCTCCAGAATCTCCTGTTGTTCCTTTCTTTTCTTCAACTAAGAGTGTTGAGATCATATCATCTAAAGTCTATGCAAGTATCTGACTAAGAATAAAGACAACATTGTTATATTTTGAAGACAAACTATTTAACAAAATAGCTTTAGAATCCTCTTTATCTACCACAACACCAATTTTTGCTAGTTGTTTAATGAGAGATCTGAGATTGTTTATGTGATTAGACATAGTAATATCAGCAGACATCTTGAATCTAAATAATTGCAACTTCATAGAGAACTTTGCATTTGTTGATTTTGCTCCAAACAACTTATTTAATTCATCCCACATTTCTTTTGATGATTTTTCTAAATCAACATGATGTAATTATGAACCTGAAAGAGCAAGACCAATAATGGATTTGGATTTTTCATCTCTACTCTCCCAATCAATCTTCTTTTTAGCATTTGTAGGTACTACTTATGTACCATTCACTATACTCCATAGATTTTTGTTCATCAATTGCATTTGTATTTTCAACTTCCATGTGTGAAAATTATGACCATTAAATTTTTCTAGAGGTGTTTCCATTTTCAAATACTTTTGTGAAGAAAATAAAATAAAATACCTTTGTGAATGTTTCATAGCAGAAAGATTCTAAACAGCAGTAGATTTACACCCTCACACTACAGCAGCTTCTTCTCCAAATCTATGTTGTTTTTCTTGCAGTGTTTTGTATAGAATGCATTGTTGGCTATGTGCTCTATTGTTGGACTTTGATCCCGCTTCGAAAACTACTTGAGGCTACCTCATCCAATGCTCCTTCCATTTGATTGCACACACCTCACAATGGCACCATTTTCTACATAGATAGTAGAGCACTATGGAGTTGTACTAAAATTTGGAAAAGCAGATTTCTACGTGGCTCTGATACCAAATTAAAATAGAGCAGAGAACAGAACAACCACAATGATAATTATTATTCATAAACTGTTATTACAAATATATAGTTGCACAATAACTCGATTGCTTCCTACAAACAAGCTAATTAGTTTGACAGATGCTTATAATGATTGAGAGCAAACTATAACATGAATGACAGCTAACTGGAACTAGTGACAAAAAACTAGACTTAACTAAACATAATAGACACCTAAACATTACTTGATGACACATGCACAACATATGTGTAGTTCCTTATTCATTTATGTTGGAGCATTAATTCCAACAATTATAGCTACAGGGAATGCAAACCCTATTTTGAAAATTATGTTAATTCATTAATTGGAAAATGTACTTTGAACTGCTTCACCAGCTTAGTCCATTTCTAAAATTAATCAAAAGCTACATCTACCACATTTTAAAACTCATGCCAATAGAAAAGTAAATTGAAGCCAACATTTAAAGGAAAAGTGTACAAATAGTTTCAATAATTTGCAACTAAAGCCAACTTGCATTGAATTTTTGAATTTAGTAAAATGGGAGGTGATCTAGTTTGTCAAGAGCCAATTGATCACAATCTCATTCTTAGCGATCAAGACTATCTGCCCATATTCCTACAGACAAGTTGTCTAGACTATTTTTAGAGGTTAGCAAGGTATAATGAACAAGTAGCTAGAGAATTTGTGGAGATTCCAACAAACAATGTTGTGGTCATGAGAGGACTATGTGTAGATGTTTCAAAGGTAGCCATTGCAAAGGTAACAAGGTTACCAGCAACAGGAGAAGCCTACCCAAAATAGGTTGATTTTACCACTATCAAGAATGAATTCATTGTGCAAGGAAAGAAATTGGACTTCTCTTCACAAGGTACTAAACGCCTCTCTTCCTGGGCATTAGGCATGTGCAATTGTTTATGTAATAGAATATTAAATTGTGAAGGAAGGCATTTTATTTTATATATTGTTCATTTTAAATCATTATCATCTACATCAAGGTAGACATGTAAATGTGTCAAATTTTTTTTCCACATGCTACCAAAGATGTCAATTGGATTTAAAAAGCGAAAGTCTTTGACACTATGTTATTGTTTAATTCATTTTCCAATTAAAAGAAGTCTAAATATTGAGCTCCCAAACTTTTCTTGGGATGATCTTTTGGTTTTGGAGGATGTTAGCCATAGAGATAATGGTAGAACTCAATCCCAATGGAAAAGAACAAAACAAACTGTAAGGATTAGAGTCTAAATGCCATAAGGGCAAAGAGGGGAACATGCAACCTCTTAGATGCATGTAGCTTCCCCTAGTTTAGACTCCCCTTTCGAAAGCCCTAGTCATGGGCTTGTATTGTCAATCTCGCCACAAAGAGCATCCCCATGTCTAGCTCAAGAGAATTCTCACACTCGAAGGTGTCTTCAAAAAATATACCTCACCAACCTGCAACCACAAAGGCACATGTGGTTAAAAGGAAATGAATGACTCCATCTCGAAGGACTACTAAAAAGAAAGGGGTCCCATCAAAACCCCATAAGTGATCACATCGCCTCAAAAAGAAAGGACCAACCTCAACATCAACTTCTAAGAAGTTGAATTTGGTCTTTATTGACTCAAAAACAAGTTCTAAGAGTGAGGAGTTGTTATTTACCAAAAAATGCCTAAGTTCACCTATCACTTATCCAAATTGGAGTGATAGTGAGAAATTTGTTGGAGATATATAGTCATCTATGCAAAGAAAAGATGGATTCGAAGAGCAACTCTAATTATTTCAACAGTAGGAAGGATAACTAGATCAACTCGCATATTTGTAAAAAATAGAAATAGAGGCAAGAGAATAAAATCAATCAAAACAAAGAGGAAAGAAGATGCCAATCGCCCCTATATTATCCTGGCTTTCCATTTCATTGTGGTTGTGGAAGTAGGTTGAGCAGAGAAAGCTCGGGAGAAGGAATCGATTAAATAAAATGAAAAATTGAAACAAAATTTTGATGAGGAAATCAATAAAAAGGATATGGAAGTCTCGAGATTGAAAAGGAAGGTGGAGCAATTGGCCACTGTGACACCTCAAATAGTTAATTAAATACCCCCAATGAGGGTCTATGTTTTATTTTTGAGAGAACATTTTTTAAACTTTCAATTCATGTAGATATATTGTGATCTTCCATCCTCCATGGCAATGCCTCGATATTTTTTTCTTCATTCTCCATAATTCCACTTCATAGATGAGAAATCAGTTGTATTAGTTTTATCTGCACAAATATGTTTTTCCCTATGAAACCAACTAGAACCAACTATTGTATGTGGGGGATCTTTAGTTGAATGCATTGGCATTGTTCATACAGAATGATGGAAATAAGGGACAATAGATGCAGGACTATAGGGAAATGGAGAAGACAACGTCCCTCAAGATAAGAGCATAGGAAAAGAATCCTAAACAAATATTAGAGGATTGGATAATTCTCACAAAGCATCCAAAGGTGGCTACTAAAATTCCTAGAACTAGGAAATTGGACTATGAAATTTGCATTCACCTAACCTAGCATGATGAAAAAGAAGAGATGAAACATATTAATCTAAGGTGGGAAGAGTTATCAAATGAATTAAAAAGGAAAGAACCCTACTCATCGCATAATCTTTATGCACCAATAAAAATATCACATAAATATATAAAATTAGCCACATTGTATGGTGTCATCTAGTTGCTCCTTCAATTTTAGCTCTCATTTCTATGGTATTTAGTACCAAATTTTTCAAGTATAGCATCTTATGATGAAGATTGAGAAAATACTAGATCGATAAGGATAGAACGTCAAAAAGGGTTTTACTTTATGCAAGGCATAGGGAATATGTCACTTGTGGACTTCCAAGAGCTAACATTGATGGGCAACCATAGACCACCCCTATTTGAGGGAAAATAGGAATTTAGATGGGGGTGATGAGTTGTCGATTTTTTGTTTTAATTAGGGTTATTTCCTCAATTATACTAATACTCTCAATACATTTCTAGACATTTCCAAAGACTATCATTAATTATAAAGCATGAGAATTAATTACTAATATACTGATAGATATTTACATATGTGTATGATTGTTATTAAAATATGATGAAATATGATAAATTATGTAACCTATGATGAAAAAGTGTCTTGTATAGAAACTAATTTGATATGCAGCAGAGAGGAAGCAATCAATTGAATTCAATAACATGCAGCCACAAGAGTTGATAGCTCATAGCCAAAGAACCTTGAACCTGTAGCAAAGAGAACGACACTTGAAGCCAAGTTAGTCGCAAACTGTTAAGCATTTAATACTTTCCACCAACTAATGGGAGATTTTGCTACAAGGTCGTGAAATATTTTGTTTGTTGGCAATGCATATGTCATTTTCCTACACACGCTTGGAAAGAGGGCTCTTTGTCTTTGACAGTAGAATCAAATTAGAACTTTACTTTTGAAATTTTCTTTCATGTCCTTATTACAATAAACCTCTTCCTACTTTGAAGGAATTAGTTGGCAAGTATTATTTAGAGTCCTAGTTATTTAAAATTTAAGTTTATTAAATATTTCAGAACTCTATAAATGAAAAGGACGATAATCTCTTCCTTTAGCTACTATATTAAATAGATAATTATCTTGTGAGTTAAAGAAGAGTGTTGATACCTAAGAAAGGACCCACTTGAGGTATGATGTGATAATTAATGATTGGATTATTTTATTTGTGTTATATTGTTAATTGATCAATGTAATCACTCATAGGTATAGTTGAATACTATCTGCTAATTCATAGAAACAATACTTACCAGTAGCATTAAATTGTTAGCAATAGTCTTCTATGTAGACCTTGTATGCTTTCATAAATAGGTTCCCTTTCAGTATATTAAACTTTCTTGCTATGCTAACATTTCATAAGATCACCTAGAATGTTTCTAGCCATACATACAGTACTGACATCATCTCAAGAAACATGTCCTTAGTTAACAATTAAATGTAAAGTCATACTACTAATAATTTCCCAATAGAAGATGATCCAACCCATTGGGTATATGTGCATGGATTAGCTATTCCACATCATTAGATAATAAGGGGAACTATACTACTGCCAAGCAATTATGAAAGTTTGTGACCTTTGCAATTACAAGTGGCACCCATACTCTAGTCACCACTTTAATCAATTCTCTATAGACATACATGTCTTTTCCAAATTTTACCTAATCAACTATATGCGTGAAAAAGCATTCCCTTCATTAATGGATCATGGGGGTGAGTGCAAAAGATCAAAACATTCCCAAGAAATATATTATAAAATAACTTGAGAAATGACATGTTAAAAAAAGGCGGTATACAATAGCAACTAGGGCATGGTCGAGCACCATTTTTCCCTTGAATTCATGCCAATCACATACAGAATAATTGTATGGTTGTCATCAAATTAAAATTAGTAGTTACAAGGCCAAATCAAGTCATCAATGAAGCTTTATGTCGTTCAAGAGGGTAGGTGGGAGCTATGGTGAGAAAAACCATAGGATTTTGGATGTTTTAGTGATTTGTGAAACTTTTTTTCTTGTCAAGACAAGTTTGTAGGATTCTAGAGAGAAATTGAACCATTTGTGAGAGTTTGATAATCAAATTTCTGGGGAAATTTGTTGAAACTGCACTTGCAGAGAAGACCATATGAATTGGCCAATTTCATAACTTTTCAATATCTGGTTCAGCTGAGAAGTTTTGATGATGATGTCAATTAAAGGATTGGATGATTTCATCATGGAATGGGATGAATCTAAATGGGATGATATCAAGAGGGTGGGATGACATCAATAAATGATATAATGACATTAGTAATACATGGCTTGTGGGAAAACTCGTTTGGACTAGATAAGAATGTGGGTTTTAAAAGGTTCAATTTAATTGGCTATGAAATCTTTGAAAAAGGGCTAGTGATGCAATGGTGATGGAATGATAATTTTACTGGATATTTTTGGTGTTGTCATTACTATTGACATTGATGTCAACCCCTTGTGGAGATTGTTGAGGTAGTTGTTGGAATATGTTGCACTATGTTGTCATTTGTGTTATAGTTTGATGTCAACCTCTAGTGTAGTCATGATGAGAAGTGTTTGTGGTATGAGAAATGTTGCAGATGTTGTGGCGATGGTGAGAAGGTGCTTGTGGTGTTGTTGATGCAGTTGGTTCACTTGGTTTCCAAGTGCTTTTGATAAAATTTGAATAAAAGAGTGTGTAAGGTGACAGAGGTGTGTTATATGTTGTGCTCCACATTTCTTCATGCTTGAAGATATGCTTGTGCATTTTGGACATGATGATCAGAGGTGTTAAGAGGTTTTATATCCAGAGTCTCAGGTTTTGGATTGTGCAACAGTGGAAGATGTGTTTGATAGTGTGTTTGCTTGTGAAGAAGGTTGTCTAGGAGAAATGGAATTTCTCTGCATTTCTCCACGTTGTTGTTTCTTTTCTTATGGATGTGGGAATGTACTAATATTGTCTGTAACTTCCTTCCCTTAAACTTTTTGGTGCGAAGTTGTTCTGCAAGGTTGGTTAGTGAGTTGTATGTTTGTGTCAGTGTGTCTGGTTGCATAGAATGAAGGTGTTCATCAGTTTCAGGTGGTTGCAACAGTGGTTTTGAATATTCATGGATGTTGTGGAGTGTTTCTATGAGGTCCACGTTATGTTTCTAGACCTAGAGAGGTGTGTATGTGGTCTCTTGTTAGTGTTAGTACAAATTTGGTCGACCTGACATGCTAGCACTTATTCCAGAGGTTGTTTGTTGTTTGTGAAAGCGTGGAAAAGCATTTCAGTGTAGATTTGGGTCTTAGTTAACCCTTGGTATGGTTTTCCTTCACTTATTTCCATAATAGAAGTGTTTGGTGTTGACCTATTTTGGTGTTGCATGTTTGAGGTGCATACATTTCATTGAGGCCAACCTAATTAAGAATGTTTAGGTCACAGATGGTATAAATGCAAGGTGAATTGTTGGAGATGTTGTGAAGCTTTTTGCGAGTGTGTAATGATGTGAATGTGATCAAGTGTGGTGATATGATAGGATTTTAAATTCCTATGACTTCGGATGCAGTGAGCAGAAGGTGTCTACATTTTTAGTGTGCCTAAAGTTGTTGGAGGCAGTGAGCCAAAGGTTGTGGATGGTGTAGAGTTGCAGTGGTGGATTTTTCATGTTGCTCTGAGATAGTGAATTTATTTATAACAGTCTTCTTTCATTCTTCTTTCTTTCGAACAATGAGTCCTTTAGGTAGTGAGTCTTTCTCCTTTTTGGGGTAGTGAGCCTATTGTATTCGGTGTTGCTATTCATATATATGTGAGCTAATCCTCACCATGGTTTTTCCTTGATTAGGGTTTTCCACATGAATCTGGTGTTCTCTTGTGTATGGTGTTATTGTGTTGTTTCATATGTTTATGTTCTGCAAATTCATTATATGGTTTAAAGGCTAATAAGGTTTTAAGGATTAATGAGGGTTTGAATGTTTTAGTGTAAAATGGATTCACCCCCCTCCTCTCAAATGTCTTGTGCATCTAACATTTGGTATCAAAGTTGTGGTTCCTTGGAAGAAATCTTAACCGCTTGAGGTAGATTCGGATGGCGCACAAGAAGGGTGTCAAAGCTCTTATGTTTGATGGAACGAATTATGCTTACTGGAAAGCCAAGATGGAATCCTTTCTTGTTTCTCTAGGGTTTGGTGTCTAGAAGTTAGTTGAAACTGGATATACGATGCTTGTTGCTAGTCTGACAAGTGATGATGAGATCAAGGATTATGAGAACAATGGAAAAGCAAGAAATGTTATCCTAAGTGGTATTTCTGATTTTGAACTTGGAAAAGTGATAAGTCTCAAAACTGCTAAAGAGATCTTAGTAAAGTTGTAGAGCATTTATGAAGGAGATGATAAGGTCAAGCAAGCGAAGATGCAAAACTACTAAGGAAAATTTGAAACCTTGAGGATGTCAGAAGATGAAGATATTGTTTCCTACATGCTCAAAGTGGATGAAGTTGTTAATTCCATCAATGGTCTTGGTGGTAAGTTGGAAGAAAGAAAAGTTGTGAAAAAGGTATTAAGAACTCTTCCTAAATATTATAATTCTAAAGTTTTTGCTATTGAGGAAGCTCATGATTTGGATAATTATTCTAGATATCAGATGTTTGGTGCTTTAATTTCCTTTGAATTGAGAGAGTTTGGTAAGGATGCTACAAGTAAAGAAACTGCCTTTAAAGTCAGCAAAGCAGAGAAGGATGATGAATCAAATCCGAATGATCTTGATGAGATGAAAGAAAAAAATTGTGAGATTGAAAAAGAGCAATGGAAAATACAGAGGTAAGTTACCCTTTAAATGTTTCAATTGTGGAAAGATAGGTCATTGCGCTTCTAAATGTCCAATCAAAGTTGTAAATGACAAACATAAGGATCATAAAGGTAAATCTTTCAAGAAGAGTTATTATGTTGAAAAAGACAATGGTGTATTTGATGATGAGGAATCAGACTATCCTAATGAAGACAGTGATGAATGTTTGTTCATGGCTTTAAATTTTGGAACTAATTCCACTAATCCTAAAATATGTATGAAGGAAAGTGCTCTAGAATCAAGTCACAAGGTTTAAAGAACTATGGTGACTTATTTTCATGCAAGAGAGGAGAAAAACTAAGGATAATTGATTGTGGGTGCTCATATGACGGGTGGTAAGAGTAAGTTTTGTTAAACTTCAAAAGTATGGTGGTGGTCTTGTTAAGTTTGGTGATGATACATCTGCTAAAATATATGGAAAAGGTTAAATTAGTTTTGATGGCAAGCATAATAGATGATGTTCTTTATGTCAAGGGTCTCTGACATAATCTTCTTAGTGTAGGAAAAATGTGTAGCAGAGGATACAATTTTGTGTTTTAGGATGATGGTTGTGAAATCAGAAAAGGAAGATTTGGAACTTTGGTTGTTGCAAGAACAAGGACAGAAGGTAATGTTTATTAGCTTAAAGTTGGTGGTTTTAAGTGCTTTATGTCTCAAATCAATAAAAGTTGGCTATGACATAGAAGAATGGGTCGCATCAATTTTGATAACCTAGTGAAGATCAGTTTTATTGATGTTGTGAGAGATTTGCCAAAGATTACAAAGCCTATCAATGCAATCTGCAAGGAATGTCAGTTTGGAAAGAAAACAAAGAAGAGGTTCAAAACCAAAGAATATTCTACTGCGAGACCTTTGGAGTTGGTGCATACAAATTTATGTGGACCTACCAGAATAAGAATCTATCATGGTGACAGGAATTTCATGTTATTGACTGATGACTATTCTAGAATGACTTGGGTGACATTTTTTAAAGAAAAATCAGAAACTCTTGATAAGTTTAAGGCAATTAAGTCTATGGTTGAGAATGAAATGAATTTTAAAATCCAATGATTGAGGTCTGACAAAGGTGGTGAGTTCACCTCCAATGAGTTTAACAGTTTTTGTGAAGATCATGAAATAAAGAGGCATTTGTTAGCTCCTAAGACTTTAGAAAATGGATTTGTGGAGAGGAAGAACATGGCAGTTCAAGAGGCAGCAAGGACTATGATGAAGGAAGCAAATCTATTGGATTTCTATTGGAGAGAAGTTATTCATATTGCAGTCTACATTCTTAATAGAGGTCAAGCAAGAGTGAAAATTTCAAAGACTCCCTATGAGCTATGGTATGGTAAACCTCCTACTACGAAATATTTCAAAGTGTTTGGAAGTAAATGCTATATCAGAAGAGATGAATAAAACTTAGGAAAGTTTAATGCAAGATCTGATGAAGGAATCTTCCTTGGATAATCTTCAAGAAGCAAGGCATACATATGCTATAATAAGAGGTTGAAGGAGATTGTTGAGATTGCAAGTGTCAAAGTGGATGAAGAACCACATCAAATTTTAGTGTTGATAGAAGGATATAAATCTGATAAACCCCCTTGCAGTGAAGAAGAAAAGGATGAAGAGAAAGAAAAAGAGATGACAGTTGAAGAGGAAGAAGCTTTGGAAAGAGTCCCTAAGACTCTTAAGTATGTGCAAAAGAATCATTCTAAAGATCAAATTATTGGACATAAGATAAAAGGTGTATTGACAAGAAGAAAAATTATTATGACAAAAGAATAGGTAAACTTTTGCTTACTTTTAGAGGTAGAACCTAAAACTCTAACTGAGGCATGCAAAGATGAAAACTAGATCAAAGCTATGAAAGAAGAATTGGAGTAGATTGAGAAGAATCATACTTGGGAATTGGTCCCAAGACTTACAAACAAGAATGTGATAGGAACTAAATGGGTTTTCAGCAACAAGTTGAATGAGGATGGAAAAGTTCTCAGAAATAAGGCTAGGCTTGTGATTAAAGGCTACTCGCAAGTGGAAGGAATAGATTTTGAAGAGACTTTTGCTCCAGTGGCAAGAATGGAAGCTATCAGAATGTTTTTGTCTTTTGCAGCACATAAAGACTTCAAAGTATATCAGATGGATGCCAAGTTTACATTCTTGAATGGTGAGTTAGAAAAAGAGGTGTACATTGAACAATCAGAAGTTTTTCAGTTATTAGATGATGTTGATATGGTCTACAGATTGAAGAAATCATTGTATGGACTCAAACAGAATCCTAGAGTTTGGTATGCTAGATTGCATAAGTACTTGTTGCAGCAAGGATTTAGAAAGGGTACTACAAATAGCAATTTTTACTTCAAGGTTGAAGGAGAGGAAATCCTGATTGTGGTAGTATATGTTGATGACATAATCTTTGGAGGAAATGAAGGTATGCACAAGAGGTTTGTAAAAGAGATGCAAAAAGAGTTTGAGATGTCAATGTGTAGGGAGATGAATTTCTTCCTTGGGTTACAAATCAATCAGTTAGAAAAAGGTATTTTCATTTCACAATCAAAATATGTTAAGGAAATGTTGAGGAAGTTTGGAATGGAGGATTCTAAACCAATATGTGCTCCAATGGTTACTGGTTGCAAGTTGAGCAAGAATGATGAATCTCCTAAGACAAATTAGAGCAAATACATATCAATGATTGGTGGACTGTTATATCTAACTACTACTAGACCAGGTATTATGCATGCAATGTGTCTTGTGGCAATATTTCAAGAAGATCCCAAAGAGTCACATGTTGTAGTAGTAAAAAAGATATTTAGATACTTGAAGGGTACTCTGGAATTTGGTCTATGGTATCCTAGGGATACTAATTTCTCCTTGAGTGCATATAGAGATGCAGATTGGGTAGGTTGTGCAAATGATAGAAGATGTACGAGTGGAGGTGCTTTCTTTCTTGGAAGCAGATTGGTTTCTTGGCTCAGCAAGAAGCAAGATTCGGTCTCATTATCTAGAGTAGAAGCAAAGTATATTGCAGCAGCATCTTGTTGAACACAGGTGTTGTGGATAAAGAATACATTGGAGGATATCAAATTATCATATGATGAACCTATCTCTATCATGTGTGGTAATACAAGTGCTATCAATATCTCTCAAAAAAATTGATAATGCATTCAAAAACAAAGAATATCTCTATCTGGTACCACTTTCTAAGAGAGAAAGTTGCAAAGAATGAGGTGAAGTTGGAGAATGTGCCTACAAAAGATCAAGTTGCAAATATTTTTACAAAATCTCTTCCAAAAGATACATTTGATTATCGCCGACAAAAGTTTGGGGTTATTGCCCCTCTTTTCAACTAGATGTATAAGTGGGTGCATCTATCTAGGGAGCATTTCAAGATACATTCTTGGTCTTGGACTGATGATGAAGGCTACCTCTCAGGGGGAGTAGGTAGTAATTTTTTTTGTTGGTGCAATCAGGTGGAGCATATCTTGTGCCCCTAAGGGGGAGAAAGCTGAAATGTGAAAGTAGAGAAGAGAGTGTAGTGGAGACAGCAGTTGCTTGTTGGTTTTTCCTAAAGTAAATTTTACAAGTGATGTCAAAGGGGAAGATGTTGCCCTTTTCCATTGATGTCAAAGGGGGAGAGAGTAAAATTCTAAGAAACTCCTCAAGAAAGGAAGAGAGAAAAGAAAGGGGGGAAGAATGTTGTCTAAAGAATAGAGGTAAAGGGAGAGAAAGTGTGTGGTATAGGAGATGCCCCGATAATGGGGAGTGTTTCTTGAGAGTAGTAGATGCAGAGTGTTTTTTTTATTGATGGTTTTTTAGAGCTAGTGTTTCCATGAATGACAAAGAGTCCAGATTGTTGGACATTGTTGGTGTTGTCACTAGTGTTGGTATTTATGTCAACCCTTCATTGTTGGTGTTGTCACTAGTGTTGGTATTTATGTCAACCCTTCTTGGAGATTGTTGAAGTAGTTGTTGGAATATGTTGCACTATGTTGTCATTTGTGTTATGGTTTGATGTCAACCTCTAGTGTAGTCATGATGAGAAGTATTTGTGGTATTGAGGAGTGTTGCAGATGTTGTGGAGATGGTGAGAAGGTGCTTGTGGTGTTGTTGATGCATCTAATTCACTTGGTTTCCAAGTGCTTTTGAGAAAATTTGAATAAAAGAGTGTGTAGGGTGACAAAGGTGTGTTATGTGTTGTGCTCCACATTTCTTCATGGTTGAAGACATGCTTGTGTGGTTTGTATGTGATGATCAGAGTTGTTCAGAGGTGTTATCCAGAGTCTCAAGTTATAAATCGTGCAACAATGGAAGATGTGTTTGAGAGTGTGTTTGTTTGTGAAGAAGGTTGTCTGGGAGAAATGAAATTTCTTCGCACTGTTTTTTATCTTGCAGATGTGGAAACGTACTAATATTTCTTGTAACTTCCTTCCCTTGAAGTTTTTGGTGCTAAGTTGTTCTGTAAGGTTGGTTAGTGAGTTGTATGTTTGTGCTAGTGTGTTTGATTACACAGAATGAAGGTGTTCATCAACTTCAGGTGGTTACGTCAATGGTGTTAAATATTCTGATGGTTTTGAATATTCTTGGATGTTTTGGAGTGTTTCTATGAGGTCTGTGTGATGTTTCTGGACCTAGAGAGGCATGTATGTGGTCGATTGTTAGTATTAGTACAGGTTTGGCCAACGTGGTGTGCTAGCACTAATTGCGAAGGTTGTTTGTTGTTTTTGGAAGCGTGGTGAAGTGTTTCGATGTAGATTTGGGTCCTAGTTAACCCTTGGCATGGTATACCTTCACTTCTTTCCATCGTGGAAGTGTTTGGTGTTGACCTATTTTGGTGTTGCACGTTTGAGGTGCATACATTTCGTTGAGGCCTACCTAATTAAGATTGTTTAGGTCATAGATGGTATAAATGAAAGGTGAATTGTTGGAGATGTTGTGAAGTTGTGTGTGAGTGTGTGATGATGCGAATGTGATCAAGTGTGGTGATCTGAGTGTGAGCTTAAATTCTTATGACTCCGGATGCAGGGAGAAGAAGGTGTCTATATTTTCAATGTTCCTAAAGTTTTTGAAGGCAGTGAGCCAAAGGTTGTAGATGGTGTAGAGTTGCAGTGGTGGATTTTTCTTGTTGCTCTGAGATGGTGAATCTCTTTGTAATAATATTTTTCTATTTTTTTTCTTCTATAAAATGAGTCCTTTGGGCAGTGAGCCCTCTGAAAATGAGCCTATTGTATTTGATGTTGCTATTTATATATATGTGAGCTAATCCTCACCGTGGTTTTTCCTTGCTTAGGGTTTTCCATGTAAATCTGGTGTTCTCTTGTGTATGGTGTTATTGTGTTGTTGTTTCATATGTTTATGTTCTTCAAATGCATTATATGGTTTAAAGGCTAATAAGGGTTTAAGGATTAATGATGGTTTGAATGTTTTAATGTACAACTGATTCATGCCCCCCCTCTCAGTTGTCCTATGCATCTAACAAATTCCACTATGTTATGGCATATGAAATTCTCGAAGTGAACCAAACTTATGTATCAAGTTAAGGATCGGGTTTAGATGGACCCCAAATCTCTATAAATATCAAATTTAGATTTATAAAAGGGAATATGCAAAAAAATACAAGTGCATTGGATAAGTCACTTTCATTTGGAGCAATTCAAATGGAGGTTGGATTCTCACAAAGGCCTTCACGTGAGAAAAATTAAGTGAATTGGACAAAATCTAAGCGAACAACAATTGGGTTTAGACAAGCATCAAACTTTTATAAACATTGAATTTTTACCTATGAGTGGTTAGTGTGGCAAAAATCAAGTGAACCATATGTTCATTTTTGAATGGTGAAGTTCAAATAGGCACCAAGATCGCACAAAATATTTACAATTCAAAGAACTTGAAGGGAATCAGACATGCAAGAAAAGGCAACTAAACTAGGCCCAATAACTCTCAAATGGGGAAGTTCACTAAGAATTTTTGTTCTTGCAAAAGGAAGACTTAGATTATTTTCTTCATTTTTCTTCCTTTACGGATATTTCTAACTAGATGGGACCTTGTGGTGAAACCTAAGGGAACCAAACTTCGTTCATTTGGACATGTAAAACCTGCAAGCTAATTTTTTCCTAGTTTTAACTGATTTTAACTAACTTCATGAACATTTCCTATTATTCTTGAGTAGTACTTCAACATGGGGACCAACTTAGAAGATTTCTCATATCAATTATCAATAATGGGAGGAATAGGTCCAAATGCAAACTTAAAAAGGATAATAGGGGGAAAATGACACATAAAAATAATGTGCCAATAATGTCTAATAGGTGACTTATGTTTAGTAGAAGAAGATTTAGAATCTAGGTGTCTTAGGTGTCTTATACCTCTAGACTAATAGTTACATATAAAACAAGTGTCTTACCTATGTCTTAGGTCTATTAGAAGATGGTTTAGAATAGATTTATTAGGTGTCTTAGACCTCTAGACCATAATAGGTACATATAAAATAGGAGTCTTATTAAAACTCCTTGGTTAAGCGTGCTTGATTTGGAGAATACTAGGATGGGTGACCTCTCGGGAAGGCCCAGTGTTCACCTCTGTGAGCATCACCTAGATGCAATGAGTGCTAAGTGGATCATTCATTATCATGAGAGATGGATTCTTGTGAACCACTACTCATGAAACATGGGTCAATGAGTTTGACTCATAAAACTACATGATTGAATCTTGATAGCAATATCATAATAAATATCCATGTCAAATATACCAAACATAAAGGGGGGCCTAGCTCGATTGGCTAAAGCATCATGTTGTAGGAAGAAGGTCATGAGGTCTAGTCTCTCCTAGTCCTTGTGAAGTACCAGTGCATTGCAGTTTATAGGGAGCTACTCGATTCCTGCAGTCTACAAAAAATATATACATATACCAAACACAAATATATTGTGGATGTCAAATGTCAAATATAAATGTAAAATTATCAAACATGAGCATGTCTAGATGTCAACTGTAGATAATATAAATGTCCATGTCAAATATAAACATAAAAAAAACATGTGGACCATGTAATATAAATTATCTTGTATCATCATTAACTCAACTCGTACTCAAGCGACCATCAAAGTGAGAATCATGCTCTAGTGGATTAATAGATCCCTACAAAATATACACATACAATAAAATTAGAACATATATACACATACATGTTTCATGCTTACTCACACATGATATATTTATATGTACATGTTTTAATTTGATTGTAAAATTAGCATACTTGTACATAAATTATCTCGCGTGCTCATTGTTATTGAGTGAAGCACATGTGTGTGCATTCCCTATGCTCAAACTAGGAATATCAACTATTGTCCCAAGCTAGCTACATGCAAAAAAAAAAAAAAATTAAATAATAATTGTACATAGGGTCCTCCATGCATATATATGATTTAAATTTTACAAAATAAATTTTAACTTAATTTTTTAAAATTATACATTTGTCGCTATAGAAAGATGAAAACCATCTACATCTAAATCTACATATGATGACACATGTATTCGTACAATTTTCACACCAACCTCTACCTATGCTAAAGATCTCTCATCTAATAACCTTAGCAGTAATGTGTACAAAAGACTATGAATGGTAGATGACAATGATCTTGAATAAATCAATTGTCTAGAGCCCATACTTTATGCAAGTTGGTGTCATAGGCTACTAAGGATTAGTAGAATGTTTTGTAGATGACACTTCTTTGGTATGTGACTCTTGCTCACTAGATAAAATTACATTATCTATATCATAACATTGTGTTTCAAGGGTTGGAATCTCAAAATTTGTAAGGACACGGTCCACATATACACCAACACCCACCAAATGGATGCCTAGTTGTGATGATATGAATCACTATGCCCTCATCAAATCATCAAGAAAAATTATGTCAACCTATGAGTATGATCATCATTTATAATATGATGGATATCATCTAGAGATGGAATGTCAACAACATGATATGGGTTTGACTATGATGATGATAGTCCATAAAGTGTAGACAAACTTCATGGATGCCTCACCAAGTATTGTCCCACCCTATCTAAAGATATTATTTATGTTTGGACAACAATCTTAGAAATACTATCAATTTTCTCCTTCAGAAGCAATAACCACACAATCACCTATTGGTGGTTTTTAATTCCAAACTAGATCTCAAGACAACCTAAAGAATAGCTAGCTCAAATGATTAATTGCCTTAAGGGGTTGGCCAATGAACAAGAAAAGACAAGAAAACTTTTTTCTCTACACTTTTAGGCTCTGCAAAACCTTGGAGGGTAATCTTATTCAACATTCATCTAGATCTTCACTCAATTATCAGTGAATGTTTTTTTTTAAATAGATATGTTCTCACAAATCAGTCAAGAATTATAGATAAAAATAATTGAATGGCTAGATCCTTGAGATTTTCATGCATTGAGTGCGTGAGAACATGTAAATAACATTATGCAAATAAATTATAGTAGTAAGGGAAATATTTTGAAATTCATGACAATGGAATTGCATTCAAATTCACTCAGATATACTGGTGCCTTAGACCTAGACAACAGAGTCAAGAAAACATAATTGAAAACTTACACAACATTAGTTTGACCTAGTTCCACAAAAGCTTTATAACAATGCATTACACTGCTACACTTCTAAAATTTCTAGCCAACTATACTTAAAAATCCATGTACACATTCAATCCATTCAACATTTCTTATATAGTAAATTTTATTTACTCATTAATTAAAAGCCATACAAGAAATATTCAGCCACAAGAAATTTGCAAATGAATAAAAAGATCCTTGATTTTTTTGTATTCATAAATGGAATGAAACATACATTTTAAGAGACAACTAGCTTTGAATTTATCATTGTATATTCATAGTATGAAGCTAGTACTACTATACAAAATGGACAATTACATCAAAATCCTTTTTTAGAAAACCTAGACCGAAAACACAGACTCAATTATAAAATGCTCTGCATATAAAATTTCTCCAAGATCCTATGAAAATGGCGCTGAATTCCCTTTTATAGAACAAGGGAGAAAAAAAGCTTCAGGCCTTTGGACAAGTGTCACATTTACATTTGATAATTTTTTCCACTTAGGATAAAAAAATTGCAAGTACAACTGTCCCGAGAGGGAACAAATATTCTTTAATAAGAACAAAAGTGGTTTCATGTGCAGTTATAGAAGATCCTCGTTGATTCCAAAATGTTGAAGAAGAAGGTGGATGTACAAGTACTTGTCATGCCTTTCATCACCCTGTTTAACCTTAAAATGCTCAGTAGATTGTTGACTAAGCCACACAAGACAAAGAAGGGGCCCCACCACTGTAAAAGGAAAAGAATATGGAAAATAGCTTATTCAACATATTTTCAAGCCATGAGCTATATTCCTCCTATGATGGCCAGTTGAATGCCAATACTTTTTTCACTTTGTTGTTGTGTGCATGATATCTAGCATCATTAATTGCTCTTGCTTCCTTAGCAAAACTATCTAAGTTAGTCTCCAATTTGAATAAATCATCTATTAAATTATTGAGGAGATCTAACTCAGGTTTACCATCCCTATAAATAAATGATGATAATGAAGGAATAATGCTTGCAAACTCAGTCTTCCATATTTCCAAAGGGTTGATTGATCTTGCTTCATTTATAATCCTAGGCATTATCCCTTTCTCCATAACTTCAAACATCTTTAACTCTTCCTTAAATTGAATATCTAATTTGGTTTGGAAGGCAAAGATACCCCCTAATAATTCAATCCTTTCCAAAACTTGTGCCAATTTCTTTGGGGCATTTGCATTAGAGTTTGTTACTTTTATTATTTCCTTTATTGCATTAGGTAAGAGACTCCATTTGCTTAAAATCTCTTGAAAGCTTTTATGAACTTCTTAGTGTTTAGTATAAGCTTTATTTAACCCATCAAAGGTTATCTAGGCTCCCTCAATTTTATGCAAGACACAAGAAAATATATGACCTAAAAGGTCATCAATCATATCAATGGCCACTTTATTTTTCTCCTCCTTTTCTTTCTTCTCATTCTCATTGTTCTGCTTCATCTCTTCTTTCAATTGTTTTATTCTTAGAGACAAAGTCTCTATCCTGAGCTTAGAATTCTTCTAATGTAGATGGAGGGGCTACAATTTAAAGAAAGACAAATTGGGGTGGTGATAATCTTGCAACCACCTTATTGTATTCATCCTATAACTTTACATGCTTGGCATGTAACTCATTATAAGATTCTTTTTCCCTTTCAACAGTATCAACACTCAACATTGTAGTGTGTAACACCAACTTGGCTGCTTGTTTTGCTATGATGTTACAATTCCTTTTGATTATCACATCTCCAGTAATATCCCCCACTATCTTGACCACATTTATCTTATTTATTATGGAATTCATTTCCCATATGGCTAAATTCTACAAGTTGGGGCTAAAACCAGACCCAAAGTAGACTTGATATGCTTGCTCCTCTGAAGTGAAAGCTTGCTCATCTTGATTTCTTATTGTGTTGAGGGAAATTTCTGACGTTAGGTCCTACCTGGGCAAAAAAATAATGTCACTCTCTTTTTCCATCCTCCTACCTTCTTTAGGAGTGATATTGGATATATTGAAATTCATTCCTTGAATAACCTGTTGGGTGATCTCCTCATGCCTAGATGGATCAACCCCTTCTTTTTCTTTTTCTATCTTCTCCTTCAATTCATTTTGCTTAAACTTGATGATAAACTCCTTAAACTCCATTGTTGAGACAAAAGTATCATTATCCATGAACTCAGTGCAATATTTATACCTCACATCATTAGGAAGAGACTGTTCATCATAAAATTCAATAATTTGCATGTTTTCAAGCACTTGCTCTTCACCCTAATTGATTTGGGAAGATGGGAAGCGTTGATTAACCTCCTCATCTCTAGGCACATGTTCAACAAACTCCTCTGACATTGTATCTATGTCTTCTATCTTCTTATAATATTCAACCAAAGGTTGATCATGCACTTGCATTGGTTGGATGGAGGCTGCATAGGCTAATGACTCAACTGACAAGGCTTGTTGTTGAACAGGTTGTTCAATCTCCATTTTCTTGGCCTCTTCTTCTACCAACTGCATCATATTATTGAAGGTTCCATCATTATAAGAATCTAGTATTTTCTCCATTCTTTCAATGAGGTTGATGTATTTTGCAAATAGGCTGACATAATTAGGATTAACTTTAATCCTTTTCTCCTCAGTTTGCATCATAAATGTTTAGTCATTTTTTATTTTTTTAACTTCTTCATCATCCTTCATATTTATGATTACATCATCTGGAATATGGTAAAGATGATAGTATTGTGACCTACCCCTTTTCACCCTTTCTTTATCAATAAATCCCTCAGGGTCACAATTCCTAGCCTAGTGAATTTAATTTCATTCCAAGATTATGAAAATTTGTACCAAACTTCTCCAAACCCTCCTTAGCAAAACTAATAAAATGTGATAATCTCATATTCTTTGGGATAAATGATCCCTTCTTCATCAGTTTGAAATTCACCTTGTCAACTTCATCCATCTGCCATATTATTTCCATGAATGGTAACCTATTGGACACAAAAATTGGAAGGCAGTGGGGTTGCATTGGGGTACCATAGATCCTAACTATTCTGGTGTTGGTATGTAAATACTAGTCTCCCCAATTATGGTCAATATTTAGTGTAGGATCATATTGTTGTGGCCTCAATAACTTCATAATATTCATTGAGATCCTCTTTTGTGGTTTACAACCTAGATTATCCAGTACACTTAATGCAAAAACATTTTCAAAAGTTAGAATTATTGATTATTGCAATGTTGATCCCATAAATGTGTTCATACTTGGACTGGCAATCTTCTTCCCTTTTCATCACAAGTTCTCAAATCCAATGGTTGTTGCCATGCCTTTCCCCACTATATAAGATCATGTGCATAAACAATGAGTACCATCTGAAGTGTAGTTCAGCCTTGGCATCCTCCAAAGCTATCAATTGCTTATGAATTCCTTCATCAATGAATAAATCATAATCAAAAATTCTATTAACATCCTTGTGTTGTATATCTTCTACTAGTATCATCATTTAAATAGTCATTTTTATTGTATAGTTTTTGAATCCCTCTTGTGCTATTTTTTCCTTGATGACAATTTGTATTACCTCTGGCATCTTGGTGGTTACTTTCTCAGTTGATATGCCTTCCTAATTGGCATATTTACTTTACAGTTGTTTCTATATATGGTGGTACTGATCGTTTAACTCCATGTGCATATCTCAATTGAGGAACTCTAGTTACAGGTTCTATGTTCCACTGTTCAGGTGACTTGTTTCGGTTTTGATATTTTGTGCTTCAGTAATTCATTTGGTCACATGTGTTTGGCATGTTCAATACTTCTACAAGTTGACTAATTATGGCTTGATTAGTAACAAGCATCTTGAAATTGAAACATGTTCTTGAAACACACCAAAGGTATATTCCTCCATTTTAAGTCAGTGGTATGAGTATGATGAAGAGTTTGTTAACGTTCTTGAAGCTCTCGGTATTCAGTTTTTGCCATACTATAAGGGTTTGTTCAGTATTGTGTTTATGGCTTTGTGAATTTTACATGAAATCAGTCTTCATTTTTTTTGGATACCATTGGACATATTATAGCATTGGATTTCAATGTGATGGCAATCTATTTTTGGTCAAAGGTAATCAAATTGATAATTGTCTATGCACATGTTTTCGGCCTTAAAGTTGATGAAGCTTTGTCTTTTGGAAGCAATAATAAGAGGAATGATATAATTGGCATTTTCTTAGTTTGTGGTCTTGAGAAAATAATTTTGAAGGCATCATTTAGTCGGCATTTGATGGGAAAAGTGGTCATGTCAATTTTCTTAGAACTCTACTTGGTCGATGATTTCAAAATGACTAAAATAGTCAAAAGTTATCATGCCTATCAACATGTCTATCTTTGAACTGGCCACAGATTTCAAACATCATTATGTGTTTCTTTTGGATTACTATGACTGTCCTTTCAGACTCCATGCAATTATCATTCTTTGCAAAGGAAATCACGAGTTTGTTCTCTTGGCAGTTTAGGTCATATTTTTGTTTTTTTCTTGCACGAAGGGTTTGGAACCCTATTCTGGCCACCATCCTTGAGTTTGTGTCTCAGTCGTTTCACTGAGAAATTTAAAGGGCTACTGGACTTTGATAGCGTGTGAGGGAGATGAGAGGACCATATAATGGTCGTTCCATGTGTCTTCTTTCTGTCGTTGGGTGAAGGCCCGTATCTAGAAGTTGTCTTGGTCGTTACGGTTGTCTACAAATCTGGTAATCTCATTTCTTGACAGCAACTTCATTACAATTGTTAGGTATTCATCTTTAGACTGCTTTCCAGATCCGTTACTTTACAATCAAGGTTATTTCGAGCTAAGCTATCTCTCTTATGCAAAAAGGAAAATGAAAAATGACTATTCCTTTCAATGAAAAGTTTGAAATGATTGCTTTAAAATGTGACTGCAATCTTTTAAAGGTCATCTTGACAGTTTTAAAGGGTTAATATTTTTTGTGTGTGGGTAATCAAAATATCTTTGTATCTCTTCAATTTTTGTCTAGAATCGATTGGTAACAGCTCTTAAAGAATGATTCCAGTTGTGGCACTTAGTTGTTTCAGTTACCAAAGAATTGTAGCTATTCTATTGAGTATTATTCTTGGAATATCTTCTCATTTCCCACCTGGAGTCGTGGGTAACTGTTCTTAGTTGCATCTTTTTGTTTTGTCGGTTACATTGTTGTTTGGGGTTTCAGTTACTTTATTTCGCAGCAGCTTCAGTGTCTATTTTTCTTATGGAATATGTATTACATTAATATTGCTTGGGTAAGCACTACATGTGCAGGCCGCTTGTGGAGAAAAGATTCAATTACACCTCTATTTTTGGAATTGATGTTCTATTCTTGTCAAAAAGAAAAATTCTATCTCTCAGGGACACAGTATATTCTAAAACTGTTGATTGACAGTAGTGACTGTAACCTAAAAACAATCTTTGTACAATTCCTTGAAAGTGAAAAAATGAGCAACAATGGAAATACTTCCTGGAATGTAATGATGTAAACTGTAAATGGTTGAAAACGGAGAGATTAGGGTTTATCATTATAGAAAAACCTAAAAATAAATAGGGCAATTCCTTTATGTGAGCAGTTAGGGTAGTTATTGTTTTTATGCTAAAAATTTGGAAAACACGGTGTGTAGTCAATTTTGTAGTTTTTGTATCATGAAAGATTGAAAATCTGACTGTGAGAAAAGAAAGAAAGGTCATATCAATGTAATGCAGTTTGATGAGAATTTGTATTGACACTGTAACTAGATTATTTTCCTCAAGTTGTATCAAGATTTGATAATGAATGGAATTCTGAAGAGTCATTCTTGACTCTTGAGAATTCTATGCATTGTCTGTCAAGAGGCACTTGACAAAAATAAGAGAAACAGAGAGATCCTCTATATTATTGTATGTTCTATTGAAAAATAGAAAAGGGGTTGGTGCTCCTTGAGATTGATGTCTCTAAACAGAGGGGTTGGTGCTCCTTGAGTCGGTGCTCAGAAATCAGCCATTGAGGCATTGTCAAAATAATTATTGAAATGAAAGCCTGAAAAAGGCAGCAGGTTCAGGAGTGGTTTTTCTACCCCATAAGGGTTTTCCACTCGCCATATCTTGTGTCTCTGTGATTCATTTGTTTCAGTGTTTTACTTCTTTAAAATGCAATGTTACACTACTCATTTCAGTTTATATGATTGTGTTTGAATACATGAATGATTCTATCATTGATAAATGAGAACATATGTATGATTCTTTTCAATTTCAGTTAAATTGTTAAAGAAGTTATAAAAACTGATTCACCCCCCCCCCCTTAGTGTATTTTCACTCCAATAATTGGTATCAGAGCCTAGGGTCCTCTGATAGGTCTTTCCAACCTAGGATTGATTCTGGACTTGGAGTCTATTCAAAATGTCTCAAGCTCATGAAGGTACTTCCATGACTAGAGCTCCATTAATTGATGGAATTGATTATGTATTCTGGAAAATCAGAATGGAGACTTATTTAACTTCTATTGACCTTGATGTCTGGAGCATAGTATTGTCTGGGTACATTGTACCAGCTACTTTGCCAACTACTTCTAATGAAAAGAAAAGATATGAAACCAATGCAAGAGCAAAGCATGCTCTTATGTGCACTCTGACTAAAGATATCTTCATCAAAGTCATGCACTAAAGTTCTGCTAGTGAAATATGGACTAAACTTAAAACAATCTATCAAGGAAATGAAAAGGTAAAATAGTCTAAAGTCCTCACTCTAAAACACCGATTTGAAGAACTAAAAATGAGGGACGATGAAAAAGTAGTTGACTACTTTTTGAGAGTTGATGAAATAGTAAATGCAATGAAGGTTCTGGGAGAAGAAGTCAAGGAATTTGATGTTGTAACCAAGATCATCAAAACCTTACCAACAAAATTTGAAGCTAAGATAGCTACTCTAGAAGAAAAGAAACACTTTACCCGGCTTACCCTTGACAGCCTACAAGGCACTCTGACTGCCTATGAAATGAGGATTAGTAAAAATAACACCACTACAAAAGAAGTAGCATTTAATGTTGAAAGGAAAGAAAGGGATGAGCTCACTGAATCAGAATTTTCTGATTCTAAAGAATCCCACTTTGTGAGGAAACTCAAAAAGGGTTCTAGAAATTATAAGGGAAAACTTCCCTTCAAATGCTTTAACTGTGGCAAAATAGGCCATTTTGCTGCAAAGTGCCCCTATGGTGACACAAACAGTGCTAACAAAAAATCTGAGAAATTTTCCAAGAAAAAGGCTTATAGACCCAAATAGAAATTCAATTTCAAAAAGAAGAAAAGCTTGTTCAACAAAAATGAAACAGACACTGAATCTGAAGATTCTTTAGATGAAGAGGATGAAAATCTATTCATGGCTGAAATCATTTAGCAAGATGAAACTAACAGCAATGATGCTAAAGAAGGCGAAGTGGATTATGAAGGAGAATTGAAATGTGCTCTAAAAGAGCTAAGGAAACTTAAAAAACAGATGCGTGCTCAAGAACATAATACTACTCAAGATAATTCACAGGAGCAACTCATAAGTCTTGAGATAATTTCATTAAAAACTCAACTTGGAGAATCCAAGAGATTTGAAGATTGTCTTTGTATTGGCATAAGTTTTAAAGACTGGTCAAGAAATTCAAAAAATTGAACATGAGATTGTAGATCTCAGGAAGACTATTGAGAAATATGAAAGCACTCTTAAACTGAATGACATGCTCAATAAACAGAAACTGAACAATGATAAAACAGGAATTGGTTTTGTGAAAGGTGAATGTTCAAATAACAGTGCAAATGACAATGTTGTGGCTGGAAACAAAAGTCCTGAACTCAAACATCCTGATTTTGACAAGGATCATATTCATCCTCTTAGGAGCAACATAATGGTTTATAACTCCTACCCTCTCTTTTATGGGTATTGTTACTTCTGCAATAAATTTGGTCACAAAGTGAACTCTTGTAGATTTATGAATTCTAGAACTCCTAGATTTGGCTTTAGGCAAAATCGTGGTTTTGCAAGACAGATTAGATGTTTCACATGTAAGTCTTTGGGTCATTCTGCTAAGCAATGCAATGCTAATCAGCAGAACAAACAGTTGAAAACTATCAAAGTCTGGAAACCCAAATTTGTTAACAACATTGAACAAACTATGCTTGTTCAAACTGCTTTCCACTCCAGGAAAAAGGACTTATGGGTCTTGGACAATGGCTATTCAAACCACATGACTGGTGACAAAGAAAAATTTACTAATCTAGAAGACTATGTTGGTGGATATGTAAAGTTTGGAGACAACTCTGGAATTCAAATCAAAGGTAGAGGTTCTCTTTTCTTTTTAATGAAGACGCTCCTATTTACAATGTATACTATGTAGAAGGATTAAAACATAACCTTCTAAGTGTCAGTCAAATCTGTGACAGTGGCTATCAAGTCCTGTTCACTTCACAGGGATGTGAAATTAAAAACCAGTCTGGAAAAGTTGTTGCTGCAAGAAGAAGGACCAAGGGAAATGTCTACAACTTACTTGACACCTCTGGACATGAAAACAATCAAGGTATATGCTTAATGATTCATGTTGAAGAAATTTGGTTGTGGCACAAGAGACTAGGCCACATTAATTTTGACAATATGGTTAGAATTAGCAAAAATCAAAATGTACGAGGTCTGCCCATTCTTAGAAAACCTGACAATGTTGTTTGTAAAGAGTGTCTCAAAGGAAAGAAAAGTAAGGTAAGCTTCAAATCCAATGAACACTCCTCTACTAAACCTCTGCAAATTGTTCATACTGACTTATGTGGTCCTACAAGGACTAGATTTATCAATGGTGAGAAATATTTCATGCTATTCATTGATGACTACTCTCGTATGGTATGGGTTACCTTTCTCAAGAATAAATCAGAAGCTTTTGAACATTTTAAAGTTTTTAGAAAACTGGTAGAAAGAGATTTAGATTTAAAATTGAAATGTTTAAGATTTGACAAAGGTGGTGAATTCACCTCACAAGAATTCATAGACTACTGTGACAAACATGGCATAAAAAGATAGTATGCTGATGCCAAAACACCCCAACAGAATGGGGTAGTTGAGAGAAAGAATAGGACTGTAAAATATATGGCAAGAACTATGTTGAATGAAGAAAATCTGCCAAACATGTATTGGAAAGAAGTTGTTCATACAATTGTCTACATTTTGAATAGAGTCCAGATCAGAGTGAAATCAAATTTCACTCCATATGAACTATGGTATGGTAAATCTGCCTCAATTAAATATTTCAGAATATTTGGCTGCAAGTGTTTTATCAAGAGAGATGATGAAAACTTAGGCAATTTTTAATCTAAGACAGATGAAGATGTTGAACCCTATGCAGGATGATGAAGAGGACGAATTTGAACTTGATATAATTTCTGAAGGCTTTAAAACTACAAAGCCTGAAACAAAACCAGCAAGTCCTAAACTTGCTGAAGCAAAATCTGAAGATGTTGAAATCAGCTCAGAAAAATGTGAAACTAAAACTCCTTCAAAATCTCTAGCTAAAAACCATCCTAAAGATTTGATTATAGGAGATAAATCAGCAGGAGTTCAAACAAGGAAAAGAATAGTTAACTGTGATGAAAAATCTCACATAGCTGAGCTTACTTCTTTTTGTTTAATCACTCAATTTGAGCCAAAAGAATTTGATGAAGCTCTAACTGATGAATGTTGGCTTTAATGCAATGCAGGAAGAAATTGATCAAATTGAAAAAAATCGGACTTGGGATCTAGTCCCAAGACCAGATGACAAAAATGTCATAGGAGGCAAGTGGATTTTTAGAAATAAACATGATGAAAATGGTCATGTTGTTCGCAACAAGGCTAGATGTGTCTGCAAAGGATATGCTCAGCAAGAAGGTATTGATTTTGGTGAAACCTTTGCACCAGTTGCTAGGCTTGAATCAATTAGAATTTTCTTGGCATATTCTGTTTTCAAAAAATTTACTATATATCAAATGGATGTAAAACCTGCCTTTCTGAATGGATACTTAGAAGAAGAAGTTTGCATAAAACAGCCTGAAGGGTTTACTTGCAAAAACAAACCCAATCATGTCTACAGGCTGAAAAAGGCTCTATATGGCCTAAAACAAGCTCCTGGAGCTTGGTACTCCATATTGGACAGTCACTTACTATCAAAAGATTTCATTAGAGGAGGAGTAGACAGCAATCTGTATGTTAAAATTGAAGGATCTGATATTCTTGTTGTTGAAATTTATGTTGATGACACCATTTGTGGTTGTAACAATATTGCCTTGAGTAAAAAATTCTCACAAATCATGGAATCTAAATTTGAAATGTCTATGTTGGGGGAACTGTCATTCTTCTTAGGTCTTCAGATTTCCCAACTTGAATTTGGCATCTTTTTATCTCAAGCAAGATATGCAAAAGAAATGTTAAAAAGGTTTCAAATGGATGAAAGTCATCCTATAAGCACTCCAATGGCTACTGGCTATAAACTTAGCAAGGTTGATGACTCTCCTATTGTCAACCCAACTGACTATAGGTCAATGATAGGCAGCCTATTATATCTAACAGCCTCAAGACCTGATATAATGCAAGTTGTTTGCATGGTTGCTCGATTTTAGGCATCTCCTAAGGAATCTCACATCAATGTTGTGAGAAGGATTCTTAAATATGTACAAAGCACAATTGATTATGGGTTCTGGTATCCCAGAAGCAATGATTTCTCTTTAGTAGCATATACTGATTCTGGCTGGGCAGGTTGTCTAGATGACAGGAAAAGCACCAGTGGTGCTTCTTTCTTTCTCGGTGATTGTTTAGTGGCTTGGCATAGCAAAAAGCAAGAATTTGTTTCACTCTCTACTGCTCAAGAAGAATATATAGTTGCCACTTCTTGCTGCACTCAAGTAATTTGGATGTCACAGACATTATCAGATATGGGTATTGAAATTCCAAAACCTATTACTATTCTATGTGACAATACTAGTGCAATCAATATCTCAAAAAATCCTGTTATGCACTCTCGAACTAAACATATAGCTATAAAGTTTCATTTTCTTCATGAAAAGGTGATGGCTAATGAGGTATCTATGCAATATGTTCCTACACAAGCACGGGTTGCTGACATTTTTACAAAACTGTTCGCTAAAGATATTTTTGGAAGACTTCGGTCTAGATTGGGAGTTGTCTCTCAATCTCCGTTATCTTAATCAGTCTATCTCAGTGATAGGGGGAGCTGGTTACCTCTTCCTGCAGCTCATACTTTACTGCTCAAAGGTTATTTTTACAGTTTTTTAATAATTCTATTTTATCTGGTTTAGCTTCCCTTTATCCTTGTGTCAAAAAGGGGGAGAATTATGTGCATTCGGTTACAATTCATTATTTTGGCTTGGTGGCTCAGTTTTGCCATCAAGGACAAAGGGGGAGTTTGTTGAATCCCTCTTGTGCTATTTTGTCCCTGATGAAAATTTGTATTACCTCTGGCATCTTGGTGGTTACTTTCTCAATTGATCTACTTTCCTGATTGGCATATTTACTTTTTGTTTCTATATATGGTGGTACTGATCATTTAACTTCATGTGCAGATCTCAGTTGAGGCACTCTAGTTACAGGTTCTATGTTCCACTGTTCAGGTGACTTGTTTCGGTTTTGATGTTTTGTGCTTCAGTAATTCATTTGGTTACATGTGTTTGGCATGTTCAGTACTTCTACAGGTTGACTAATTATGGCTTGATTAGTAACAAGCATCTTGAAATTGAAACATGTTCTTGAAACACACCAAAGGTATATTCCTCCATTTTCAGTCAGTGGTATGAGTATGATGAAGAGTTTGTTAATGTTCTTGAAGCTCTCAGTATTTAGTTTTTGGCATACTATAAGGGTTTGTTCAGTATTGTGTTTATGGCTTTGTGAATTTTACATGAAATCAGTCTTCATTTTTTTTTGGATACCATTGGACATATTATAGCATTGGATTTCAATGTGATGGCAATCTATTTTTGGTCAAAGGTAATCAAATTGATAATTGTCTATGCACAAGTTTTGAGCCTTAAAGTGGATGAAGCCTTGTCATTTGGAAGCAATAATACAAGGAATGATATAATCAGAATTTGCTTTGTTTGTGGTATTGTCAAAATAATTCTAAAGGCATCATTTAGTCGGCATTTGATGGGAAAAGTGGTCATGTCAATTTTCTTAGAACTCTACTTGGTCGATGATTTCAAAATGACTAAAATAGTCAAAAGTTATCATGCCTGTTGGCATGTCTATCTTTGAATTGGATGCGGATTTCAAACATCATTATGTGTTTCTTTTGGATTACTATGACTATCCTTTCGGACTCCATGCAATTATCATTCTTTGCAAAGGAAATCGCGAGTTTGTTCTCTTGGCAGTTTAGGTCATATTTTTTTTTTTTTTCTTGCACAAAGGGTTTGGAACCCTATTCTGGCCACCATCCTTGAGTTTGTGTCTCAGTCGTTTCACTGAGAAATTTGCAGGGCTACTGCACTTTGACAGCGTGTGAGGGAGATGAGAGGACCATTACAATGGTCATTCCATGTGTCTTCTTTCTGCCGCTGGGTGAAGGCCCGTATCTGGAAGTTGTCTTGGTCATTACGATTGTCTACAAATCTGGTAATCTCATTTCTTGATAGCAACTTCATTACAATTGTCAGGTATTCATCTTTAGACTGCTTTCCAGATCCATTACTTTAAATTCAAGGTTATTTTGAGCTAATCTATCTCTCTTATGCAAAAAGGAAAATGAAAAATGTCTATTCCTTTCAATGAAAAGTCTGAAATGATTGCTTTAAAATGTGACTGCAATCTTTTAAAGATCATCTTGACAGTTTTAAAGGGTTAATATTTTCTTTGTGTGGGTAATCAAAATATCTTCATATCTCTTCAATTTTTGTCTAGAATCGATTGGTAACAGCTCTTGAAAGAATGATTCTAGTTGTGGCACTTAGTTATTTCAATTACCAAAGAATTGCAACTATTCTATTGAGTATTATTCTTGGAATATCTTCTCATTTTCCCACCTGGAGTCATGGGTAATTGTTCTTAGTTGCATCTTTTTGTTTTGTCGGTTACATTGTTGTTTGGGGTTTCAGTTACTTTATTTCACAGCAACTTCAGTGTCTATTTTTCTTATGGAATATGTATTACATTAATACTGCTTGGGTAAGCACTGCATGTGCAGGCCGCTTGTGGAGAAAAGATTCAGTTACACCTTTTATTTTTGGAACTAATGTTCTATTCTTGTCAGAAAGAAAAATTCTATCTCTTAGGGACATGGTATATTCTAAAACTGTTGATTGACAGTAGTGATTGTAACCTGAAAACAATCTTTGTACAATTCCTTGAAAGTGAAAAAATGAGCAACAGTGGAAATACTTCCTGGAATGTAATGATGTAAACTATAAATGGTTGAAAATGGAGAGATTAGGGTTTTATCATTATAGAAAAACCTAAAAAAAAATAGTGCAGTTCCTTTATGTGAGCAGTTAGGGTAATTATTGTTTTTATGCTGAAAATTTGGAAAACACAGTGTGTAGTCAGTTTTGTAGTTTTTGTATCATGAAAGATTGAAAATCTGATTGTGAGAAAAGAAAGAAAGGTCATATCAATGTAATGCAGTTTGATGAGAAGTTGTATTGACACTGTAACTAGATTATTTTCCTCAAGTTGTATCAAGATTTGATAATGAATGGAATTCTGAAGAGTCATTCTTGACTCTTGAGAATTATATGCATTGTCTATCAAGAGGCACTTGACAGAAATAAGAGAAACATAGAGATCCTCTATATTATTTTATGTTCTATTAAAAAATAGAAAAGGGGTTGGTGCTCCTTGAGATTGGTTTCTCTAAACAAAGGGGTTGGTGCTCCTTGATTCGGTGCTCATAAATCAGCCATCGAGGCATTGTCAAAATAATTATTGAAATGAAAGCCTGAAAAAGGTAGCAGGTTCAGGAGTGGTTTTTCTAACCCAAAAGGGTTTTCCACTCGGCATATCTTGTGTCTATTTGTGTCTCTGTGATTCATTTGCTTCAGTGCTTTACTGCCTTAAAATGCAACGTTACACTACTCATTTTGGGTTATATGATTGCATTTGAATACATGAATGATTCTATCATTGATAAATGAGAACATATGTATGATTCTTTTCAGTTTTAGTTAAATTTTTAAAGAAGTTATAAACACTGATTCACCCCCCCCCCCTCTCAATGTATTTTCACTCCAACAATAGTCCTCTCTAAGGACTTGGCACAAGGCAAAATATGTGTTGACAAAATAATACTACACATCATAGTTGAAATGCTCAACTTCATTTGGAGAAAATCTCACAAATCCTTTGTTAATGTCCCTCCTATGTTTAGGAAGCCACAACACCCTATAATTGCAATTTTCTTTCTCATATTCCTAGCACAAGGAGCCAAAATCAATTGTGACATTAGTAGAGGGATTCAGGCCAAATGTCTCAATGACTTGTTCTCTTGAAATCTCTAAAAAAGGAGCTCCTTTCATACTCCTGATCATTTTATTTTTATCATCATAGCACCATGGAAATGCTCTAACCAATTCAACATTCACAAACACATTTGGAACTACCAATTTGCCTAAATCTAAAGTCTACATATTAGATACTAGCCTAGGAATTCGACTTCTTTTGTAGATGTATTCAAACAATGTCCACCCATGTATCAGGATTACATCCCCAATCTTATCGGCCAAATCTTGTAGCCTATTTGTGATCACTCTCGTTCCTTTAGAATTTTAAACTTTTTTTTGTGAGCCAGGGAGTTGTTTCATGAGGCCATCCTCCATGAACCTCTTTGTACCCTTAGATTCTACACTTTATTCACTCTTTTTCTAGGGTTTAATTGTAACTAGGGTTTATATTTTGACCTCTGAAAATCCTAGGGTTTTATATTTTCTTTTTAAATTCAAAAAATAACCCTAACAACCTTAAAAACCCTTTTCTACACGATTCCTTCAATAATTTTGATAGATTTTTTTTAGTGAAGGCCGATAGATAACTTACCCTACAAACAGTCGAAACCCTAGTTCTTTGTCGCTTGAACTTTACCTTCTAAGAGCTCCATTCTTCAAATTTCTTGGATATGATTACAATGTGATAAGAAATAAAACAATTAAATGTTTTATTGGCCTTAGAAAAGCAATAAATGAGTCTTAATTGTAGCATGATGGCTCGTGCATATGAAATAGATCATTTATTGACTAGTCGTTCTCATTTGAATGTTTTTGATAAGATAAGCAACATTTACAGGGTGTTGTGCCCTTTACACAAAGGAGCCACAAGGGCCAAGAAGGACAAGCATGGTTTTGAAAGGACCAAAAACCTTCACAGAGCTAAGGAAAGGTCACAACGAATAGGAACACCAGCAGGAAGAACATAGCACTCAGCAGAAACACTAACAACACCTGGTCACTAGATAACCAGGTGAGGAAGAGCACATAGCACCAACAGCAGTCCCAAGAAAGACACTTAACCCAAACTTGGCACCAAAACTACGAGCAACAGACAACCCTAAGCAATGCACAACACAGCAAGCCCTTAGATCTTGCTAGTAGACAATCAAGCCACAAATCTCCTACAGCAATTGGACTATAGTAGAATGACTGCTCAAAATAGAGCCTACCAGATTCCCACCAACGAGGTAGGAAAGACCCAAAGCAGTAGAGAAACGATCTTTAGAATGCACCAAACCAAGCACAGTACCAGTCGAATCAAAGTAGATCCAACCTTCACTAATCTTCTAGCCACAAATAAAGAACAAAGATGAAACATGAGGAGCGATCGCCAACTTGTAGCACCAACCCAAACTCCACCTCAATAGGAGAGGGCTCCCCTCTATAGGAGCGAAAAAAAAGAAAACCCAACCATACTAGAGTCACCACTCACCCACACAAACAGGTTCCACCTCAATAGGAATACATAAGAGGGGAAAGAACTCTCCACCATCTCAACAGCAACCACCTTCACCTCAAAAGGAGAGGGCTCCCCCTCAATAGAAGAAAACTCCACCTCAAAAGGAGCCAGCTGAAGAACATGGCAGAGAACAGTGAAAAAAGAAAAGAAGGGCTTCACATCCAATGGCAACACAGGTAGCAGCAAAGGCACCCCAACCAACAACATAAAGACACCACCCATCTGGGCCAGCCAAATAAGGCCCAAGGCAACCAACAAAGTGAAGCCAACGATCATTAAGCATAACACAATCTTAGGAGACCACAAGTCCCCACCTAAACCCACGAAAGGGGAAGCACCAAAGGTCAACTTTGAGATCCCAAAAGCTCCCACACACCAAGCAGAGCACACAAATAGCAACACCCTACCCCAACCACACCTCTCAATAGGCAGAAGGCCAGCAATCTAAACCTTACCACCAACAGGGGACTTGCACCAGATAGCAAACAAGAGGTCAAGAACACCACTTTCACCTTCACCGAGCACCGACACCCAACACAACACCAACATTGCACAAGAGGACCCAAAACCAAGAGCCAAACCAACAGCACAAGGGAGCGCCAAAATGGCTAGCAACCCCAAAACCGAGGCACATTGGAACCAGAAGTGAATCACCAACCAAAAGATGGAAAGGACAACGTCATAACCCCATTTCCAACAAAGGAGATAAAGTCCAAACAATACCATCTTCACTGCAGAAACCTCAATAGACCGCCAGCAAAGAGGGAGAGGAACAGAATACACGAGGAGAAAGGATGCTCCCCGAGACCTCCAACATACAAGGATGAGAATATCATCCCCCGTCTCCACGCCCAAAACCATATTTCCCTCACAAAAGGCCAGATGCCCAAAGTAGAGAAGGGGCCAAACCCACTGTCGTAAATTAGCAACCCCCACCATAGAAGAAGAAACATTGCCATCATCGACAATAAATGAAATAGGGAACTACAAGGAAACTAACCCAGTAGGCCAACGAGCCACAGACACCACCCAAAAATGCACAGCCCAACACACAACGCCTGGAACAGTAGCCCAACACGCATAGTTTGGAACAAGGACAAACCCAACACAGGCAGCAACCCAGTGCACACCCATAATAGGAACAAACAGAATTCCTCCATTCCTGCCACCGCATGCCAAACCCCCACTCCCGTCAGGAGCCCACACAAGACAACGCAGAGCAATAGGCAGATCGGGTGCCAAGGTGAGCTGCCCAACACCATCATCATCGTCCTCCGTACCAACAACCCCATCCTCTGCAGACCCAGAGGAATTCAAATTTTTCCTGTTGTCGCTCCCGCTCACGCTCCCCATCATTGATTTGAATGCTTTAAAACAAGATCAACAATCATCACATGTCTTTCTTACATCGCATTTCACATTTGAGATTGCTTTTATGAGAATGCAATGTGAGGGACCAACACGTTAAAGTTTAAGGATGACATGCATCCTTCCTCTTTGCTTTATTAACTCGAGCGCACTTTATTTTTCACTGAAGAATGGAAAACACGATGTATTGAGGCAATGTGATGCAATGAAATGAAGCCATCTGCTTATCCTTACATCATCCTCCCATCACCTTTTACATATGTGCTGCTAAGGAGAAAATGTGTTGAGGAAGACTTAAGTGTTGCAATAGAAACATAGCATGTGTCTGCAAAAAAAGCTCCACAAGCCAGGTTCCTAGTACGATTTGTAGCTTTCCAGGAATAGGGCAAACCGTAGGCAGGAACAATGACAAGAACCGTAGGCAGGAACAGCGAAGGCAGTGAACAGCGACAGGAACCAGGAACCAGGAAGGCAGAGAACAACGACAGGAAGGTAGCGAGGAACTAGGAAGGCAGCGAACTAGGAAAGTGAAGGAAAACAACATGAATTTGATCAATAGGGCTGGTGGGAAAAGTGCGTGTGAAAGTCAAAGAGGAGAAAGGACCCCACTGAAAGTCAAAGAGGAGTAGGGACCCCATAGGCCAGCACAATAAAGTTGAAAAAGGTAATGGGAAGGTGTGCGTTTCCAACAGGTCTCCTTGTTGCCCTTCCTTGTTTCCTTGTTTCCTTTTTTTTTTTAAGTTATTTTGTCTCTTTCTCTGTAAGGAGACAAAACTGGCATACCTACATAAAATATCACAAAATCACAATATTCCATTTCACGAGAGTTAAACAAAGGGTTATGGGTGAAAACCTAGACCTGGCATATTAGAGGGTCCCTCCAGAAGAGACGCAAATCATGAACTCAAACACATTTTCAATACAATTGGGGGCTTTAGAGCATCTACTGGGCAATAACAAAATGACAAATAAACCCCATATGCAGTTGAGTGATCTAATAACTCTTCTAGGCCAAGAAGGTTTGATATCTCTAGGACACCACATTCTGCAATGGTCAAACGAGTGGTCCACTCTCTACCCTAGTGCTCAAGATGAGGGTTTAGCGGGTGTTTGGGCCTCTTTGCTTACAAGATCGCCTTTATCAAGTATACTGAATCATGTAAACACAGAAGAAAGGTTGATCTTTGTAAATGCAAAATAATATAATGAGATTTTAAGGCGTAGACAAGCTCAAAAATGGAAATTGAAACAAAATCAAAAGAAAAAATTCACTTGAATTTTACCAAAGGCTGATAATGGTAAGGCAAGTATTTCTAAAAAGACATCCCAAAATGAAGAGAAAAATTATCAAGTTACAGGGTACAAAGGAAATGGAAAGATGGTAGAAAGCATAATGAACCTCGAGTCAAACATGAACAAGTTGGAGGGAGTCATGGGAAAAACATAAGATACCACCGCAAGCAAGGTTACTGAAAAAGTACCCTCAAAACTCTATAGCCCTACGTCTTCACCATTACTATGGTCATTAGATCTAAATGTAGAAGAGCTCATGAGAAATAAGACTAGACTCAATGTTCTAGAAACAAAGGGGATGTTTGAGGATAAAAGATTTAAAATAGTTACAGAGGCCAATTGTAGGTTGGAAAGGGATAACAAAATACTGTAGGAACAAATTTTAAATCTGCAAGATAACATGGAGAGGGGACAACAAGAATTGACCACTCTAAAATAGGAGCTAGTTCAACTAAAAGTAGCTGAAAACAAGAAGTCAGAAATGGAGGGAGATGAAAACAAAGTGGAATTAAAGATGATTCAATCAACATTAGCAGACTTGGAGAAGAAAGAAAATCAGCTAAAAGACCAGATAGAAGAGGCCAAATCATGGTCACAAGTGGTATGTGGATCAGCAAGTGAGCAAAAAGTTATCATTGAAAAACAAGTCAAGAGACAACTAAAGGAAGAAAAAGATAAACAAAGCAAGGCTACAAACATTATCATTAAAGGTCTGAAAAATTTTGGTGAAAAGGAGAGAACTGACATCCTAGCAAGGGACTTCCTTAAAGACGAGCTAAAATGGACTAGGTATATTCAGCAAGCAAATAGAATTGGAAGAAAGGTAGATGGTGGAAGGGATAAGCATGTAAGAGTCACCTTAAGAAGCTTAGAGGATAAGAATATGATTCTAAAAAATAGAGGCCTACTTAGAGGCTCATATATTTACCTAGACGAAGATTTAACTATTAAACAGCAGGAAGAACAAAGGAAAGAATGGGAGAAAGTGAAAACAACAAGAAATGAAGGAAAGTGGGCATGGCTGAAGAATGGGAAAGCCCAAATTGGTGATTGTTTATCAAACAAGAAATAGGGATTCGGGGGCCCACAGGAACACTTACGTATTGTAAGTTGGAATTGTAGAGGTTATCCATGGAGAAGAGGACCTGGATTGGGGCCAATAGAAAAAGGTAAATATATTATCATTCTAACTGAAACAAATGAACATGATGGTTGTAAAGTTCCAGACTTTGAAGGGTATAAGAAAGTTTTAGTTTGGAACAAAGGGAATGAGGCAGGCAAAGGTCATGGGGGAGTTACGGTGCTAATAGGTGAGAAATGGTAGGGAATCATTGAACTTGAAAAAGAGGACGCAAATAAATAGTACATATGGCTGCAAATAACTGAAAATGGGGTGACTTTTAGACTGGTTGCTTGTTACTTTGCCCCAAAAAATTCTAAGTTCTATAAGAAGAGAAACCTAGACAATGAAGACCCATATTCCTCGCTAAAAAAAGATATCTCCATTTTCAGCACACTTGGAGATGTTGTTTTAATGGGCGACTTTAATGTAAGGACAACTAATAACCAGTCTCTTCAATTGAGCAAGGAAGAAAAAGGGGAGAGTAATCCTTTATGGTTGGAGGAAGGTGGAGATCAATATTGGGAAAGAACATCCCAAGATGGTAATGGCATGGTGACCCCATTTGGAGTTGAATTGCTTGGACTTTGTAGTTTGTTTGGCATGGTTATTTACAATGGGATGAAAGATTGGCAAAAGTCGAGGGGTGTCACTTGCAAAACTTATAATGGTCAAAGTGTGGTGGACTATGTGATTTGTTCTCAAGGTTTAGTCCCTAGATTGTTGGAGTTTGATATTGAAGACTTCCCTATTGGGATGAAATCTGACCACTTACCTCTCCTGGTTAAGCTTCGCATGTCCCCAATCAACCAACACATTAATCAAGTTCAACACATGCAAAAAAAAACACTCCCCAAGAGTATAATCCTCTTGAACAAGGAAAATAAAGAAATATTTAGCATTGTTCTTAAACAGCATTTCCATGATTTAATGAATAACGGTGAGGTCAAAACTACAAAAGAGGGGGATGTGCACATTCATAGTAGTTCGATGATCCCAATAATTCACGGGGCATTAAATGTATGCAAAAGAACTCACCTCAAGTTGAGAGCTGCAAACACTTTCCCAGAAAATCCATGGTACGATGATGAATGTAAGACAACCAAGAGGTCACTAAAAAAGAGAGGAATGGATAGAGAATGCAAGAAAAATTATGAAAAACTGGTGCAGTCTAAAAAATTTGAATATGTAAATGAAAGAAGGAAGGAGCTAATCTCGCTTGGAAAACAAAATCCTAAAGGTTTTTGGAGAGAATTGCAGCAAAAGAAAAAGAAGATTGAAAACAGTGTTACTGACATCCAATGGCTAGAGTATGCTAAGCTTCTTTATGAGCGGGTTCACGAGAAAGATCATCCACCTATTATTAACACATCAACGGAAATATTCACTATGGATGATATTAAACAAGGAATAAAGAATTTAATGAGTGGTAAAGCACAGGACATAGATGGGTTACAGGCTGAATTTTTAAAATGGGGGATCGAGACACTTGCCCCTTTCATAAAAAGAATTTTCAATAATGTCACTTGAGAAGGATTTCCGATGGAGTGGACTACCAGTGTGGTCATCCCTTTATTTAAAAGTGGTGATATCAATAATCCATCTAACTACCACACGATTATAGTCAATCCTATCTTTGGCAAGCTCTTTGGGAGCATGATTGAACGAAGGATCAGCAGTTGGGCAGAAAATGAGGGAAAAAGGGCAATTTGGCTTTAGGGCAAGACACTCTACTATTGATCATTGCATCACCCTTAGACATTTGATTGAAAAAATTTGGAACACTCAAGGTGAGGAAGCTTATTGTTGTTTTGTGGACTTTAAGAAAAATTTTGACACAGTACCTAGAGACAAACTATGGAATGGAATGGAGGAATTAGGCATCCCAAACGTGTATAGAGCAGTTGTTCATAGGCTATATGAGAATGTTAGTGCTAAAATCAGAATAAGTGAAGGTATGTCAGAATGTTTTGGTAGCGACATTGGGGTTAAACAGGGCTGCCCACTATCTCCCACGCTTCTTGGGCTATACATTGATAAGTTGGAAGCTTGGTTAAGAAAGACGGATGGGGATGGTATCCAATTGGCAGGTTATGTGGTGAAACTACTTTTATATGTTGATGATCTTATACTAATTTCTAAAACAACTCATGGGTTAAGGGAAAATCTGAAAGCTCTAGAACTCTTTTGTCAAGAGGTTGGGATGCAAGTGAATATCTCCAAGACCAAAATCATGATTTTCTCTTTGAATAGAAAATATAAGCATAATATCTTTCGTTTTGAAGGCAGCCCACTTGAAATAGTGAAAGAATACAAATATCTTGGGATTGACTTTCATTATAAGCTCAGTTGGGAGACTTGTCGTACGAAAAGGATACAGGGAGGTTGGAAGGCCTCTTGCCTTCTTCAAAACAGATGTAGAAAAGTCGAGCTTTGGGATTGGAAAACCAAGAAAACCCTTTTTGGTTTGCTAGTTACTCTGGTTGTACTTTATGGGTGTGAGGTGTGGGGAAGTAGTATGTCTAAGTGCAATTGGAGACAACTAGAAATAATCCAGAAACATCTAATAACAAGCAGTCTCAAAGTTATAACCACAGTCCCATATGAAATTATTTTAGCTGAAACGGGGACTTTTCCGCTAGAAGCTTCGGCATTAACCCGGTTGATAAGCTATTTAAAGAAGGTTGAAAACATGGATAACCATCGTTGGCCTAAAGCGGTTATGAAGGAGACACTAGATCATAGGAAGAAAACTTGGATGAAACAGAACCACAAGTGGATGAACAAGTGGGGCATTAATTTACAAGAGTGTCCTAGTACCAGCAGTGAAATAAAAAGCTATCTGACTGAAAAATTTAGAACTACCATGTGGACAAATCAGATTGGGCGAAAAAAAACATACTACATCAAAGAGATTAACCCGACAAAGGATCATGGTGAAAAAACTTATTTAGGTGCAGCTATTAAAGGGAAGGTGAGAATATTAGTGGCACAATTGAGGACGGGATCGCATCACCTTAGGTGTGAAACCGGTAGGTGGAAGATACCCAAGGAAACTTGGGAAGAAAGAACTTGTATTTTTTGCAATAAAGGGGTTGTGTAAACGGAATGGCACTTCATCATGGAATGCACTTCTTATGAGGATATCCGTACTCAACATGGAAATAGTTTGAAAGTAGACAATATACACCAGCTATTTGAGGAAGATAAGATTAATCAGACGGCTAGCCTTCTAGTCAAAATTTATAGCAGGAGATCTAGCTTGGAAAAGAGCATGAAGTCAAATTAGGCCTATTGTTTCTTGGTCCCATAGACTGTTTAGTCTCGTGGACGTCATTAAAATCTTTCATTCATCATGCATTGTGAATATGAAAGCGCACTTTGAAGGAGCCTTGTGATGAAACCAAGAGATGACACTTGTCCCTCCTCTATATTTCCTTTTAACCATTGCATTTTATTTATGCGCTCATCTTCAAGAATACGATGTAAAGAGCCTTTGTGATGAAATGATATAATTTCAAGTCTCATGTTGTTAATGGCCTCCTCTTAACGTGGTTTTCCCCTACACTGAGAAATAGAAACTGTGATACATAGAAGCTATGTGATGCAACAACTTTGTGACACATGTCCCACCGTGACATAACATACCTGGCACACTTTGGTTATGTGTTTCATGGATGAGAATGTGCTCTGAAGGGAGAGCATGCTACAATGATATAATTCCATGTGTTTGAAGGCTAATGAGTCCCACTGAGCACAGTTTCACTTTGCACTCAGCTTTACAAAATGTGCTCTGAAGGGAAAGAATGATTCAATTAGAAGCTGCCATTTGTCTTTACCTTACTTAATTTGGCCCATGTATTTTCTTTATACATAGCCTTTATGAAACTTTGATGTAAAGAAGCATTGCAATGCAATCAAGGGTTGCCACATGTCTCATTATTATTAACCTCGGCTTAGCGCAATCTCACTATGCACTCTCTTCATAAGAATGTGATGCACTGAGGCAATGCGCTACAATATTGTGTCAACATGTATCCCAATTTTATCAAGACCACCTAGCGTATTCTATCTATGCTCTTATAAAAATGAAAACGTGATGCGAAGGCAGAATGTGATGCACTAAGGTTAAAACACGTGTCTTGAGTCGACTGAATTTCAGAACTTAAGTAAATTATTTCAAGCACATGCACTAAAGTTGTTTTTAAAAGGATATTTCCTAGGTGATGAAGGGAACATGAGATCATACAAGGCATTTAGACTTAGGATTTTATAAAATAATTTGAGACCACGAGCTTAAGCGATGACATTAGGTACGAGGGGTCACTTAGTGGATGAATAAGAGACTTCAAGGTTATTCCTTAGGAGACTGGCAATGGCCAACAAGGGCTCAATGTGAGTTTTTTTTTTTAAAGTGCAAGGGTACCTTCGGAGCTAGGGGTTTAGAAGGGTTTTGTATAAATAGAAACCCTAAACAAGGTTAAAACAAGCCCTATCAAGACAATATACCATTCAGAAGCTCAAAATATGGACAAAAACCAAAGGCTAGGGAATTTTTTAGAGAGTTCCATCATCACCAATGATGTTAAGGGATAGAAATATTGTGTGCATCCTCTCCTTGACCAATCTCCTAAATATAGGATCTTCTCACATAGGATGATGGTATGCATTTATATCACATATCCTATCATGCTTGTTCCCCAATTATGGAGGTAAATCTAATTAGTTGATCTTGTGTTGGTTAACAAATAGTACACTCCCTAAAATATTAAATTCCTTACTCAATTGCCCAACTTGAATGCAGATCAATTACCAATAAATTGGTTCTATGTGAAATAGTTTCTCTTTGAATTTTATGAGATACATCTCCCTCTTCTGATAAGTAATATATATTTTTTTTCAAAAATAAAATCTAAAATGGGCTATTCTTTTAACTAGAAAGTAGATTAGGCAAGAAACTAAATCCTAATGTTTATAAATTTTAAACGTTGAATCTAATGAATAAATATTAATCATGAAAAGCACTTAGCACACAGACTAATTTTCATTCCATAAATATAAACTGAAATTTTTTATGACTGGAGATAATATTGAAATTGAAATGGATCTAGTAACTAAGAAAGACTTTTACATTCACACAAAAATACAACAATCTAAGAAATCAATCAAAATGCACAGATTATGATAAATCTCATTCATTTAATGATCCATATGATCTTCTCACAGACATATAGTTTTTTTAGTTTCAATTATATTTCTCCAAGGGTGATCCCACAATAGTGGTTTACACTTTTTGGCCAAACTTGACATTGAACTAATTTTCTTAACTAAATACTCACTTTCAGGCACCTATAGTTGCTAAACCATGAGGAATTTGAAGACGATGCAAAATAGTGATTTGTGACATTTTGTCTGTAGATTCTAAATATGTTTTTTTTTTAAAATGGAATCAAATTGCATTTCTTCTTCCATCTCCTTTGAAAACTAGTTTTTAACAGCAAATACCATTTTTAAAGAGAGACGTGTACTTGCTAACACATTTATTTTTTTCTATGAAGGATAAAATTCTTTTTTTTTCAAATTTAGATTCATAACTATGATATCTAGTGCATGCAATTGGTTTCATAGTGTTTTTTTTTAATATTTTTTTCTTAATTAAGTTTTGAAGTCAAACCTATAACAATTTAGACATAGGTTTACTTGCTAACGCATAACTTTTTTTGTATGTATCGAAATTCAATTTTATTTTTTTTGTTGGATCAAGGACATCAATCAAGTACATAAATATTTTTCAAAATATTTTTTGGATAATATACTATTTTTACACATGTGCAGAACAAAGAGCTTGATTTTCAGTGAAAAACCTACATTCACAAAAAATTAAAAAATATATATAGTAATCAAAATAAATATATTTAAAATTATACTTTTTGGGAAGCTTATAGTAAGTACTACATACAAAAAATAAAATTTTAAATGAATTCATTTGATCCCCCAAAAGGTGAATCAAAAGTGGTTTTTTCTCAATATTTTGATAGGTGTAAAGGAGACTCCATTATAGGTATGGTTTAAAACTAGCAGAGTTTTATCCAAGGGGGTTTGATCTAAGGTGGTTTGATCAAACCCTCTTCAATTTGAATCCTTTAAATGGATCTTTTCAAGGTTTAAATCGTTATATTTTCTAAAAATGTGCAGTTTCAGCAAAAAGCTAGATGTCCCAAAAAGTGTAAACCACTATTGTGGGATCACCCCCAAAAATTACTAAGAGATTTCTCAATAACATCATATACATATATATAATTTCAAGTGTAATTATTTCTTGGAATAATTGAAAGATAAAAATTCTCTTCAACTTCTTGAGACTTAAAGTTCATTAGAAAATATATTCAATTAAAAACAAGACACCTATTACCGAGGTGGCATGCTTCTGATGACTCCTTCTAATGATTTAGCAACTAGCATGGAAGTTTTGGCTTTGTAGATGTAGAATGCTTTCACTATTGGAGGAATATCATTGTGGTGCAAGATGATTACGTTTTTGATACTCAACTTCCACAAAGCCTTGTTTTCTCTAGCCAAGTCTATCTTACTCGAATACGTCGTTATAAGTCCAAGGGACTGACATAGCAATAGATCAATAACTTAGTTTTATCATATTTTCCATGCTAAAATTCTACTTATCATAGAGGCTCTTCATCAATTCTTTAAAGTTCCCCTTTAAAATATCTACATCCTCATCATGAGGATCACCCTCTTTCTAGAGATGGATGTTGATGCTTAAAAAGGTTCCTTTGGATCTCAAATTTTATTTGACTACATTCATTAAGTAATTTTTCCTACTCCAATATAATTTGTTTCAAGAATGAAAGCTTTCATTTGATGCTCCTTTTCCACATAATGAATTTGTTATCAACACTTGGTAAAACTTGTTCATTTGCCAATTTGTCAAATCCTATTTCAAGAATCTCCTTAAAATCACCATCAATTTTTAAACAGACTCTTCATGCTTGGTCATCGTAATTTCTTTATCTATCTCAACCTTCAACACCCTGATGTCCTCAGGTATCTTCTTTATGTTAGTGATGAATTTAGTTGCTTTGACTAGGATATTTGTAGTCCAATCTTCAGTGATTTTCCTATTGGTTTAATAACCATGAATTTAATTGACCATATCCTTTCCTATAGATGAAGTCAAATCAAAAGGGGCACTCATTTGACTGATTGGTTGAGGCATGGGTTCAATCAATGACTTTAAGAATTCAGTTAAAATTTTACCTAATGCTTAAACTCATATTTACTTTGCTTACCCCTAGTCATTATTAAAATATTCAATGTTATTCAATGTATTAACAAAGGAGACGAAGGATCCTTAAATAGAAAAATACAAGACGATGTATCTAAATGAAACAATCATAAACAAAAGAAAAAATTAGAAACTATCTAACCTAACTAAGATGACCATTATATTATTTAATATATTTAATACCCTCCTTTAATGGTCATCGTTCTAACTACCCATAGAAATAAAGAACGTTCTGCCACAAAAGACAAGAGCCTACCACTGACTCCGCCACTTGAGATGAGTCTGCTGCCAACCCTCCCAAAAACTGTAGAACTTCCAAAAATAACCAAAACAGATCACATAACATCCAACCTGATGTTGGGTAACAAAGTTGTCCCTTCTTGGAGTCAGAGACAACACACCAAGAACAACTACCATGATTTTGAGGAAAAATCGGCAACCCCTTCAAAATTTTGCAGATGAGCATGATGCCCCAAAATAGACTGCAAGAAACCGCAATTTTTTAGGACAAAATTACAAAACCCTGAAATTGAAGTTTACAAAGCATCATTTTTCAGAAAAAAATAGTAAAAACCCACAAAGGAATCCCACGCAACTCTACGAATTACAGAAACCCAGAAACATGAATCAGCATACAAAACATCGTTTTTAAGGAGAAACCTTTCCAAAAAAACTAGAGGCCCTCCTAAACTGCAAAAACTTTGACAGGAGCAAACCCTTAATTTTTAGGAAAAAATTATAAACCCTCCCATGATTTTTCAAGCAAAAAAATAGAAAACCTTACAGAATTTTTTCCAAGAAAAAATATTAAAAACCCTCAATAATTTTAAGGCAAAAATTAGAAAATCAACAATGAGTTTTTTTTCAGAAAAAAATATTAAAAAACCAACTTTTTTATGGTGAAAAATTAGAAAACCCAACAATAATTTTTTTGGAAAAAATTACTAAAACCCACAAAATGCAAAAAATCGTGATTTACAAATCGCCAAAAAATCTGCCAAAAAACAAGCAAGGAACCTTCAATAATGGCTGGAAATGAGGACTTCCAAAAGCCACAATTTTTCAAAAACAAATTGCACAAGAAAACCATGCAAAGAACAAAAAAAATGACTCCAAAATCCATCCAGTCACGCCAAACACAACAACACTCAGGTCGCAACCATGAATCTGGAGATAAGAAAACCCATCTGCAAAAATTGTGTGCCAGAAACTAGAGAACAAATGTGTACAAAAAACCAGAGATCGCACGACCACAAAAAGCTCTCAAAAACACATCCATGAAATCTCAAAAAAAAGGGTTTCAAAAAATCACGTGATTCAAAACTGTGACTGCAAGCATAGATGTCACAAAAAAAATGCAACCCTAGGTCGCACAAAAGAAGCCATGAAATATGAAATCCCATCTTTAAAATAAAACGCGTGCTCAACACAAATCCACATCCAAAACCGAGATGAAATGACCAGCAGAAAATGCAAATGCAAAAAAAAAAAGTGACTTACACCCCCATAAAGAAGTCGTGAACCTTCACAAAGAGCTGCTATTTTTAACCTCAAAAAAGCAACTCGAAAAATCTCCACGAAAATCAAATAAAAAAACTCTGGAAAAATTTTCCAGGAAAAAAGAGGCTACGAATTTTTTTACCAAATTTTGAAGAACCCCATCAGCTCGGATACCATATTAAAATATTCGATGTTATTCAATGTATTGACAAAGGAGACGAAGGCTCCTTAAATAGAAAAATACAAGATGATGTTTCTAAATGAAACAATCGTAAACAAAAGACAAAATTAGAAACTAACCTAACTAAGATGACCATTATATTATTTAATATATTTAATAGTTGTTCTCTCCACCAGTCTAACAGTTGTTACCTAGAAATTATGTATGTCCTCATCTCTAGTAGAAGGTCCCAAGTTAACCATAGTAATATTAAAATCACTAGCAGTTGCATGTCCTACATATTTTTGCATAGAGAGGTGTGCTACTTCTACATACATGTTTCTCGTATCAAAATCCTTCATTAATCTAGATGTAGTTTTTAACTTATTAGGCTTAGGAATCCTTTGGAGCTATTGATTGACAAAATATTTTTTGGGAAGATTCAACTAAACTTTTTTTCTTTTCTTTGACAATGTTTGTCCTAACCATGAGGTAGTTTAGTGGGAGTTGTGATGGTCTTGGTGTCAAGAGATGTGAATTGTAAAGCTCTTATAAGGGGAGGAGTATCAAAGATTCTTACCTCAGGAGAAGAAGTTGGAGTAGGGCATACCCTAAGTGGAGAGTTCTATGAGACATTTGGTGGAGGAGAATTGGGAGAATGAGGAGAAGAAGAATCACTTGTGATTTAGAGGAAGGCACATCAGCTACATGTTTGTCTTTCTCCTTCTTTGTTTACTCTAGGACATCATCTTTGCAAGTTTTCTCTGGCATCCCTTTCATTGGAGGATCCTCATCACCATCTCCTTGTCCACCTAGGATTGTTTATTGAGCAAAGTAATATGATAGTAGAGTGGAAGATGGTGGTGCCTAACTGCTTTCTCCTTGATATTGAGCATCTTGAGACTTTTGGGGTATAGTTGTTTGTTTTGCTGCATTTTTCCTAGCCACCCAATCTTGAGTTCTTTTAAGTATTATTGCAGTCTTGGAATCTATAATTTCCACTTCCTTAATACTCCAATCCATCGACACAATTGGTTGTGTCTACACAAGATTGACAAAAAATAGGTTCAATAGGTCTAATTCATCATCTTCTAAACCTTGAATATCCCAGTTTAATATCAATATTATAATTTTCCTTAAAGACAATCTCATCCAACTCCTTTGAACCTTATACTCATTCACGCAGTGTGCCCAATAATCCTCTAAATGTGGAATATGATAAAAACCTTGCCCTAATTGCATATTGTCTTCAACGAAGTTTTTACTATCAAAAGGGAATCTTCTTTTATAAAATTACATTGTGTACTTTTTAAAATCTCTTTCAATATTGAGAACATCCAACATTGAATTGCGAGAGAAACACCCAAGACCAATAGGGAATTAAATGCCTATCTTTCTCTCTTGATATATTTTACTTACTTCTGCAACTTGTCTACATACTTAAATAAGAACAAATTTATCCTCTACATTTTTAGGTAGCTTGTAAGGAATTCCATCAAAACCTCCAAATCTGATGTAAGTAAATCTTTGAAATTGTATGAAGTAATTGTCATAAGTGTCAATCAATTGAACAACTTTCAAATAAATTCTTAGACTTATGTCCCCTTGGATCTCTCTTACCATTCTCATGGTGAATGCATCATTCACTCTTATAAAATGTCTGAAACTCCTCTCCAGTTAGAGTTGATGTAATAATCATATATTTGGATGTCTTCATCATGAACCTCGATTGGTCTCAAACCTGGCCAAGGTCTGGTACATGCAATAGCATATAAAAAATAGGAAGTCATATAGTATGACTTGTTGAGGGGAAACTAAATGATTATAGAATGCATTTGGTCACATATGAGTTGAGCCCAATCAAGATACTGCTCACCATGGATAATTATTTTTATAAAGAAATACATCCAATCTTAACAACCAATCTATTATCATCCATTTTGATTTCTCTTACATTGGAGTCATAGTGATTAATACACTCTAATTTTGTGCATTGCACCACTACTAGAAAGATTGTGGATTGCAACAACCCACTTTCAATAAGTATTTGAGTAATTGGGGATCTATTTTCCTTCCCAATTCTTTCCCAAAATTCGTCCAAATTTATGTGTCCTAGTTTGGTGTCGCCAATTTTTAGTACTGTACTAGACAAACCAAATGAATGTTCATAACCCAAGTACTTAAATTTTATGGTGGATATAATTTGAATGAGTATTGTCAGGTGCATTTTTGCTTGTGAAATGATTCAATCAAATTATATGGGCTATTAAATGGCATTCAATTCCCAAATTAGCAAGAATTCTCCTTGAATTATCTCATAATAAGCGAGGCCAAAAATAAACTCACTACACCTTTGTGTTAAACTCGAGCACTACAACCTCTTTCAAAATAATTCTCTTCCATCACCAACAAAATTCATCCCTAAATGCTTGTTAAAATGAAGTCTTTTGACAATATAATCTCTATATGTGCCTGCAATTAAAGTTCAGGAGGGATAGGTGAGAATTAATGGTGCACTTAAAATTTGGTGTGTGTGAGCTTTCCCAACTTACATCTCCTTCTGGAAATTTTTGAATTTCAAAAAATAACAAGCTATGAAAGCTTTTCAGAGAATTCGTAGGTTTTGAAAACCCTATATGGGTCTGACAAAGGTTTTGAGACCTTAATGATCATGCAAAAGACCTTTCTAAAATGCCTTTTGAAAAACATAAATTCCATAACATGAACCTTTTCATTCTTAATAAGGGTTATAAAAATCGCATTAGGCTTCGATGAGGGTTTGAAAACTTTTGTTGAGTTTTGAAATGACTATTTTGCCTTCATATTGCTCGAGAGTTTAGAAAACCCATATTTGAAGCCAAATCTTCAATTTATGTGATCTTGAATTTTGGATGAGAGTGTTTGATTGGATGTAAAAGAGGTTTCTAAAACCTTGTTGGAACCCAACATAGGTTTCAAAACCTATAAAAACTCTTGAAACTCCTACGATTTAACTAGATTTTCTTAAGAACTTTAACTTATTTTATTTAGTATCGAATTTTGACAAAGTTGCGAAAACCTTTTTGGGCCCCAAGAAAGTTTTGAAAACCTATCAAAGAACCAATAGAACAAGCCTTGGTAAACTTTAAATAGGATAATGGTGGGGTAACATATGCTTTTGACAACCATGTTGGAACCCAAAAGGGTTTCAAAAACTACTTCAAAGACTGACAACCAAAATTAGAGCTTTTGAAAATAAAATATTTTTGTCAAGGAAGTTGACAAAAACCATGGTAACATGTTGAAACCTAAGTAAACTTCAACATACAACTTTTTTGCAAAGCGTAATGGAATTTGATCATTAATTAGGATAATGACCATGGTTAGTAAAGAATCTAGGGTATATCAAATATGCTAAATGACGGTGCACACACTTGGTTACCTAATATCCCCTAACACTAGTTATGGTGCCAAACTACGGAAAATAATATCTTTTAATAACTTATCTTGGCACATTAAAACTTGGAAGATTCTCAAAGGAACATTATCAAACACACTCTCATGTATTTGGGAAAGAATAGTTGCTAAAGTCTTGTTAGAGTAAAAGGGTATTTACCTAATTAATTATTTAATTTCTTAGGTCCCTTTTCACTCTAGCTACTTAAGATAAATTAGGTCATGTGATTTTTTGTGTATCAAGTCATATGATGAGGATACATGTCATGATCTCTCTTTATCCTCACCTAGGGTTTCTCTAGGGTTTCTTTTATTCTTTTTTTATTTATCCTTTTATAAGGATTCTTTATTGTATTCACTCAAGTGAGGTTTGCACATTAATGATTATTCATGTTTTGGAACAATAGCTCTTGGCCTCCATAGATTTTATTTTCTCTCTTTCTATGGAAGGTGTTTGATTGCAGGTGATCCTTGGGAGTTATAGGGTTGAGGAATCAACTCCAACATGGTATCAAAGCAAAATAAACATGGTATAAGATCAATTGTCAAATCATCAAATTTTGAGCGAGGTAATTTTAGGTGATTTTTTTGGAAGGCATATTTTTTAGGTTTGAAAATATGTACTCTATACGACATTGTATGAACATGAGGAAAAAATCCCCCATCAACTTGCATGTTTCTACAATTTTGGCTCTTCTAGTGTATTTCCTAATGAACTAATTTATTTTTTGGCGAAATTTCATTGTAGAAATGATGTTTTGACCTTTTTGGAATTTTTTTTGGATTTATGATGTCTTCTAGTTTTTTGCATTGTCAATTTTTTGCTTATTCTTGCTAATTTCATCTCAATGGTGTTAACTCACCACTTTCAATGGTTGTCTTTGGTTTTTTCAACCAATTTCCACACTACAATGACCTTTTTTATATGGGAAGCTATCAATTTTTTTATGTTTCTTGTTAGCTTCCTCCCAATGATTCCAACCCGATGGATTTTCCTAGCACCCTCTGGTTCACTAGCATATTTTTTATACACTATTTCTAGTGTCTATAAGTTAGCAACATCTACAATTCAATGATGAATTTGTTTTTGTTGCCTCTAACTACAGTTTATCAATCCTTTTGTTTTTTTCCACCAATGATTCTTTTATTGTCGATGATCGTGTTTGCCCTCCTGGTGGTGGCACAGAATGTCAACCAACAAGTAATCTACCATTTTCTTTTACTAGCATTCCAAACCTAGCTACCAACAACTACAATAAATTTTAAATTTTTTAGTGGTTTCCCACCCATTACATGTGGTTTTACATCTTTTAGTGGTTTTTGGTGCTCAAAGTGGTTTTGTGAGAACTTTGGTGGTTTTCTTATGTATGCAAGGAATATTGCATCTTGAGCAACATTTTTGTCTACTGACATTAGCAATATGGACGGCTTTCTCCCTAAACCCTAGTTTTTCTCTAAAGAAGCTTTTTTTTCTTTTGGCATAACTTGGACATATAATATCAAAATTTGGAAAATGATACATCATCAAAAAGTTGGTTCTAACCACTTTCCAATGGTACAAGTATTTTTCTCATATTTTGGTGTTCATGCATTTTATCACTTAATAAATTCAAATATCTTTTTCAACTCTTGAGCTCACAAATTTTGGCCAATTCTTTTATTTTTGTGATTCTTGTAGTGTTGAAAATATATTTCAAATCTCTTCACAACTATCTTTGCACTTTTCCCATATTTTTTCCTATATTTTTTTATTCAATTTGTCATGTTTTCACATTTTGGTTGATTACTTGGATGTTTTGATACTTGGAAAAGTTATGTTTGTGTGAGATGACTTCTTTTGAGCTATTTTATATTTATTTCTCACATATTTTTCTTTTTGAGAATTTTGAACATATTTTGAATGCACTTGCTTTTGTAGATGCATTAAGATAAAGTACCATTATTATGCATTCTTTTTAAGGATTTTGCACATCATTTGTGCATATTTTTTACTCACACTCCTTTATAAGTGTCATGGGGGGGTTTTTGTGTGTTCCTTCTTGTTTTCAATCACAACCTTGTCTACCTTCATGTGTGTGTGTGTGTCTTGGTTTACACACCCCTTTTCAATTGTATGTACTCTCATATATTTTTAGATGGTGTTTCTTCTATTTCATTCCCTACATGGTGACACATAGTTTTAGTGGATGTGTCATCCCTCTCCTTTGTTAACATTATGGAGGGTTTTCATATTGTTGTGTTAATTCTTCCTTGGTTTCACTTTGGATTAAGTTATCTATCTAGTATGTGTTCTTATGTACTAGGTGGATATAACAACTAATTACCCATGCATTTTTGTGAGATGAAAAACTTACCAAATAGACACTTGTGTATTCCTATTTTGTGGAGGAAAAATTGCATCCTCAATTGGTTAGTTTATTCAAACTAATTGATTAGTTTATTCAAACTATTATCACTTGTATTTTTGACTTGTGATATTATTTACATTATTGAGTAGCGTTATTGTGGTCACTTGTGCAGATTCATGTGTCAATCTTTAAATATCAAATTATTTTCCATCTGATTATTGTTTGAGTAGTGTCGTTGGTGTCACTCATGCAAAAAAAAATCTTCTTGATATTGATCTTCATCTTGATTTTAGAGGAGTTTCTTCATTTTTAACACTATAATAGTCATCTTCTAGTAGTTGTTTGCAATTTATTCATGTTTTGGTGGTGTTATTCATGATCTTATTCTTTTTGGGGCATTTTTTGGAGACTTCTTAGTCCTTCATGTATTTCTCTCTTTTGGATAAGAGTTTTTCAATGAGGTTTCATCCTTTCCTCTGGTTATGAGAGATATTTTCATTGTACATGGTTTCCTCATCAAGCATTAGCTGTTGGTACCTAGCCTTTGAATTTTATGAATTTATCATAGAGATTTTACCTACTCCCTAAATTGCACTTAAGAGGGTGTTAGAGTAAACGGGTATTTACCTAATTAATTGTTTAAATACTTAGGTCCCTCTTCAATCTAGTTATTTAATCTTATTTAGGTCATGTATTTTTTGTGTCTCAAGTCATATGATGAAGAACAATGTCATGATATTTCTTTATCTTCACCTAGGGTTTCTCTAGGGTTACTTTCTATTTTTTTATTTTCCTTTTATAAGAACTCTTCATTGTATTCACTTAAGTGAGGTTTACAATTAATGAAGATTCATGTTTTGGATCAATAGCTCTTGATCTCCATAGCTTTGATTTTCTCTCTTTTTTGTGATAGGTTCTTGATTGCTAGTGATCCTTTGGAGATATAGGATTGAGGAATAAACTCTAACAATTCTCGCTAGAGTAAGTTGTAACACCTCTTAATGAGTTTCAAAGGTGAATCAAACTCTATAATATAATCTTGTAGTTTAATCTATACACACCCACAATCTACAAGTCTTGTAAAATCATATGCAATCTAATCATTTCCCTATCTATATAATTCCAAAAATATTGCCCATGTTCACTATGTAATAAAGACCATGTTCATTAATTTAACTATTTGAACTTGTCTTTAAGGCCCACTTTGAGTTTGCACTTTTCTTGGTCATCTTTGGACATGATAATTAAAGTTTTCAAGGTGTATTTAGTTTTTAAACACCTAGGACCTCACATCAAATCAAAATTAAACTAAGATATTGAAATCAAAAGACTACATATCCAAAATAAAAATTTAAACCAACAACAATATAAACTAGGTACTAGAATTATTAAGTCGAGCATCATGCCACATAATTATGGACATATGTAATATCCTCATTATATTTATTGAAAAACCATATTATACCAATTACCTTTTGAAATTCTAAAACAATCAAATTACGCATCACATTAGAGCCATATAATCTTACAATATTGAAATATAGTTTGTGCATGTCATATTGTATCAAAAGATAAAAATATGAATGCATGCCTAATAGAGATCTTGGTATCATACGGAGCCAATGAACCAAAGTAACTAAATCTATAATAATCAAACCATCATAGAGTTCATACAATCACAAATTCTTGAATATACAATGTCTCAATGACAATGAAAATACATCCTAGGAAAAACTAACATAAGGCACTATGATTGTAACAATAAGGGGACCTTGTTATTTGTTTTTTAGTATAAAAAATTAGAGAGAAAATGCCACCAAAACGTATGTTATTATATGGTAAATAGGATCTACTTATTCAACTGAAAATTATAAATTAAAAAAATGTAACATTACTATGAACAACAAATTGGCAACTAATGTATAATAATTTATTAGAAAATCTACCAACAAGACAGAGATCGTAAGTTAAATTAGAGGAATGGTACTATATGTACTGCCCTACAATACATCTAAACCTCAAATATATAAGAAATATTTAAATTTTAATTTTATTTAGATTAATAATACATTTATATAGTTAAATCTTTAATTTAAGAGAGAAATATAAATTGTAACTTCATATTAAATACCTATGGGTCAATACTATTAAATGTTTATGCGAGTAGGTCATTAGGCAAGACCATGTTTTTCAATATATTATTGCCTTGGGAGACTATTAAAGTTAAACTTGTCCTTATGTTACAAATAAAACTAATCAAAAGATTAATGACAATGGTAGAATTATTATATATTTTTAAATAAAAAGGAATATTTAAAATTTAAGCATTATGACCCTAAATAGAATTGAATGAAAGAATTAATGAAATCTAAATGGTATAGATGCTCATATAATTGATTCTTATTTTTGTTGGTAGTGAGGCATACTTATGGTTAGTTTTAGATGTCTTGCTAGTGTGACACATTGTTTAATCCCATTTAAACTCGCCAAAATAGTGTTAGACATGTAGTGTTTTAGGGTCTTAATTTGAGAATGTTGGCAAGGAAAAAAAAAAAATTAAATGAATTTGATAGATTAGGTTGAAATTTGGTTTTGAAACCTAACATGTAGTCATGTAGTAAAAAAGTGTAATATTTTGTCTATTGGAAACTTCATTCAACTAGTAGTAGGTAGTAGAGGTGAATAGATAGTACTACAGGATGCATGGGTTAGCAATATGTAGTTTTTAATGGTGTGTTAAGATTTGTTGGATAGTGTTATAAATTATTACTAATTAGGTAAATGGTTTGATGGTTATGATCTCAAATGTTTGAATATGAATATAATGAATCTAAGAAATATAATCACTATAACATGTTACCTATTACTTCATGGACTAAGGTTTTCTTATTTAACCACTTCAAACCAGGTTGATGGTTGGGGAGGATAGGGACACTTTGATGTGTGGAATCATATTGTCTTTCCCACACATTGCTCAAGCATTGGGTGGAGTGGGAGTTCTTAGACATTTCTAAAGGAGATACATGGATGTTGTATTATTAGGTTCTTGACTTGAAACCACTATTGCTTATGTGGGTTACTTGGGCAAGTTATGTATATGGATGTATATCAATTTTTGGATCTATTATTGATTTGGACATACTATGATAGTAGTATGAGCTTATTGAAGTCATTAATATTGTTACTACATTATATTTGGTATATGGATGTATTTATGAAAATTGATTATGGTATTTGTTTAGTATGATGCTCATTTAATTTTTAAGAGAAAATTTTTGGTTTCACATTTTGGGGGTTGTTACAATTATGATTTTCAAATAATATTTATATACTGATTATCATTTAGGCTAGCTCGCAACGCTAATTTATACTATAGCTCACAATTTTCTAGTGAGTAGTTGCTAAGGAAATATAGGCTTATTATGATTAAAATGAATTTACATGCCGAGAAATTTTTATTTATATGCTAGCATGGTTTTTAACATGGTTCTTTTAAAATATTTTTAAAATGAGCTTAATTCATGCATGATAGCCTAATGAATGTATGAGATACTCTTGATAATCCAAATGAATAGTGTATATGTGGTTATATCATATGATATCAATAGACATGGATGCATGTTTAATTTAGACTACATTAAGGGAGATGAGGTATAAATTTGAGGGAATGATTATCACTAGAAATTGAATGAACTCATTAGATTTAAGTATGGTAATATTTTTAGATTTTGACTATGTAACATTTTTTATCATCAATATTTTGAATCATACTCCATGATTCACTCTCTTCTCTATATTTAACTCATCTTGATGATAGATCATGGAGTTGATTTGAAACATTGATGATAATAAAAAAAAATTGTTGCATAATCAAAATCTAGAAATATTACTATATTAATATCATGGATTGTGAAAATTTCATGTTTTAATAGATCTAAGAAGCAACAAATTATGTGATACTTTCACAATTCAAGGTTTCATAATTCATTTTAGGGTTTCAAAATTTTGTTTTTGATTTCAAAATAATGTTTAAGGTTTTCAAAATTGAAATTTATCATATTTAAATCAATTTAAAATTAAAATTAATAAATTATCATTATTATCACAAATTGTTTATCAATTTTCATACTCAAAGCTACAAGAGGACTCCAATTGGTGCTTTCCTCACTTGTTGGTTGTCCACATCAACAACAACCCCCTCTCAATCTCTAATTAAAGGTCGCATAGGACAAGTGATTTGGATTCAAGGTAGCATCCAAGTGTGCCTTATAGTCTTTGCTTGTGGGTTCTTCTATTTGGGTCTTCTCTCTAGTTTTAAAACAAAATCTATGAAAACAACAATCACAAAAGGAAAAAACCTTTAAAAATATTATAATAAGAGCCTTCATTTGAAGGTATCTTCAAATTAAGGCAAATTTTCATGCCATGAAAATAATAAAGTAATTACCTTCATTTGTAGATACCTTCGAACAAAGGTAATCCTTTGTTCAAAGGTGATATACATGAAGGCACCTCCATTCAAAAAAAAACCTTTGAAAAATGTATTTACAAATTTCCTACCCCTTATCCATTCAAATTCCAGCCTCCCACAAGTGGGACTTACTATTATGGTTCAACCCTATTCATATCAAGGCATTATTGTGTGTCATTTTAATATTACAAGTAATTTGAATTAAAGAACCCAAATTAGAGTGGAAAAATAGTCCCAATAGTGTTAGATTTGTGAATAGCACGAGACACAGGATCAAACAACAAACAAAACACCTTCCACACAAGAGCTCTGCAAAACAAAGATTTGCTATTACTCAAAAAGAAAATACTTAAATGAATAATATAAGAGAGAGAGAGAGAGAGAGAGAATTCTTTATAAGAGCAACCCTAATGATAAAGGGATTAGATCATGATAAGTTTCAACATCCTATGTGATGAGATGAAATGATCTAATATTAACTCTCTAGTAACATAAATAAAGCATTGAGTTAACTATAAAGCAATCCTAAGTTTAGCTTAAGTGCATGATAATTAGAATATTAATTAATTATTATCTAATACATTATAACTCTAACACCCCCCCTTAAGTGTAACTTAGGGAGTAGCTAAAAAATCTAAAAACCAATGCATAAAAAGAAAAGAAAGCATGAATGGGTCCTGACAATTAGGCCTGATGAGGTACCTAGTACAATCAAATAAATCTCTCATACCTGGAGAAAAGGAGTAAACCTCATGGGAAAAACTCCTCTCTTAAAGAGAGATAAAAGCATGTAAAAAATATGAAGGAAGGAGGCCTCATGAAGACCCCCCAAGGACAACTTCCTTCACCCCAAGCATCGATCGCAGTTGGAGGTAACAAGGTGATACTAAAGGTTTCATAAAGATGTTTGCAACCTGCTCCTCTGTAGGCATGTACTTACTCTAGGGTGAGAAAACCATCTTGAATCCAGTGTCATATGAAGTGCATGTGGATCTCTATGTGCTTAGTACATTGATTTCCACTAGATTGCAAGAAATGTGAATGGCACTTTGATCGTTGCACCAAAGAATAGTGGTACTATCAGGAGGAAAACTGAGCTCAGCCAATGACTGACTAAGCCACAAAACCTCCTAGCTGGCCAAAATCGTTGCACAATACTTGGCCTTTGTGGATGATAATGCAATATTGTATTACTTCTTGCAAGACCATGTAATGGGGTCGAAACCAAAGATAGAAAACAAATCCAGATATGGACTTCTTATCATTTACATCACTAACCCAATCTGAGTTAGTGAAGCCAAATATCCTAGGATCTCCTGATGTATAGTGAATACCATAATGTGAGGTGCCCTGAATATATCTCAAAATTCGTTTGGGAGCTTGCCAATGACTCTCATGTGGATCATGTGAGAATCGAGAGACAAGACCAACCACAAACGAAAGATCAAGACACGAATATTTAAGGTACAAAATACTACCAACCAACTTCCTATATAATGTAGCATCTGCTAAAGGAGTAGTACAAGTGGAAGACAATACAACACCTGACTGGAATGCTGTGGGGGTAAGCTTACAATCAAGCATGTCAAAAATCTGAAGCATGTCAAGATCATACTTTTGTTGAAATATGGAAATCCCATCCAAAGACTAAATAACCTATAAACCAAGAAAGTAGTGCAGAAGGCTGAGATATATCATCTCAAACTGCTCCATCAAAGCTCGTTGAACATTCTAGATCATGGAGGATGAACCGCCTGTAAGGATCAAATCATCCACATATAGCACAAGGATCAGAAGATCACCCTCCTATCTTTGAATGTAAATTTTGGTATCGGAATGGCATCATGTGAAGCTAGAAGAAAGCATAAAAGTGTCCATCTTCTCATTCCAAGCCCGAGGGGCCTGTTTGAGACCATATAGTGAACAAAGAAGTCTAGAAACCAACAAAGAGTCCTCGGTAAGACCATGTGGCTACTCCATATAAATCTCCTCATGCAGATCACCATGAACGAAGGCACTCTTCACATCCATCTAAAATACTAACCATCCCTGTGTAACTACAAAGGAAAGTACAAGTCAAATAGAATTAATCTTGGCAATAGGGGCAAAGGTCTCAAAATAATCAATGCCTTTGACCTAAGAGAAACCCTTTGCAACAAGACGAGCCTTATACTTATCAATAGAACCATCTGCAACATATTTGATACAGTACACCCACTTGCACCAAACCAACTTTCTTCCCTTAGGAAGAGGAACTAAATCCCAAGTAAGATTTTTCATCAAAGAAGAACACTCATCTGCCATATAAGCACTATCCCACTCAGGAATACCAACCACCTCTAAAAAATTATGAGGATCATCTAAAATGGTATTGACTCAAAATACTAACACCCAATGTCTATGCATGAGTGTGACAGGAATCTGAAGGATCACCTACCAAAGGTCCAGTTGCATGAGTAGTATTGTGGGCCCACTTGGGTAAAGGTTGAATATTTGAAGGTGGTGTAATAGTTGGAGCATCATCCTCATCCTTAAGAGATGTGCAATCCTTAAGATATGAGGAGTGAGTAATAGGTGATGAGGGAGAAGCTAGGGATGGAGAATCCATCTGAGGAAAGCACTCATCAAAATGGACATTTGTCAAAACAAGACCTCTCTAGAATTAGAATCAAACAACTTGTATGCCTTAACATCCTCACAATAGCCAACAAATATGAGTGGTCGACTCTTCCTCTCAATGGCTTTCCATTGAGCTTTAGGAATGAATGCCCAAGCCTCACTACCAAAGACTCTGGATGAAGATACATCGGGCTTGACATGGGACCAAGCCTCTTCAAGAGTCATATGTCACAATGCCTTGTGAGGCATACAATTCTAAATATAATTGGCAACAATTAATTGCCTCAGCCCAAAATGAAGAATGCTTATCTCGTGAATGAATCATACAGTTTACCATCTCCCGTAAATTTATGTTCTTTTGCTCAGCAACACCATTTTATTGAGGGGTGTATGGAACTGTAAGTTGATGTTGAAAACCATGCTCAATGCAAAAGTCTTTGAAAGTCTGATTATCATACTCCTTGATGAAGAAGAAAAGACTCCTCCCTCTCAAATACAACTTGTACACAAAACATACACTCTTTACTCGGAGATTACAATAGATAACAATCTGAAAATCAAGATTCCATAACTCTAGCCCATAATGAAATTTGATTTAAATGTCATTCAGCATTAAACAACTCAGTTGTCTTGACTAAAAACAATTTGAATTGCATTACCCAAAATTTAGATTGCAAGAAACAAAACAATACAATCTTTGTTCAGCAAGGTTTCACACATTTATGTTTGACAATATTTACTTATGGCATCATCTGGTTTTGCAAATTGCATTTTCGGCCCATCCCACATCCTCATTAGCCGATTCAAATGACCCACACACAATTTAAAGTGTTAGTCTTCTCCCAACTCAACTTCAACCTCATGTGTGACTCCTCTTAATGTTTTCGCCTCCACACCATTAATCAGCATTGAACTATTTCTTTTCTCTAATTTAAATCTGCTAACAAATAGCAGTTGAAGCTTGCCTAATTACTCCCATCGAGCTCCTCCATATTCATGGCTCAATCTTCTAAAACCTTTCTAATCTTTGCAAATCGACACAGCCTCAAGTTTCATCCTGCATACATGGCACACATATGTTGTGTGGCCTATTGGTCTTCTCAATTTCTGCCTCCACAATTCATATGGTTTGCTCCAAACATAGTCTTCCATTGCCTTTCTCTTGTCTTGGTGGTCTGTTGAAATCTCCTTGTGCCCACGTTTTTCGCCTTCTCTTAACAGCAATGAATTTGTTCTAATTTGCAACCTCTTCGTGAATTGCAACTTCCCCCTCATAAACAAGTGTGACCCTTCTTTCCATGCATCTTATTTATCTGTCCACACCAATTCAACCTCTCCTTCTCTATGTTGTCGTTTCATTGTCCACCGTCCTTCAATTCATGTTTGCCTCAACATATCATCTCCTTGACTCCATACATGACTTTTCTCTATTCCCGAGTGGTCTGCTAATTTAGTTGATTGGAAAAGAAAGTGGGCACGCCTTCTCCCATTGTCCTCCTTTGGCTGCGTATGAAATCTCCTTCCTTGGCATGGCTTCTTCACCCACGCAACCTCAATCTTTCCTACACCCGCGCGCCTCTGCACATTTTGTGATGGCCCTTTTATTATCCATAGCATCGCTTTAGTTTTCTTCGGGCAGATAAGGCATGACTTTTGGTTTTTCATATTTATGTTTACATACATTAATCATACATAAAATTCACGATATAATTTTCTCTCTGCTCGCTACCTCTTGCAAATCCATCTGCTTTTTCAAATTCTCTGCATATGTATCATAGCTTCATAAGATGTGTCATGAAAATTGATTGCCTTTTGAAACTAAACGGACCTTTAAATGATCATAATCAAATATTTTAAATCCATCAAATATCACCAAACGACCACTAGATTGAAATGAACTATCCAAGAGAAAGGAAAAAAAACCAAAACCACAAAACCAAACTGATTTTTTTTTGGTTGATGTCGATTGCACTTTGTCTGGGATGATTTTGCAACAGACACATTGGGTAAAAAAAAATTGTGAGCATGGGCTCACAAAGGTGGAGCTGAGTGATAGAACCACTCTTCGAAACTGCAAACAATCTCCAGCAAATTCCATTGTTGATAGTCTGACCTCCTCCACCAATTAGCCCGACCTCCTTCACCAATTTCTGAAGCATTTCCAAACAGAATAGTGTAGCTCAAACCTATTGATGGTGACACTCGAACTCTCTTAGTCAACGGTCATCGATTACGAATCTACTACAAACCTGTCAACAAAGAAGAATTTACGAGAATGGTAGAAATACAAGGAGAAACGCAATGCATTGACTCTGCTATGACAGAGCCAATGTAATTTTCAACTTAAAATTTAAAAAATAATAAAAGAATTTTTTTTGCATGTGTATGTATTTTTAATCACTTCGAGGCATTTTTATTGTATTTTTGTTTTTTTGGACTTGGCTAAATTTTATCTCTGTCTTACAGGATTTTATTTTTAATCAAATACAAATTCTAGTGCATCTTGCAACGATGCTCCAGAACTTGTTCGTTCAATTGGTTTCATTCCCTGGTTTGTTCTTGCATTCTAGCGCATCTTTCAGCGATGCTCTAAAACATGTTAAGTCCAAGGTGCTTCATTATGTTCCCTCCTTCCTTCCAACTGCATCTTTCAGCGATGCTCTGGAACTTTGTTTCTACCTTCCAACTGCATCTTTCAATGATACTCCAGAACTTTGTTCCTACATTCCAGCTGCATCTTTCAGCGATGCTCGAGAACTTTGTTTCTTCCTTCCAGCTGCATCTTTCAGCAATGCTCCGAAAATTTATTCCTGCATTCTGGATGCATCTTTCAGCGATGCTCTGAAACTTTATTTCTGTCTTATCTTTATACAATGCTCCAGAACTTTTTTTCTTCCTTCCAGCTACATCTTTCAATGATGCTCAAAAACTTTGTTCCTGCATTTCGGGTGCATCTTTCAGCGATGCTTCAGAACTTTGTTCCTCCTTCTGGCTGCATCTTTCAGCAATGCTCTAGAATTTTGTTCTTCCATTCTGGTTGCATCTTCCAGCGATGCTCTAAAATTTTCTTCTTTTGTCCCGGCAGCATCTTCCAACGATGCTTCATAATTTTTTAATTTCCCTTTCTCTGTAGATGCTCTAAAAATCCCAACAACAAACCCATGATCATCACTAATTTTTTCCTCCACTTCCGAAATTCACGCCCGACACTGCCATCTCTTACCATAATAAATCAAAATTATTGTAACCACTTTTCATCATAATAATTGGAACAGTTATTAGCCATCCCATCTTCATCCATAATAAATTCATTACAACCCTTCGTCATCCCATCCGATGGTGCTATTATGTCAGCATAGGTAAAGCAACTTTCAAATCAATAACGAGATATGAGGTCTATACATCTTTTAAATTAAGTAGGTAAATTATTGTGAATAAAAATGAATGAATTGGCACGTTCCACCTTCCTTTCCAAATTTAGTAAATTGTGTGGACTGTACCTTCACTGGAGATGTGGCAGTTCATGCACTCTATCCCATGCAAAATAATGATTAAAATACAGTGAAGCCAAATGCAAGAATTAATTTGTGTCCCATTAGCACTGTCAAAGTACAAGTGGTTAAAAGATTGTATTTCCTTTAAGCTACATAACAGTCTTATTCAAACAGTTTTTCACCAAATACTTAGCAAAATTGCAAGTAAGAGACAGAATGGGTGGGGCTAAGCGTAAATCAAAACCAAAATTCCCTAGATAAATTGTTGCCATTGAGTAATATTTTCGAGCTATTTCAAAAGATAGGTTTCTTGAGTTCATGAAAAAAATTGAGGGGCATAACATGCAGCTGGTCAAGGAATTTGCAGAAAAATTCTCAGATGGGCAGACAATAGTGTGCAGCGAGAAGTTTAAGGTAAGCCCCCGAATCATTTCTTGTTTGTCTGGCATTAAAAATAAAGTTGTGAATTTAACAGAAACTACAAACATTTCTTATCAAAGAATGATAGAACTCTTCATAAGGGAGGGAGAACCTCATCCTTTGCTAGTTGTGAATAGCCGTGGGCAAAACAAGGGGTTTCAGAGAATGTCTATTGTAGATCCATGGAAAATGAAGGTTGTTTGGATCATCAAATACTTTACATTTGAGGGGCAATGTGCCATCATAGTTGATCCCCCCTTTCGGTTACTCACTCACCTGTGCCATGGTGCTGAAAACCCTGAATTAAGGGTTAACCTTCCTGCTTTCCTCACTGATTCCATTGTCAGCATAATAGAGAGGTTTAAAATTGGTTCAGGCCCATTGAAACATCATGGTCTCATTCATTTAATTTACAAACATCATTTCCTGAAGAAAAGAAAAACAGAAGAAAAATGGCAGAAATTTCTTTGGAAATTTGAAAACCCTGAACCCCTAGGACATTCAGAGGAAGTTGAGTCATCTGGATTGGCAGCTGAAAATTTGAAAGAACCTTCCCCTATGCCTCAAGATTCCCCTGAGCCTCAAAATTCTAGAAGAGTTCCTAACGGCGAAGCACTGGAAAATCCATCAAACCTTTCAAACCCTGAGGAGAGAGCTAAACCACAAAATGTACCAAAGACCCTAGAGAAGCAAGAAAATGTGGACTTAGTGAATTCTAAAGATGAGAATACTCATCCCCACAAAAAGGAAAAGAGGACTAAGATGAAATTGCAAAGACCTCCCCCTTTAAGGAGAATCAAATGATTAGCTATTGAAATCTATTGTGTTGTGAGTAGTGATCAACTACATATTCCTAAAAAGAAAAGACAAGATAAGCAACCTCATAAAACTGTAGCCTAGTCATATGAGAATGTGCTCCAACCATGTGAAAAGACAACCTAGTTAGGTGAAAAGAAAACCCTGGTTAGCAATAAACCCCTTGAATCTAAAAAGGAGGACGTCCCACTTGAGATAGGACAAGGAGAGATAGGAGAACAGTTGCCAAACTATATACTTGTCGAGGATGAATCTATAGAACCAATTTCTCCTTCACAATAGCCATTGGAAACACAGGAAATTGATATAGTCCCCCTAAATGAACAATTGTCTCCCCTGGTTGCCAATGACATAGAACAAGGTTTACTAGAAGTAAATATTGAAGAAAATGTGACTAGTAATGATGCAGAGATTTCTATTTTTCCTCTTTTCACTAATGTAGAAATTGAAAGATATGACCACATAGAAACAAAATTAGAATTGAAGGCAGAAATTGTTCAGTTAAAATTTAGAATGCAACAAAATGAGAAAATAAATAAGCAACAGCAAGAAATAAGCACACAAACTGAACTTTTGAGGGAAAAATATCAAGAAATCACAACTTTAAGGGCTCAATTAGAATAGAAGGATAAAACTATTGGAGAGTTGCAATCTCAAGTGCAACAAATTGATGAGAAATATAAGGAGTATTTGGCTAGTTTATCTGAAAAAGATAAACAGATTAAGAGTTTAACTGATAATCTGGTGCAATCTCTCAAAGCCTTTGCAAAAAAATAGGAAAAACAAAAATTTGAACTTAATGCGGCCTTGAGTAGAACTATTGAGCTAAAGCAAGATTTATAGGAAATCAATGTAAAACCAATGATGGATCAAAAGAAGTGTAGACTGAGCTGGCTAAAATGGAATGGTTTCAAATTCATATTTCCCCAATATTGGCTAAGTGGATGGAAGGATGCTATTTCTTGAGGCAAACAAGAGCAGAAAATGTCAAACTTAAGCACAAAATAGTGTTATTGAAAGAATCCTATGATAAACTCTACCAGGCTAAAACTGATGCATGTCAGATTGGATAATTGTTACTAACCTATATAAATCCATCCCAATTATATTCCATGTTTCTAAATGAATAGTTGTTAAGATGGAAGATTTTGAGGGTCTCTTGAAATTTACCCCATGACCCAGATTATAAACAGTTCTTAGAAGCATTCAAAGAGGCAGCCCCTATTCAGCTAAATTTACTGTGTGAATTTTTCATACATAATCTATTTTTGGAAAAATACACTAATTTCTTTATCAACCTTTTGTTAGGGAGGTACAACTTAGAGCCTTCATATCTAATATGCAAAATCAAATCCATTGGTAGGAGAGAACTAGGGAATATTTGCAAGCAGAGAGAACTGTAGGACTCCAAATGAGATATCCCAATCGAAAGCCGTTTGCTTTCAAAGCCCAATTCCAAAGGATTAAAACCTATGAAGCTATAAGGAACAAATATAATGATAATTTCTGGATTTGCTTTGAAAAATTCAAAGTTCATGAGCCAAAATTAATAGAAAGGGCATGGAGTACTTGTGAGGAGCGGTACACTCCCCTGCCTATGTATCTCAAAGGGAGGGAGATTATCTCCCCCACCAATCTAAGGTGGTCCTACAGAAGGGTTGAAGCATTAACATAAATATTACAGTAGCTCAAAACCAAGTGGATAGGGATGCGATACAGGCCTCCATTTCTCCTTCAACCACCCCTTGTAGTTTTTGTCACTATAGAGCAAAGCCCTGGAGAATTATATACATGGAAAATGAGGGCTAAATTCAAGGTTTTCTTAAAAATCCTGATCATTTGGGTGAAGAGGCAGAGGACATATATGATCTTAGTTCCAAATATGATGAACTGAATAGGAAAAGGGATGAAGAGAGGCAGAGGACTCATCAAAGAGCAAGAGGACCTGCACAGGCTTAAGAAGGGGAGGGTGATGAGGTATAAACAACCTCATTCTTATGATGAGCTAAATACCCTTCTTTGTTCTTGCCAACCACCTCAGTCATGCCAATTTGTTTATTTTTAGAAGCAATAAAAGTCTACTTATTTATAAAATGATGTATAAATCTTTATTTCTCAAATTGATTGGAATTAGCTAACTAATGTTGATATAATGTTATAGACTTTGAGTAATTATGTACATGGCCTATGAAAGGAGTGGACTTCAAGCGACTGAAGTTAGAGCGTCAAAAGTTTGGGCACCAGAAATTTAGGCGTGCATAGTGGAAAGACTTCTTTTAAAGCATTCTGTTAATTTTTTGTTAAACACTTTACGGCTCCACTCGGAGCCTTTATTATTTTTTATGTCATGAAAATCAGTTAGTTTTAATTTTGTTTAAGAATTTTTCAACGGTATTCTCCTGCCATCTGAAAATTAGGATTTTGTAGTAGTACAGTATATATATGCGTAACTACCAAAAACAAGTATGATGTTATGATCTATATTATGAATATTGTTCAACTATGTTCTTTGTGTTGTTACATATTATGATACGAATGAATGAATATCACCAGTATTATTTTGAGTAATTTGTTCTTATTAGTGGAAGTGATATGAATGGATTTACCTTGAAATTGTGAAAGTACCACATGTGATTTGAGCTAATCGTAGGAACACCCGAGAGTTGGCCACTTGAGGGATCTCATAGAGTAGATAAGTATTTTTATTGTTAATATTGTTACTTCCATTTTGTGCATGTTACTTTTAGATGAACATTTTTTTGTGTTGATCTTTGTCATGTGTTCCTACAGGTCATGGTTTTAAGTTTATGATCTTTAAGTTATATTTACTTGAAAATTTTGGAGCACCCACTCTATTCATAAAAAATGTTGTTAATTACAAGTTGTTAGGTGCACTTTCAGTTAGTAGTTAGTCGTTAGTAGTTAGTCGCCTTTGTTTAAATTTCATAGTTTAACTGCAAGTGTTGATTCTTAGATAATTTAAGTGCTTTCTAAAATAGGAATTTGAATGCTTTCTAGTTTAATTTTTGTTTTCAACCATTTCAAAGATTCAAAAAATCTTACTAAGAGAGATTTCCAAAATATCCCCTATTGTATACAGCCTTTGGACACTACCTGGTTGACATAATTGACATATTTTTAACTAAAGTGTTGGGACCTTATGATAGCCTGTTAATGCCCCACGGTGGGTGCCAAAAAACTGTTGGTGATTTAATTCGCACCTCTGGAATGTAGATTAGAAATGGATAGCTATGCACAGTTAGACTGCTCTTCAAATTAGGAGAGGAAGCTCCCTCTTCATTGATTATGCTTAAAAATAAATACTAAATCATTGCCAATCTTTTTATTTCTCAGCTAAGAGCACAAGGTTATAAAACTCTTTGCGTTGTAGTTGATGTTTTCTCTTTTTCAGAACTTCAACTACAACTAGACCTAAACTAAAAACGCTTCTGACAACTCAAGTAAACTCAAAGCTTGAGAATCAGAAGTAAACAAGGAATGATTTGATTAACATAAAATCTTAAATAAAATCGCTTCTAGAACACACCCAAAGACTCATTGTACTTATAAGATGTAAGCCAAATAGAGATGATTATGCAAGCAAAACACATAAGATAAAATACTAAAAGATATTGAGACAGTAGATCAAAGCAAAATAGGTATGAGATTTCCTTCCACAAATTTTAATAGTAAATACACTTCTGGGACAACAAATTATAGCAAAGGTAGGCTTACAATATGTGATCAACACTGGAATACAAACTTGTAGGCAAAGTAGGCTCAACAATTTGTTATCACAACAACCATTAAAAATAAATGGGAAAGGTTGCCCTTATTTATACACAAACAAGGAGTAAGGAACCATAACATCCTTGTTTTTAACAACTATTCTTGCCAACATGCAAGCTTTTATTTCTAAAACTAAAAAGATAACTAACAAATTACAACTAAACTACAATTAGTTAACTGAAAAAGCTCCAACTATACATTGATATTTCCAAAGAATAGATATGCATGAATGAGAATAGAAAGTTAAACTCGGAAAATGTGTAGATTTAACTGTTGATTTTAGTTCTATTCTTTGGAAACACTGCATGCTCCAACTGGTGGTTCACTCATTGATAACTTGGCGGCTCTGCAATTGGAGTGATGACCTTTTATAAATATATCCTCTTGCTTTTATCTTGTTCTCCTCTGTGGCTCTATGCTTCTAACACTTCTCTTGATTTTTCAATGGTAGAGTATTGTATGATGAAAACCATGAAGTTTGATTGTGAACATGCCTATATTCAAACAACCTACTAAAAATAGCAAATTTCCTAAAAAATAGTGTAAAAAAACTAAGGTTTGGGTTTTGTAAACAAACATATTTTGAAGAGACCTAGATCGTCAAATTTTGAAAATGTTGAGAATTACTCGAACATGTGTGATTTCCTAAAAAAATAGGAGCTAACATGAATTTTTTTTTAAATTTCCAATCTTCAAGAGTGTAAAACAAGTAGACCCGAATTGATGAAACTTAAAAATTTTGACCACCTGTTTCTAAAACGTGATGCCCTAAAAAATTAGACCTTGCAAAAGTGCGCATCTATGCTTCTCAATCTCGAATCCATGAAGAACACTGAAAAAGCACCTCGTTTGAGTCTCCAAATCTTGACAGGAAGAAAATTTTATGTTTCTTCCTCTGAAAGCTATCTCGCAAAGTATGAAGAATGAAAGCTCAAAGCTTTCTTGAGTAGAGTTTGGAGATGAAAAAGTACTTTGCATGCAAAACCTTATTATTTTCGAGTCTATCCATGAAGATAAAAACTATGCATGCAAAAATTTGACTTCGTTTGCATCAAAAATGACTTTGTTTGCATCAACAGTGAATTCCTCTTTTATAGCTGCTAAAAGCATGCATGAAAAAACATACACATCTAATGACATCATCAAACACATAAAACCTCAAAAGTGTTAGCCATTTTTCTCCATTTTCAACTTTTGTTGCAACTTTTGTCGGTGACAGAGGCTGAACTAGAAGTAGACACGTTGATTTCGAAAAAAAATTAAGTGTTGGAAGTCTAGGCACCCTCCTTAAAAAGGGGCATCCAGCATGGTGGGACTTAGAATTTTTTTTGATATTTTTAAATTTTCACTTGCTTTGTATTCGACGAAGCTTGACTTTGTCTTCGATGGGCCAAGAATTTTCTACCAACTGATAAACTCTATTTGACCATGGCAGTTTCATGTTTGACCATTGTTGAAGTGATCCCCAGCTTCATACCGACATCCAACATCATCCGATCGTGATTGTATGCCCTTAAACTTGTGACAAAATCTGAAATGGAAGAAAATGTGTTGGGATCAAAAAATATTCTAAGTGTTGAACACTTGGGCACCCTCCTTGAAATGAGGCACCCAAGTTTCCTCGCCTTAGTCATTTTTCTAAGATTTTTAACTTTTACTTTGCTCCATTTCATGTGTAGTCGGTGACCCCTGTTCAGTTGTCATTTCTCACCAGTTGGTGAATGGCAGAGACTGAAAGTCAGTCATTCTGGAAAGCTTTATCATATCTGAGTTGAATGGTACCTTCAGCTAGCCTCTGTTGCTGCATCTGATTGATTCTGTGAAAGCCAAAATCGAGTTGACAAAGAAGTTTTGGACGTTTTCTGAAAAATGTGAAAAATATTATAAGGCACTGAAAGCTAAGCGCCTTCCTTGAATTAAGGTGCCCAAGCATCCCAATGTTAGTCAAAACTTGATGATTTTCAACTTTTCTATGACTTCCTTTATTTTTTCGTGTTTTTTCCTTCATTCGATCTGCATTTCCCACTATTTGACAGATCCTTTATGTTGGATGATGGATTCATTGAAGAGCTTGAACACAACTGAGATGATCCCTTGTCTTTTATTGCCCTAAAAATTGCTTTTAACTACTTTCTGTGTGACTAAACCAGGCTGATGGGGAAGATTTGCATGTTTTTTGAGGAACACAAAAAATATTCCAAGGCATGAGATCACAGGCACCCTCCTTGAATTAAGGCACACAAGTTTTCCATAGACAGTTTTATTTTCAAGATTTTCGATTTTCAATTTTCTCTTCGTGTTTCGCTTCATGTTTGCTAATTGCTTCACCATTTTACGTGCATCGTTTGACAGAAGCTGAAAAAATTCTAAGGCATTGAAGCCTAGGTGCCCTCCTTGAATTAAGGCACCCAGGTTCTCTAGTGTTAGAATATTTTTTGCAAATTTCACTATTTTTAGATTCCCCTCCTCCGTTCACCATTTTTCATGCATCTTTCATCATTGATTGATTTGTGCAGTGTTTGAGACCTTGAATTTGACACCTAGCAGTTGGTCATCCTCCATTGATGACCTTGGAGGTCTTGATTTACCTTCTGAAAAAGCAAAATAGATCCACTAGAGAAATACAAACTTTTTGACGATTCTGATTGGACTAGTATGATCGGAACATTTTTTAAACCAATCAAAATTATTTTGAGCCTTGGAAACGAAGATTCTATTTTTAGAAAATGTTGCCAGCATTCATTTAACAACAAACCCAAAAAACCCTAAATCAAGTCTATTTTTAGAAATTTTGACTTTTTCGACAATTTTTACAAGATTTTAACCACTTTTTCAAAATGCCAAGTAATGAAGCAAAATTTTTAATTTTGGGCATTACAATCCTTAAACAAGTCAAAATATTGAAAAAATTAAAAAAACAATACCTTTTCGAACTACATTGTCTTTGAGCTTGAACGTAGACAAGGCCATCACTGATGTTCCCCCGAGACACATTAGGTCAATCCTTTAGGAGTGTCATAATAAACTTACAATCCATCAAGTATTCATATCTCATCAATAAATAGTTACTGATCAAATTCAGTCAAACTACATGGTCTCTACGTGTATAACGTAGGCAAGGCTAATCTCTAATAAGCCCCTAAGGCCCTAGGTCAGTCTCTCTTAGGTCTTGGTCAAAACTTAGAAAAACTCAAAACATTTGAAAATTGAAAAAACCCTAAATAGCTTCACGTAAACCCCAAAGGACCAAAAATATCCTCAAAACATTACAAACTACCAAAAGCATTGAAATATTCCAAAAAGTCCAAAACCACCCATCCCATTTTGCTTCATGCGCAATACACTTCCATCCATAATAAATCAATAGTCATGATTAACCTTTGATAAAAATAAGTGGAAACAAGTATGAAAATTCATGAAGTGTGAACCTAAATGATAAAATCTAAAGTCTAGATCATGAGTAAACAAGTCGGCAACGTTTGTATCAACAACTTATCAAACAATTAGTCTTAGTCAAAACATCTGATAAACATGTCCTAGGATGCATCCTTCCTACAATGGACATCATCATCGGAAATCACCTTAGCTATGTTGCTTTGGTAAGAGATATAGATAACATTGATTGTTTGTTTTGATCTTTTCTTATAATTTATCTTGTCGATCCATTCTAAGGACCTCTCGATGATGTCTAAATGATTTAGAGAGAAAGGAATAAGGCATCGATCATTATCTTTCATTTTTTGTGCTTGTGGGATGTTCTTGTAAAATAATATTGGTGAATACTTGCTTAGTTATGTGTATGGAGGTCATTTTGAATAGATTTTCGACTATTGTGTATGCTTTGGTCCAAAATATTCTAAACTTCTAAACTACATTCCAATGAGTTTTTCATATGAGCAAGAATTATCCTATCTATTTGCAAAGTCAAAGTCCATCACACTAGATACAATGCCATCCTGGTTATAGATACCTTGATGCATCATTTCTATGTGTTATATCAAAAATAAGGAATGATAAAGTATCCCAATCCTTGAAACAAGCAAATCATCAATCTTGTCACCATATCTAATAGTCTTGAAGACTCATCGACTTGTTGGACTTTTGAATCAATCTCAAAATCAATGTTTAATCCATTCGTCTTATTCTTCTATCTTCTTTCCACACTAGCATGGTATCATGAAAGTCAACAAAAATCATAATGCATACATCCTATGTAATCATATCATACATCCAAATATCATAAGCATGACATCATCTTATGGGAAATATGTAAAAGAGAAATGCATCCATCTCATAGCATGTCATATAGAAAGATATTGAAAAAGAGAATAAACCATTCATCGCATTGTATACATAACATATACCATACATTGCATCATGGGTCATACATCACATCATATCATATGCATAAATAAAGAAACACGTCCATGACATAAACATTTGCATCCTTCCATAGCATGTGCACCCATACATAAACATAACACATAAAATAAATGAAACATCTCATCAAAATGATAGATCATATCATAACTAAATCTGGCCATCTCATATATATCATAAAAAATGAATGTCATGATACAAATTCAAATTCAATGTGTCGAAATCATCAAAAATAGATGTATAAGAGGCTATCAAAAAATCAGTTGATGAATGTATATACATGTAATAATCAAGGCTATACATCAAAATGTGTTTGTATGAATGCAACTATCCATGGCTATGTCTATCATCATGATGAGATGGTTGTTGTGAGGGTTGCATATGTCTGCTACTTGAAGGTTGATACATTGAAGGTGCACCTCTTGAACTGCTCAGCTCTACCCTGCTGCTATGTGAAAAATCTAGTTGTCGTCATGGTCGGGGCATCACCCTATGGTACAATGTGTGATAGTATGAAGCCTTTGCCATCGCATCCCCATACATCTACGTCAGGACCTGACCCTATGTATGTGCGATAGTAGCCTCCAACTGTTGTCTCCACCCAATCTCCTGTGCCAACTAGATCGTGAGCTGCTAGAGCTGCTAATGGTCCTGGTCTCTCTCACTTGTCACCACCTGCACCTATGCCATCAACTACTGGACCTACTACCTCAACTGGTCCCTCTCCACTGTCAATTCCAAGATTTGTGCATCACGAGGATTGGAACCCTGACCCTGTTGTTGTTGGTGTGGTGGGGATGGTGGTTTCAATGGCAGCCCCAATGGTACGTGTCTTGGTTGTTGGTGCCTATCTCTAGGAAACTATCCATCATGGGCATCTCTCTAGCCTTGCGAATCCTATCCATATCTAGGGGGTTGTCGAGGAGGGTGCTAGTGCCCCCTTCCCTGTCCTCTGCCCTGTCCCTGTCTCCTACCCCTGCCAAGTACTTGTACCACTGCAGGATTTATCAAATGAACGGGTGCGAACTGTCACCACCAAGCATCATATGCAGCTATGGTGTCTACATCGTAGGGCCCACTAGTGTATACCCATGACTAGGCCACAAGATTTGAAAAGTCATTCACTTCCGCCTAGGGTGGAATTTGTGGTCCCCACAACACCTCTCTAGTGGTGTGTGCAAATATAGTTGTATAATCATCTAGGACTACATGTCTTGCATCTCCCTGAACTGGCGAGCAACCTAATCTGGAAAATACCACTCAATCATGGTGTGATTGTGGCCTTGTAGATACCCAGTCTACATGGAAAAAAACAATTGTTGATGATTATCAAAAACCATGCATGTACCTATAACCAGGGCCTCTAGCGGAATACTGCCATATCATCTATAATTCGTCTCCAATATGGGATGCTTGTGGGCCCTGTTTGATGCAGCGTGATCATAGCTCTTTAGCGATAAACTATGGACTCATCCATGTCAACATCTACCAATGAAATAATAAGTCTTATCATGACAATGTGCTCCTGTAATTAAATAACTTTCACAAGAAGAATATAATATGAAATATGTTGAAAATACTTGATAATAATATGCCACTTTGAGGGGGCAACCTCCTAATCCACTTCGAGGGGGATACCTCCAATAGTCTTCAATAAGAACATAATACTCAACATGATCATGAAATAAGACTCACAACATCCTATATATACTTATTTATGCCAAGGATATAACCTAGACTGACTTAGATAACCTTATATAAGCCCTAGGCTGACCTAAATAACTAAACAATAATATAACAATGATAATATGACTTAATTAAGAGTTAAGGTAGCCACAAGCTGACTACTCATAACCCGATGCACACTATAGGGGTAAGGGCATAACATTGTTGCCTCCTCTTCCCAAAAATCTTTGTCTGAATGCTTACTTTTTCTTTTTCTTCTTCTATCTTCTTCTTTGCTTTGCTTCTTTTTTCTCTGGCTTCCTTTTTGTTCCTACTCTTTTCTTGCTCTTTTTTCTTTCTCTTTCTCTTCTCTTTACCTTTCTCTATCTCTTTTTCTTGTTCTTGTTCTTACCTTGTTCTTTCTCTTTCTCTTTCTCTGCTCTTTTTCTTGTTGTACTTCTTGTTCCTTTTTCTTTCTTCTTTTTTTGTGGCTACTTTTTTTAAAGTTTGAGAAGATAATTTTTATGTAAAATCACACAAAATAAAGCCAAAATTCTCTAATTTTTTTTTAACTTATCAAGGCCTAGGTCACACTCCAATAGAAAAATCTCCCAAAATAAGGTAATTTGCGGCCTGAGATCATTTTTTTCAAAACCCTAATTTTGCAATAACAAACTGATTACGCTCCAATTTCTCTAAATTTTTAATTGGAGCTCCTTTAGTATAGTATTTAAACCCAATAAAATCGAGGGGCTCCAATTAGTAGGATGAGAAATATTTAGATTCAAGTAAATTTTGTAGAAACCCTAATTCCACAATAATTCCTCAATTCTACTCAATTCCTTTAAAATCGGATTAGTAGCTTCTTTAGTATGATCTTCAAAACCCTTTAAAATCAAAGAAAAAATTTCAAAATTTGAAGATATGCTCTTCCCAAAATCAGCCTCGATGTTGAGAAAAACTGCTTGCCTCTATATTGCAAAGATCATGCTCTAATACCATGTATGTAAAGAACACTTGCACAAGAAGATATAATATGAAATATGTTGAAACCTTGATACTAATAAGCCACTTTGAGGGAAACCTCCTAATCCCTGGGGGTTACCTCCAATAGTCTTCAATAAGAACATAATCCTCAACATGATCTATGAAATAAGACTCACAACATCCTATATATACTTATTTATGCCAAGGATATAACCTAGACTGACTTAGATAACCTTATATAAGCCCTAGGCTGACCTAAATAACTAAACAATAATATAACAATGATAATATGACTTAATTAAGAGTTAAGGTAGCCACAAGCTGACTACTCATAACCCGATGCACACTATAGGGGTAAGGGCATAACAACTCCCATGCCTAGATGTGTAACAAAGTAACCCCAACTCCAATTCTTTGCCCCTACATGTATACGACACAATGCATATCATGATATAAAGATCCAAGTACTACGGGACCCCAAGCAAAGCAAGCCATATCCTCTATCATCCTTGCCCAGGCAAGGACCCAATCAAGGCTGAAACCTCTCCCTCGTTGATCTGGTATGAGCACCCCACAAATCAAAGCTTCAACAATCAAAGTCAGGTCTGGCGCCTATCTTCTATAATCCTTTAAGTCAATTTGAGTGTTCTCTATGTAAAGGGTATATGTACCATCTACATCATAACAAGTGATAGTCCCAGTGTCCACATCATAGATCACTCACTCACTGTAAATGGACACCCACAAGGTGCACCCGAGTCCTCTAGCATCACGGTCGCCTCCACAATAGGAAAGTGAAAGTATGAGGTCTCGTTGTGCCACCTCTCTATCAATGTTGTCATCATCATAAGATGAGTCCTGACCTCAACCATCTTGACCATGAACCCTAACCTGGTTGCTCCAAGGAACATCCTCACCAGGTTAGTCAAATGGCGAACTAGGGATAAAGTCCTAGGTCTACACTCCCTAGAATAAAGCAGTTGAATGATTTGCAAAAATTGAAGCAAACTACGTCAAAATTGTCGAAAAACTTATCAATTTCCAATTTTGAACCCTGAACTACAAAAGTGACTATATTTTGCAAAAGTGTGGCACTTTTTTTGAGTGACAATGTACCAAAATGACAAAAGCGATGTTGAACTTATAGAGAAAAAGTGCATCAACTTTTCAAACACGTTGCACTTATTTGATATTTTGCAAAAGTGTGACAGCTTTTCAAATGTGTCACTAAACCTAACTAGGAAAAATCAACGTTATCTGCAATAGCATCGTTTTACCAAAAAAAGTGCCACCGACCGGTTCAAAAGTGATGCTAAATGGAGACACCTTTGTTTGGACTTTTTGACCACTAATAAATGCTAAAAAATTCTCAAAAAATGAGAATTTTTTTGATTTACGTATTGGTGGTCCTGTGTCTGTTGTGCGCTAGTACTCTCATACCCTATCTACGAGATGCTATGGGAGCTCAAAAGCCATCATATCGCTAAGGTTTCAAAGCAAAAATCTTAGTTTCACTAAGTCTATGAGTGCAAATGACCTGAAAGTGACCCTTCAACCTATATTTATGCATGAAGATTAGGGTTTTTGTCCTAATTTGAGAGGGGGAATGGCATTCTAGTAATGTTTCATCAATCTTTGAGCTATGGGGCATATTTTGAGACATTTTTTCATGTTTCTGAGCTCATTTTCACATCTTGGAACATATTTCTGCAACTGAATCAATGTTAAACCTTTGTCGCAATATTGACCTGAAAATTCAAAATTTCCACTCGATCTCTTGAGGGGGTAGGGTGCCAACTTAATTCCTTTTGCTGGGGCAATAGTGGGGCATCTAAAAAATTGAGAATTTTAATTTTTTATATTTGAGCAGCAATGTTAATCCAAAAAAGCATCAATCTTTGAACCAATATAATAGGTATCTCACTTTGAAGAGGGGCAAAATGTAGACACTTAAAATTGTCTTGAATGATATTGCACACTTGAATCGGATTACTAACACTATTTTGTCCTAAATTCACCTCTTTTTCGACTTTTTATTTGAATGATCTTGGATGTTCAATTAAATGCATAAATTTCTCCTATTATTCAAATGATCATCATTATTTGACTAATTCATCCTCTTTCACACTAATTCTCATCTTATTTAATTGAATAATGTGAATTATGTGATTATATTGCTTATGTCCTCTCATTTAATTAAATAATCTTCATTATTGAATTAAATGTCATTTGATCCTCTTTCATTAAATAAATAAATTATTTAATGAACATCCTAATTTCACTCAACTTGCACAACTAAAACTTTGTTTTAATTATATAATTCCTATTTTCCCTCACCCATCCACTTGCAATGGAATATTCCCCCGAAATAATCCTCCATTTGAACTCCAAAAAATGGAACATTCTTTTGTAACAACTTTCTAACAACTTTGAAAGTGTGCTTCTTTGAATCATTATGAGCCATTGATTAACTCTTTGATCCATGTGAACTTGCATTCTCATCCATTGATGAGAATCCTTGATCCATGCCTTCACCTCTCATGGCTTCTCATCCCTTGATTGATCAAATCAATCTTGACCCTTGATTCACCATTTTCTCCTATAAATGAACCTCACTTCTATGATAAAAGGATCCACTTCCATTTTAGCAAAGTTATGTTGCACACTTCATCACTCATCTTCATTTATCTTGCATCCATTTTGGATTTTCATCCATCTTTAGCTTAGTTTTCATCAATTTTAGCTAGTTTTCATCAATGGAATCCATCTTTTGAGCTTGTTTTAATTGAGGGATTAGGAAAGGGTTGTCATTCCACATCAATACAACACCAATCCCCTAATGGGACAAGGTTTGAGGAATTTAGCTAGGTTCCTTTATGCATTTATTTATAGTTTATGTTTAATGGCTTCCTCGTTCTTTATTTTCAAGTATTTCATTGGGATTATAGCTTAGTTAGTTAAATATTGCTTAGAATCTATTAGATCTGGTGTATTTAGCTTGTACTATGATTATGCTCACAAGTTCTATAGAGATGTCCAAATTGATGAAAATTCTCTTAGTGAACTTACATGCAATTCAAATGAAAACCATTTTGACAAATTGAACTTTGTTCATATGGAATTTGATTTAGATGCAAATGAATATGTATTTGTTGATCTATTGATAGAGATGGATGAAGGAAACATTATTGATCACACTACATTAATGGCATCAAAACCACCAAATATTCAAAGAGAGATGGAACTAATGCATGCATGAGTAAATAATCCTAATCTAGATCTTAGATCACTAATTGATTGGCCAGGAATTGGAACATCTCCAGTGAATGAGTACGTCACTAAAGGATTACTTGATATGGATTTTCCAACACTATTTCCAAATGGACGATGTGATTGGATAGAACCACGAATAAGAAAAGTCCATCTACATGAAATTTGTTAAGAATTTATTTTGATATAAAGATCATCGTTTTGGACAACACCCTCGATTTAGATATTATATGATGAATATAGTTATGAGACATCGTGCATAAAACTCATATGTTGTGTTTGTCAAAAAATGATTTTAAGACATGTCGATCACAATCAATGAGTTATGAGAGCTTATGAAAAATGTCTCCCACTCACATCTAGCTGACAATTTGATGCATTTTGGCACAATAATAAGGGGTACAAGATCTTATTGGGCAACTTGTCAAGCTGGGTTAACTCACCTCTTACATCAAATTGAAACACCAACTATTTTCTTTACTTTGAGTGCAACATATATGTATCGGCTAGATTTGCATGCACTAATTCCAGGAACACAACCAACTAATACACAAGAAGCACAAAAGTGGCGATGACAAAATATTATTGACTATCCAAATATTGTGGTATATTACATGCACCTACGATATACAATGTTTCAAAAGGAATAATGTAAAAGGGAATGAAAGTAAAATATTATTAGTCAAATATATGAATGGAAACATAGCGGATTACCACATGTGCATGGATTTATATGGTTAGAGGGAGCACTGAATATAGATAACCTTAATTGGGGAAATGATCATGAAAGAAAAAATGCACAAAAATATTTTGATTCTATTGTTCATGCATGGAATCCATGAGGAGATCCACATCAACAAAATATACAAGTATGATATTAATTCTCAATTATATATATATATATATAATATATTATACTTAAAAATAGTGTATGTTAACTAATAAAATATGTTATATCATCAATGATATATCCTGCAAAATTTTACACAACATCCATGCCTTCAAAATACACAACAATTGAGCTAGATAGACTTGGAACGCGACTATGAAGAGTTACTCAATTGTGTTGAATGCCATACAATTTTTAAAGAAGGTGCTTGCATCCATAGAAAAAGAGGAAGGATGATTTGTAGGTAAGCTATTCAAATAATTTGTATCAAGTAATAATTAAAATGTTTATATAAACTAACAAATGAACTTCTATTTGTAGGTATAATGCACCATGGCCATTACATCTAGATGCATCAAAATTATTTGAAGATCCAACCGCATGAGATAAAATATATGAACATGCAAAAAATTATGATCAGGTGAATACATATAATCATAACATACTTCATTTATGGAGAGAAAATATAGATTGACAACCAATTCTTTCAATACATGTAATCAATTATATTGTAAAGTATGTAGCAAAAGTTGAAAAGAGTTTATAAATGTATCATAAAATGTTAATGCGGCTTGCAAATATTGAAAACCCAGATGAAGCTACATCAAGAGCATGCAAGAGACTTCTAATAGAAACCCTCGTTAAAAGAGACATTGGAGAATAAGAAATATGTCATGTTATTGGAGTTTCCATCAATAAAAATTAGTAGAGTATTTTTCACATTAAATGTTTCAAGAGAGGTGTTCAAGCTAGTGCCAAAAAATGAAGAAAATGATTATGAAAGTCACCTAGAACATTTTGTTGAAGGATATTTGGATAAACCATATGCAATGGAAAGTGTTACACTTATAGATGCAACTAGATCTTGGACTTATAATCCCAGACGGATCGAAGAGATAACAAATGGGAAGCAAGGAATATAGTAGCTATTGTGAGAGTGTTTCTAAGATTTACCACCATACCTACACGTTAATCAAAAAAATGGGTTGACATTTGTTGGTAAAAATATGGTTGTGCATGCCATTTTGCAATATACAAAGAGATATCAAACTTGATGAGACTACAATTATATCAAATTTGGAGTCACTCAACTATAATCCATGGCATTTGGAATGAAGGAATATTATAGATGAAACTAAAAATTATAATGATTTTGAAGATGTAGATGTTATACCTAATGATCATAATACAATTGAACATGAGTGGGAGATCATCTCAAAACTACACCATGGGTAAATTATCAGTATAACAAAGATAGATATATTTGGTAGAAGATATTTTGATAGACAAACTTTGTGGATCTACTTACCGAATATCAAGGAGAAGATTACACAAATAATGTTAGGGTTTAGGTAGATTGGAGCAATAAACATTAACACTTATATGTATATTAAATAACCTAGAAATAAAAATGAAAAATAACACAAAAGAGATCAACACAAAATTTAATGTGGTTCACCTAATATGGGCTACATCCATAGAAACTTAGCCATCCAATGATTTTATTATCTAGTGAAAAATAGATTACAATCTCGCAAACACCATATCCCAACATACATCTTAGCCGCTTATAACAAGCCTTTTGGAACCTTCTAGAATTAGGGTTTTACAAGGTCTTTTTTTCATTTAATGTGTTAAGGGACCCTAACATGTCAACAAAAAAAAAACTTGATGTGTCAGCAAGAAAACCTCCCACATACCAACAATCTCCCACTTGCAGATTGATCCTGGATGACACCACTGCACTTGTAGCTCCCACTGGATTATAGGTATGGCTACTTTCTTGTGTCCACCATTATCATTTGTGAAGGCCAACAAAAACTGATGGGGAAATCAATTTCTCCCGTGTAACTGCCTTTTTCAACATATTTGCAGAATTCTCACTTGTGTGAATTTTCTCCAGCTTCAACTATCCATCCTCCAAAACTGACCGAATGAAGTGGTATCTGAGCTATATGTGCTTAGTTTTTGAATGGAGAGTTGAGTTCTTAGCAAGATGAATGACACTTTGGCTATCAGTGTACAAAGGGCTATCTTCTTGTCATTGTCCCAATTCCTCTAGAAAATGTTGTAACCAAATCATCTCCTTGCTAGCTTCTATAGCAACAACATACTCAACTTCAGTGGTTGAAAGTACAACAACCTTTTACATCATTGAAATCCAACTTACTGCAATACCTCCTATAGTAAAAACATACCCTGTAGTACTCCTGCTATCAATATCACCCGCCAGATCAAAGTCAACCATATCCTTTTAGAGTAGAATTTGTTCTTCCAAAACATAGTTTCTTTGAAGTAGTACCTCTCAAATATCAGAGAACCCATTTTCCCCCATTCCAATGTTCCATTCCCGAATTACTCATATACTTGCTCATAATTCCCACTACATGTGCAATATCTGGCCTTGTGCATACCATTGCATACATTAAGCTACCAATTGTTGATGCATATAGTATCTTAGACATTTTGTCTTCCTCCTCTTGTGTCTTTGGACACATCTCCTTAGTCAACTTAAAATGACTAGGCAAAGATGTACTAATTGCTTTTCCATTTTGCATGTTAAACCTTTTCAACACCTTCTCTACTACTCACTTTGAGACAAAAATAATTTTTTGTTTGTCTTGTACCGTGTGATCCTCATACCAAGGATTTGTTTTGTTGCACCCAAATCCTTCATAGCAAATGAATTTGCTAATTTCTGCTTAAGTTCATTAATATGTTGCATGTTAGACCCGACAACAAACATGTCATCAACATAAAGCAAGAGGATAATATAGTTGTCATTACCCAATTTTTAAAAATAAACACAATAATCAAAATGACATCTTTTGTAACCTTATTCAGCCATAAAACTATCAAATTTTAAATATCATTACCAAGGTGCTTGCTTCAGGCCATACAAACTCTTCTTTAACCTGCACACAAATTCCTCCTTACCCTTGACCTCATATCCCTATGGTTAGTGAATGTATATTTCCTCTTCCAAATCCCCATGGAGAAATTTTGTTTTCACATCTAGCTATTCAAGATGTGGGTCTTTTGTAGCCATAAGACTTAGAATAGTTCTAATAGAAGTCATCTTTACAACTGGAGAAAATATTTCATCAAAACCTATACCTTTTTTTTGTGCAAAATTTTTACCATGATTCTAGCCTTATATCTTTTCTTGCCTCCATCTTCTTCCTTCAACCTATAAACCCATTAATTTGGCAATGCTCTTTTGCCTACAGGAAATTGGACTAAGTCCCAAGTTTGATTCTATAGCAAGGAATTCATTTCCTCTTCCATGCCTAGCTACCACTGCTTCTTCAAAACCTTCAAGTTCACCAGAATTAGTTAATAATATACAATATAACGATGGATAATGTTTTTTGGAGGTCTAGTTATCCTTGTAGAAAATCTATGTCATAACCCAATTTTATTGCATATTTATTTAAATATGGTAAATCGAATTAGTGGAGAAATTCAATACATATTAAATGGGAATTCTGGAATTTTTGAAAATAGTTTGAAAGAAGTTGACTGATGTTGACTATGCAAAATTTTCAAAATATCCTATATGTTATCAAGAATTGAACGTTACTGATAAATTTGCAAGTGCAAGTGTGTGCAGTTGCAGGATGGCAGGTTGAAGGATGAGAACATGGTTGAAATAGGATTGTTTAGTTGGAACGAATAGTAAGCCAATTGGAATCTGGGTGCACACACCACAAATGAAATGATAACTTGCATTTGAACTATTCTACATATATAACATAATGTAATTTCATGACTTGAAATGTTTCAGTGATTGAAAAAAGGATGGCTTGTAGATTAAATTATCTATCTAAACCTTGTGTTTTTAAGAAAATCAAAGTGTGTATTGCAAGGGATGATTAGAATATGAGTTTCATCATGTAAAAACTATACAAATGAATGTTTAAAGTGGAATAAAAGTTCTTATTTAATTTAGTGATAGCACATGAAACTCATAAACTCCTTCAAACAAACAATTTATACATACATATATATGTGTGTGTGTGTACATATATACATGTATTCATATTAATGCAAATACATACATATATATATATATATACAAGTAATATCAATTTGGGAACACATATATAGCAAATATGAATGAATGTTAAAAACACACACACACACACACACATATATACATGTATACATATATAAACATATATATATATATATACATACACATGTTTATACGGTTTGAATTTAATTCGATAATCGATAATATCATATCGGACTATGTGGAAAATCAAGCTAAAATCTTGAAGGTGATCCACAAAGGACATGGCCTGCCGAAACATTATGGTAATATTTAAAATAGAGGCTGACGACTATGACAAAAAATCCATAACGGTAATGCTCAACCACATGCAATGAAAAATGTTGTTTCCCTTTCAACATGGACAGTGGGAAGGAAAAAGAATAGCGAATTAGGGAAAAGAATCGACCAACAACAAAGAAAAAGCAGAGAGGAATTCGTAGTGGTAGAAATATCAAAGGTAAGCTTCATCCAAAAAGCTCTATTTTTGAGGTAAATCGGTTTCCTTAGAAACAAGTTCGATTTCATTATCATTTTTCATATTATACTTGTGGTAAACACTACATTTTGTTGAAAATTCAATAGCATAGTAAATATGTAATTTTTTGTGTCTATGTGTTATGACATTGAGCTGAATGAAGTGTTTTATCAACCACCTTTTTGGGGTCGCATGGCCTACGACCTACTTTGCATAAGAAGTATTTAATTTGGAGCCTTATCGTCTAGACTTTAGAGCTAGATCAAGGCTTGGAAACCATCAAAGATGCGACTATCATATAAGCTCGCATGATAATGCTAGCCATATCTTGGCTATCATAATTTCATTCCGATCAATTGTGTATTTCATTGTATCTAATATTGTAATGGTTTGAATGTCGAACCTATGGGAAGGAGTATAATCCTCTGTGATTACATTCAAATGTATCATCTTTGTTTTCACTCAATGTATTGCCCTACCACTATTGGCTAGGTCGATAATGGCAAGAGGGTACATTTCATTTTTGAAAATGTGAATAATGTTTGCTTAATGAGGTCGTCATTGATCAGAAGAAATGATGGAATGAATTCAGTCTAGGTTTCATTTTTAAAACCATGTGAGGTTCAATCTTCATGATCGATAGGGTGTTCTCTTTGAAATAAATACAAATAAGATTTTGCATGTTGAAATATGTATAGACCCAGTAAGCCTTTATGAGTAAGCTTGGATATGACCCTTAATCGGTCAATAAAAGAATGAACCGGACATGTAAGGGGGCAATCACTCCTAGAGTGACCTGTTTATTCTTATTAAAGGCCTTGATAGGCATGCGTTAAGTTAGGAACCCAGATAAATCTTAGAGTTAAGTCCCTTGACCGCATGGTTTCCCAGTTTCGATTCGACGAGTATGTTGAATCAGTTTCATTATAATTCTTACATAATTGCTCATGAATTTATAGTATCATTTATGTTTTTGAAATGTTGAACAATGGACATTCTGTTAGTCTAATTTTGTTAGAGAGAATTTAATGGCTTTGCTTGGAAATGACAGATGAGATAGTTGCAGACAATATTTTTACTGACAAATAGCATTGTTCATTTTATGTTCATTGAGAAAAGACCCTGTTATATTTTAAACAGTGAATATTAATTTGTAATGTTATCATCCAACATCAAAACAACTTGAAACAACTTTGATTAATTGCAACCAGTGTATGTTATGTTGGAAAATGACATTGTTTGTCATAAAATGTAATTGTTTAGTCTAGAATAGTATTTTATTGATGTAAAGAATGAATATTCTGTTGTAAATGACACTATTTTGTTGTAAGGTTATCTAGTACCTAAAAACAGTCTTGTTTATTAAATTGTTAAATGGAACAACATTGAATATTTGTAACCAGTGAACGTCCATTTTGAAACAACTTTTCCTTTAACTATTTAGTAGGAAGTAGTACTTGTTCTGTTTAAACAATGAATGTTCATATGTGAACAACAATGTTAGAGTGTCATTGTTTATGGAAAAAGAAGAAAAACAATAGTATGTGTGAAACTATTAATATAGACTTGTTCTGGATTCTTTATTTGACAAAAGGAATGCCAAATAGAATATTATTTAATGATTGCAATCTGATTTAATAATTTATTTCAGAATGTATGCACAAATCAAATACTTAAGTATGCACATATATGTGTATGCACATAGATTTCGTCTATGTACATACACATACTTGTGACATAAATTATTTTGTTCTTTTACTCAATTCATTTTAAAAATATAAAATTCTTATGATGAAAAGTATATAATATTCATAAGAATGATATGACTGATTGTTGAATTACTCAACTTGAATCATGTATTTTATTTATATTTAGAGAGAACACAATAATATGATTTCTTCTTTTTCGAAGACATATGTGAGAAGAATAATCAAATTCTAGAATAGAATAGTGATACCTTAGTAGACTAGAGCAACTCAGGGTAGATGTTGCTAGAGGGTAGATAGGTGTTATAAGATGTTATATTGTAAAAAGTTACCTTTCGGGATGGGTACCAAAATGGAGTTCAAAGAGAATAGTTTTTCTTTACCAGAACCTATTGTTTGTTGTTGTTGCAACACATTTATTATGCTTGGCCAAGCAATTCAGTTCATTTTGTATGTATGAACTCTGTGATATCACTCTTTTTCATTCCTAGCATAGATCTTGCATTTTATTTTCTAACTTGTAGATAAAATATTGCATGTTGATGTATGGGCACGCACCAGATTCCACCTTGCAAATTGTTCTCTTGCTAAACTTTTTGTGCAGGGTCAGGCATTCTTCAAGTTGGAAGAATTCCGAGGAAACGCAAGCTTCATGGTTGGGTGGTAAAGCACTTCAACCAAGTTCTCGTCCACCAGTGGAGGCGAGCGTCAAGGAAGAACCTTAGATATTCATAAGATTGTTAAAGTCTAGGATATAACTTGATATAATACATTCATGAATTTGATGTAAAGTGTACAATTAAATGGATTTGAGGCCTTAAGATCCAAGTCAAAACTAATATGTAATTTGACTTTTGAAGTGAATATATGAATCGTTGACTCATTTTAAATGGACATGTGTAGCTATGATTGACTTTAGCCACTAGTTATGTATTGTAATTTGGATATATTTGTGTGTCATTTATAATCAAGATAACTAAGTATTAATTTAGAATGGGATTATTACATTTGGTATTAGATCTTAGGGTGCTTCAACTCTAGGCCTTTTGAGTCTACCATAGTTGACTAGGGGTAGTTGACCCTTGACCCAAATTTGGTTGTCTTGAGAATTGATCAAACCTTGATTGAATGCAGGAATGGGAAGGTCAAAGACAGGATGAAGGAAAGGGAAAACTATTAGAACCTCACATAAGAATGATGTAAAGGAAGGAAACGCCAAGATAGAGGTTCAATCAAAAATTCTCGATGATAAAACTCTAGCTCAGGCTCTTGCACGACTCAAGCTAGAGAGAGGCTTGAAGATTGAGGAGAAGCGAGCACCTAAGATCAAAAATCTTTTCGCAATCTGGGACTGGCCTCTAAGGTGTGGACCCAATGCACCCTTGTTGACTAAAGAGGAAGAGGAGAGCCTGCATGCTCAACCATCCTCTTTTATAAATTTTGATGTAAATTCAGATGAGGACCTAGAGGAATGTCCTCTTTTTGATGTCAAGAAATCAGAATGATGTATCAAGAAGCCTATTGTAAATAAGGGTCTATTGTCTCACCTTAAATATAAATAAAATCAGATAATTATTTTTTTGGCGTGTTCAAAGGACTCTAAAATGTGTGTATTATTCATGAATGTGTATGTCTTCTAGAATGAGGGATGTATGCATATGAAAAAAAATGATGTGGTGTAGTATAAGAATGTTTATTCGTATAAATTTGTGTTGAGATGCGATAAACGTGAATGTATTGTAGGATAAGTGTGAGATGACATGGTGACCACCAAGCAAGATAGGGGTGGTGGTGGTTATGATAACGGACCTAACAAGAGGCTAGACAAAATTCTAGAGCTTCTGAATCGGCAAGAGTCTCGCATGGATCATATAGAGCAAGAAGTCGAAGTGGCAAGCGAGGACTGACACCATAGGAATGTAGAAACCAATCAAGGAGACGGTGGTCCAGGGGCAGTTCCAGATGAATTGAGGAAGAGCTTGGAAAAGACCTCAAAAGAGTGGCACCCCCAAATTTTGATGGCAAGGCTATGAGAGTAGGAGGTAAGGCTTGGATTATACAAATGGAAAAAATATGGGCTTCGTAACCTTTCTGAACTGACTAAGGCGGCATGGGCTATGTATCAACTCTTAGGTGAAGCCGCGACTTGGTGGGATAATGAGAAGTTAGAATAGAATCTTCAGTCCACTGAGATCACTTGGGAACTCTTCCTCCAAGCTTTCAGGAAGAGATGGTTACCACAACTTTTCTTTAACAAGAAAATGATGGAATTTTAAAACCTATCCTAGGGAAATATGACTGTGATTCAGTATTGGGAAAAGTTCACCAACCTATTGAAGTATGTGCCCCAATATCAGGGAGATGAATGGTTCTATATCAATAAATTCATAATGGGACTAAGAACCCACATAGGAGTTGAGGTGGATATGTATAAACCTCAAACCATGAATGAAGTCTTCCTAAAATCCACCAAATAGGAGAAGAAACTACATCAATTATCCAATCTCTGCAGTGACTCTAATTCTAAGTTGCGGTATGGGAAAAAGAAATTTCATAAAGGAGACAAGAGCCATTAGGTTCGTAATCTCAAGAGGGGAAGTGAGTCATAGGAGAAGGGTGAGGATGGTAATGGTGGAAAGAACAAGAAGATAAACAAAGGCAAGGGTAAGGAAGACCATAAGAAGAAGGGCTTTAGAGAGGACAATCTAAGAGGTCGTAAAGGGCCTCGAGATGGATATTATACTTGTGGAGGTGATCATTATGCCTCAAATTGTCCTCAATGGTCGAAGTCACGAAAGGAAGGAAGCTACCAGAAGATTCAACATCACCAAATCCATGTTGCAGTGGATGATAGGAAGGGAGAGTACCAGGTTTCACCAATTCAATTGAAGGGTAAGCTCTATGGCCAATCTGTCTCTATCTTAATTGATACTAGAGCTACTAAATTTTTTAAAGATCCTAGAATAATATCCAAGATACCCATTAGACCTGAATACATGGAAAATTCATGGACAATCCAGTATGGTAATCGAGCAAAGCGGAGAGTAGATACCTGTCTCTTTTGTAGTGAATTAGAGATTCCAACCTTCCAAACTCAATTCAACTTGTATGTGACACCTTTAGGCTCTTATGATGTAATTTTGGGAATAAATTGGTTAACTAAGGATAAGGCTATAGTGAATTGTGAGGATAAGGTGGTCAAATATCTAGATGATTATGGAAACCTAGTTGAGGTTTGTGGGATGCATAGACCCTTAGAGCTTAGATAATTTTTCGCAATGCAGCTCAACAAGGCTCCTTGAAAGGGGTGTGCAATTTATGCAGTGCATGTTAGTAATCCTGACAGAAAGGAATCATATTTAGATTACTATCCTATTCTCAAGGAGTTCCAAGATGTATTCCCTGATGAGCCTATGGAGTTGCCTCCGAAGTGAGAATTTTATTTTTCTATCGACCTGGTTCTAGGAGTTGAGCCTCAATCCAAGGAACCTTATTGGATGACCACCACAAAACTCTATGAGTTGAAATCCCAATTAATGGAATTATTGGAAAAAGGGCTTATTAGACCCAGTGTGTCTCCTTGGGGAGCGCCAATTATTTTTGTTAAAATGAAGGATGAAACTTTGTGTCTATGTATAGATTATTAGATGTTGAACAAGGTGACCATCAAGAACTAGTATCCACTCCCGAGAATTGATGAGTTGTTTGACCAAATGAAAGGAGCAACGATGTTCTCCAAAATTGATCTCAGGTTAGGGTACCACCAATTAAGAATTAAGGAAGAAGATATTTCAAAGATTGCATTTAGAACTTGGTATGGACATTACGAGTTCATAGTAGTAACTTTTGGTTTGACTAATGCACCAACAACCTTTATGAACCTCATGAATAAGCGTGTTTAGAGACTGCTTAGATTATTTTGTTCTAATCTTTATTGATGAAATTCTAGTCTACTCAAAGATTGTCAAAGAGCATGATAGACATTTGAGGATAGTTTTTTAGCAATTGAGAGAAAGGAAACTCTTTGGAAAGTTGTTCAAGTGTTCATTCTATCAAGACAGAGTGCACTATCTAGGCCATATCATTTCAGCTGAAGGAGTCTTTGTAGACCCCAAGAAGATCAAAGCAATCATGGAATGGCCAGCACCTCAGAATGTGTCAAAAGTATGTAGCTTCATAGGCCTCATGGGATACTATAGGAAGTTTGTGCAAGGGTTCTCCTAGATTGTATCTCCTATTACCTCATTCCAAAGGAAGGGAATGTGGTTTGAATGGACCAAGAAATGCGAGTAGGCATTCCAACTTCTGAAGGAGAGGCTCACGATAACACTAGTACTAACCATCCCTGATCCTAATGGGAGATTCACAGTAATCACCAATGTGTGAGGAGAGGGGTTGGGAGTAGTATTAATGCAAGATAGACAAGTGATAGCATATTAATCAAGGAAGCTCAAGCAGTACGAAGTGAACTATGCGCCTCATGATTTGGAATTTGCGGCCATAGTTCATGCCTTAAAAATGTGGACACATTATCTTTTGGGAAATCTGTTTGAACTCAAGATAGACCACTTAGGATTGAGATACATATTTACCCAACCAAACCTTAATGCACATCAGAGAAGGTGGTTGGAATTCCTTAGTGAGTATGACTTTGGAATTTAATATATAAAAGGAAAAGAGAACAGAGTGGTTGATGCTCTTAGTAGATGAAGACATATGGCAGCCATGATCTCAATAAGGTCTAACTTGAGACATCAAGTGAATTAGAATCTGCCAAGGGATGAGCACTAGAGAGAGTGAAGAGCACCCTAGCAGTAAATCCCTCAAATCATCAATTTGATGGGTATGAGATTGAACCAGATTGTATTTTGAGATATCAGAGAAGGATGTATATTCTTGACTCTTGAGAATTAAGGAAGTTGGTTTTAGAAGAAGTTCACAATGCACCTTATTCAGGACACCCCGAAGTATCCAAGATGATTATGGAGTTGAAGAGTCTATATTTTTGGCCTAAACTCAAGAAGAATATAGTGGAGTATGTAGTTAGATGCTTGGATTGCCAACAAGACAAGGCTGGGCATGCAAATCCAACTAGGTTATTGTATCCTCATGACATACCTGAGTATAAATGGTAGGTGATCAGTATGGATTTTGTACAGGGGTTTCCATTGAGCAAGAACAAGCATGATGTTATCCTGGTCATGATTGATAAGTTGACTAAAGTTGCGTACTTCATTCCAGGAAACCTTAAGGATGGATCGTTGACCCTAGCTAAGAAATTTGTCTAGGCGATCTTATGCTTGCATGGAGTGCTAGAGGCCATCATTTTTAATAGGGACACACAAATGACCTCAAGGTTTTGGATGACCCTGAATGTTGCATTGGGAACCAAACTGAATTTCAGCTCGGCCTATCATCCTCAGACTGACGGGTAGACAGAGAGGGTGAATTAGGTAGTCGAAGATCTCCTCTGAATGTATTGTATGGACCAACAGTATAGATGGGAAGAATACTTGATTTTGGTAGATTTTGCTTACAACAACTCATATCATACATCCTTAGGCATGGCACCATTTGAAGCTCTATTTGGGCAGAAGTGTCGTACCCCCATCAGTTGGGATAAATTGGAGGACAGGATCATAGTAGGACCTGAAATGCTTAAGGAAATGGAAGAACAAATGAGGGTCATTAAGAGAAGACTAAAAGAGGCAACAGACCGATAGAAGAGTTATGCCAATAAGAATCGAACTCAAACAATTTGCAACAGGGGATAAAGTTTTCTTCAGAGTTAAACCTCATAAAATTTCTATTGCTTTTGGAAAGTCTTCCAAGTTGGCCCCAAGATATGTGGGACCGTTTGAAGTCTTGGAAGTGATTAACCCAATTGCTTATAGACTAGCTCTACCACCTTCTCTGGCTCGACTACATAATGTGTTTCATGTTTCCTTGCTTAAGCCATCCATCCCGATGTGACTCATGTGCTTGATTAGCAATCTTTACAGGTACAGGATCCAAGAGTGGTGCTAGTGGAGCCCATTAGAATCCTGGATAGATGCAATGTTAAGTTGAAGAACAGAGATATTGCTCAGTTTAAGGTCTAGTGGGACCAATTTTCAGAAGACAATGCTAATTGGGAGGATGTAGAAGAAACAAAACGCTCCTTTCCACATTTGTTTTCTTGAGAAAGAGACTTAAATATTTTTTCTTGAATTTTTTTAGATTAAGATATTATGATATTTCATGCTATATATTTTGATGTGATGTTGAAATAAACATATATATTTTGATGTAATGTTGAAACACACACACACACACATATATATATATATATATATATATATATATATATATATATATATATATATTCTGATGTGATGTTGAAATAGAAACACACACACACACACACACACACACACACATATTCTGATGTGATGTTGAAATAGACATGTATGTTCAAATTTAATATGATGTTCTTTTATTTTGACTTACTAGACATCGAGACGATGTCTCTTCCAAGAGGGGAAGGATGTCATAACCCAATTTTATTGCATATATATTTAAATATGGTAAATTGAATTAGTGGAGAAATTCAATACATATTAAATGGGAATTTTGGAATTTTTTAAAATAGTTTGAAAGTTGACTGATGTTGACTATGCAAACTTTTCAAAATATCCTATATGTTATCAAGAATTGAACATTACTAATAAATTTACAAGTGCAAGTGTGTGTAGTTGCAAGGTGACAGGTTGAAGGATGAGAACACAATTGAAGTAGGATTGTTTAGCCAGATCAAACAGTAAGCCAGTTGGAATCTAGGTGCACACACCACAAATGACGTGATAACTTGCATTTGAACTATTCTGCATATATAACAAAACATAATTTCATGACTTGAAATGTTTTAGTGATTGAAAAATGGATGGCAAGTGTAGATTAAATTATCTATCTAAACCTTGTGTTTTTAAGAAAACAAAAGAACATCTTACAAGGGATGATTAAAGGATAAGAGTTTCATCATGTAAAAACTATACAAACGGATGTTTAAATTGGAATAAAAGTTCTTATTTAATTCATTAATAGCACATGAAACTCATAAACTCTTTCAAACAAGCAATTTATAAATAAATAAATATATATGTATGTATACATATATACATGTATGCATCTTAATGCAAATATATATATATATATATATATATATATATATATACAAGTAATGTAAATTTGGGAACACATATATAGAAAATGTCAATGCATATTGAAAACATGTATATATATACATATATATATATACATACACATGTTTATACTATTTGAATTTAATTCAATAACCGATTATATCATATTAGACTGTGTGGAAAATCAAGCTTAAATCTTCAAGGTGACCCACGAAGGACGTGGCCTACCAAAACATTATGGAAACATTCAAAAATAGAGGTCGAATATGACAAAAAATCCACAATGGCAATGCCGACTGCATGCAATAAAAAACATTGTTTCAATTTTCAGAATGAACAATGGGAAGGAAAAAGAACAGTGAATTGGGGAAAAGAATTGACTAGTAGCAAGGAAAAAAGCAGAGAGGAATTCACAGTGGTAGAAAAATTAGAGGCAAGCTTCATCCAAAAAGCTTGATTTTTGTGGTAAATCGGTTTCCTTAGAAACAAGTTTGAATTCATTATCATATTTTCATATTATACTTGTGGTAAACACTGTGTTTTGTTGAAAATTCGATAGCACAGTAAATATGTAATTTTATGTGTCTGTGTGTCATGACATTGAGCTAGATGAAGTGTTTTATCAACCACCTTTTTGGGGTCGCATGGCCTATAGCCTACTTTGTATAAGAAGTATTTAAGTTGGAGCCTTATCGGCTAGCCTTTAGAGCTATACCGAGGCTTGGAAACCATCAAAGATGCTACTGTCATATAAGCTCGCATGATAATGCTAGCCATATCTTAGCTATCAAATTTTCATTCCAATCAATTATGTATCTCATTGTATCTGATATTGTAATGGTTAGAATGTTGAACCTATGGGAAGGAGTATAACCTCTGTGATTACATTCAAATGTATCCTATGTGTTTCCATTCAATGTATCACCCTTCCACTATCGGCTAGGCCGATAATGGCAAGAGGGTTAAGTTCATTTATGAGAATGTGAATAATGTTTGCTTAATGAGGTTGCCATCAATCAAAAGAAACAATGGAATGAATTCAGTCTGGGTTTCATTTTTAAAACTATGTAAGGTTCAATCTTCATAATCGATAGGGTGTTCTCTTTGAAATAGATACAAATAAGAGTCTGTATGTTGAAATATGTATAGACCCAACAAGCCTTTACGAGTAAGCTTGAATATGACCCTTGATTGGTCAATAAAAGAATGAACCAGACATGTAAGGGGGCATTCACTCCTAGAGCGACTTGTGTATGCTTGTTAAAGGCCTTGATAGGCACAGGTTAAGTTAGGAACCTAGATAAATCTTAGAGTTAAGTCCTCTGACTGCATGGTTGCCTATTTTTGATTCGACTAGTGTGTCAAATCAGTTTCATTCTAATTATTACATAATTTCTCATGAATTTCTAGTATCATTTATGTTTTTGAAATGTTGAACAATGGAAATTTTGTTAGCCTAATTTTGTTAGAGAGAATTTAATGGATTTGCTTAGAAATGACAGATTAGATAGTTTTAGACAATATTTTTACTGGCAAACAACATTGTTCATTTTTTGTTCATTGAGAAAAGACCCCATTCTATTTTAAATAGTGAATATTAATTTGTAATGTTATCATTCACATCAAAACAACTTGAAACAGTGTATGTTATGTTGGAAAATGGTATTGTCTATTATAAAATGTAATTGTTCAGTCTGAAACAGTATTTTATTGATGTAAATAGTGAATATTCTGTTGTAAATGACACTATTTTGTTTTAAGGTTATCTAGTAGCTAAAAATAGTCTTGTTTATTACGCTAAGAGGCGTATTCAGTTGTAGAGGGAAGAATGTTTTTATGTAAAGAAAAACCTTTTTTCAAAATTTTTGACGTCTTACTGACTGTCACGATGGAGGTGGTTTCAAATAATCTGTAACGTACTTGATATTGAAGATATTCGCTGGATCCATCCTAAAGTAAACTGTGATTAAATGCTGGCGGTTACAAAAATATCATGCAAATTTGCGTTACAACTCGTAGCTTCTGACATTAGTAACGGACGGAAGTGGAAGTGTCCTCTATGTTGTAATGTTCTTTATATATACGATTCCTTTTGCTTTTCAGATCGCCCTTGAAAGGTTTAAAGCATTGGAATTTGGATTGCTATGAAGGTTGGGCAGTAGATTATTCTGCAACAAAAGCTCAAGATGATCTTAAGTTGCGTCGATAATATTCTGGCATTCTTTGGTTAGTAACGGCCATTGTAATCTATTTTTTTCATATTCTGTAATCATAGTTTCAATGAATTAGAGATTGACTCTAAAAGAATTTCCTTTCTACTGCATACGACTGACTCCATGGCTCTATTCCAATGCTTTTTTCCACAGAGCAAGCATCCCATATGTGGTTCAATTCCTACGTTTATTTAAGAAACATCTTTCTGATCGGGGAGAGCTCAGGAGGAAATGTATATGTATATGTGAGCTTGGTATGCAGTTCTTGTGTACATACTATTATCGTTTTCATTTTTGAGTTGATGTGGAATCTATTTGTTCCTTCTTTAATAGTTTTATAATTGGGTAGCTCGCTTCGTCCACTTCAGATGATTCAATATTATGCTTGTGCAATGGTGTCAATATGTTTGTTGATTTTCCAAATGCTGATTTCTCTTTTTTCTAGAATAGATTTAAGGGTTATTTCTTTCATTATTATTAGATCATCAATATTCCAATTGCTTCCCCTACAAATGTTTTCAATCCCATTAATAAGAATATTATGGGTAGCACACAACAATCTCTGTAGGGAGATATCCTCGACACCAAATCTACATTATGTAGAGCATAGTCTCCTGTGCAGCCTGTGTGATATTATGTTCATGAGATGAGGAGTGGTACATGCACCATTCCTGTTTGTTTCAAAGCTTCTAAAGTGATTTCATGCTCTTTCGTGCCCATGAGACCACATTCTGTTGTGTATTTCTGTCAAACAGTTTATGCTATAACTTCATATATCTTTGCATGCATGTTTACCATGGCATTCTATGAGATGATATCTCTATTAAGACAATTTTTCAAACATATAAATTGCTTTATCTACATGCCATAATGGTATTGCAACCACCAATTATATTTGCTTTAAAATTTTCTTACTCTATTTTCGCATCCTATAAAAATTCATGGCAGTCTTCTATCATTTTGCCTTAACTAATTCCCATACATCATTCTGAGGCACAGACCGAATTTGGAGAGGTTGTGAAATTTGGTGCTACAATCTACCTCAGTTTTTGCATAAAAATTTCTAAAGCATTTTCAACAAACGTTCTGAGAGTTTCCTTATTTTCAGTTTTGCATTATGAAATTTCATTTGAGACATTCTATCAAACAGTTCATCGGCATTTCCTTTGTCTATGCTTCAACAATTTGCATGCATGTCTACTAGGGCATTGCAACTACAACATCTAACGAAAATCCTCTACCCTTTATATTTTGATGGATGTCCATATCTTGTCTGAGAGCTACCAACTAGCATGGGCAGAGATAATGCTGGTAAAGGTTGTGACATTTAGTGTTATGCAAAACATATGTATCTAACTTTCAGGCAATCATTTGAAATGCAACCTCACTGTGAATTTTAATATAATACATATCTTTGAATCAATATCAGATGCATAACAGAGATAATGCTGGTAAAGATTGGACTGGGATTAAATGATTCTGCAAATTCTCACGCTTTTCTTAAAACCAAGAGCACATTTATAATAAACGAGCACTTTATCACCTTTTAAATATTCTTTGTTTCATTGATCAAAGATTGAAAAGATAGTAAGTTTTTATAGACATATGCAAAATGTGGAGGCATAGATTAAAACCAGATTATTGTGCAGATTTAAAAAGTTATCTGATGTGCTCTTAATTTCATACACCACTAATATTTGTTGAATTTAATTTTTATTTAGAATGTTGTTAATTTATAATGTTTAAGTTTTTTTATACTATACTTATCTTTAAGTATTATTTAATATTTTTTATTTTTTTAATATCCTCATTTTAATAAGAGTTTGATGTCAAATATTTTTATTCTTAAAATTGTAATTGATTATAGGGTTTTTAGTTTTGTCATATAGTGAAATTTTTCTATTTTTGTGTTTGATATTAGTTTTATGATTTTAATGATATGATTATATGTATCTTTAGCTATATCTCCAATTAAAGATATATTATTTTATATTTTGTTTTTCCTCTTGGATGTTAGCATATTTGATAGGGTATAATATAGTATCTTTTAGCACTATTTTCTCTATAATTTTTTCTCTTAGCATTTGGGCCTTTATATTTTTGGATCTTTAATTTGATTTTTTGTGTCTATGTTTTAATTTTTGTTTTTATTATTCTTTTTCCCTCTTTCTTAAAAAAATGCATATTTTTAATTCTCCTTTATAAAATGGTCATCAATCATAAATGAAACATTAGAAAAATATATTTTTTAAGGTTCATTTTGGTCTCTAAAGTATCTTTCTTCCTTTGGGTATTTCTATTTAAGTTTTTTGTAGTTTTTCTCGTCTCTTATATTTCTTTTGCTTCTTTTATATCTAAATTCAACTTTGTAGATTTTATTTATTGGTTTTAATTGGTAATTTATATAATTCTCTAATTTTTTCTTTATTAATTTTAAATAATAGTTGATTCTTGAATGATTTTATTTCTTGATTTTTAAACTAATTAAATATATGTTACTATTATAAAGATTTTTTTAATTAAATATTATTTTAATGAATTTGTGTTAAATATTATGTGTTACCATTCTATCTTGCATCAATTGCTCCACTCAAATAAAATATATATATACTACATAAAATTACTTCAATAACTACCCCTTATAAGGAAGAATTTTAATTAGTCCATTCACCAACATATTTGTAATCTTATTTTTTTTACATTTATATTCTTCTAAAAAATTTTAATAGTAAATCTCATGATTTATTTTTATTTATGATTGTTAAATAAAATAATATTTATTTACATATATATTTTTTTTGAATCTTTTAAATAGATATTAATCTCAGTGGATTTTCTTATAGGTCATGGAAAATGTTGTGGAAGAAAGTAATCAAAATGATCTAAAAAGTACAACATCAGAAGAATCTGTGTCAAGTCCTCTGATATCAAATGTTTCAGTTAGATCAAATGAATTTAATGAAACCCATATTGAAAGTCTACAAATATCTCTTTCAAATGATTGTGAAAAAATTGTTAAAAAACTTGAATTAACAATAATGTATGCGCGAAATATCAAATTTTGGGATATCGTACCAATGGTAGAAATTGTTAAAAAACTGCATGCTACTTCTGAAAAGGTATTTTCATTTTTCAACTTCTTAAAAGAGTTGTATTATGATGAACAATATGAGGAAGGTGATTCCTCTCGTATTGTTGAAGCTTTTCAGGTGTACTTGGATAATGTGTAGATAAATAATATTGTTGTAGGTCATCAAATATGAATTTTGTGTCATTTAGACATCATATTTTAAGTGTAATTGAATAATATCTACTATCATTTATTAGCTATTTATTTGATCAAGAAGTAAATATGTTGTGTTAAATTATGTATTAAATTTCTTTGCATAGCTTTGATTACAAGGTGCTCTTTAAAATAACACATGAGTTGTACAACTATTCTAATATTTTAAATAGTGTATAATCACAATAGTTATCTTTTGTGATGTAGATTGTAGCACCAAATTTCACAACCTCTCCAAATTCGGCATGTGCCTCAGAATGATGTATGGGAATTCATTAAGGAAAAATGATAGAGGAATGCCATGAATTTTTATAGGATGCGAAAATAGAGTAAGAAAATTTCAAAGAAAATACAATTGGTGGTTGCAATACCATTATGGCATGTAGATAAAGCAATTTATATGTTACAACATCAAAAGAATCTGTGTCAAGTCCTCTGATATCAAATGTTTCAGTTAGATCAAACAAATTTAATGAAACCCATATTGAAAGTCTACAAAGATCTCTTTCAAATGATTGTGAAAAAATTGTTAAAAAACTTGAATTAACAAGAATGTATGCACGAAATATCAAATTTTGGGATCTCATATCAATGGTAGAAATTGTTAAAAAACTTCTTGCTACTTCTAAAAAGGTATTTGCATTTTTCAGCTTCCTAAAAGAGTTGTATTATGATGAACAATATGAGGAAAGTGATTCCTCTCGTATTGTTGAAGCTTTTCAGGTGTACTTGGATAATGTGTAGAGAAATAATATTGTTGTAGGTCATCAAATATAAATTTTGTATCATTTAGACATCATATTTTAAGTCTAATTGAATAATGTCTACTATCATATATTAGCTATTTATTTGATCAAAAAGTAAATATGTTGTGTTAAATTATGTATTACATTGCTTTGCATAGCTTTGAATATAAGGTGCTCTTTAAAATAACACGTGAGTTGTACAACTATTCTACTATTTTAAATAGTGTATAATCACAATAGTTATCTTTTGTCGTGTACTTGAACATTTGAGCATTGTTAACAAGTTCCATTCAAAATTGGAGAATTTTTTCCTGAGATCGATGGCATTTTTGGGAGCCTGCTGCAGGCGAGCTAGGGCACCCGTGCCCTAGCTTCCTCTGTTACGTTTTCCAAGCGTCTGTGAGGGGGACGGGATTTGGTGTGGTGCGGGTTGAGGCCAGGGGTGGCCGTTTCTATTTTCTTTTTGTCTGAGCGTTGGTTTCCTTCGGTGTTGCTTGGTGTTGGCTGTTGGGCGCGTGGTACGGGTGCAGGGGTAGCTCTTTGCCTGCGTTCTCTATCTCCTTTGCTGGCTGGGTGGAGCTCCAATTGTTCCCTGGTGCTGGACGGTGTTCCTTGAAGGTTTTCTCTTGCATGTAATTGCAGTGGGCGGGTTCTGGTTTGGGGTTTTTGGCTAGTGCTTTTGGTGGGTGCTTCAATGGCAATGAATGCATCGATTGGGGAGGCAAGGGGAGATAATGCTATGACGGAGTCTGGTGATGGGGCTTCCGTTGGAGAGGGTTGGACAAAATCGAATTCCTTTAAAATGCATAAGGTAAATGGATGCTTGGAGAGGGCGCAAGTTCGTCCTGTGTTGGTGATTCAATCGGAGGCGGTCGCTGAGGATCTAGACTATTACAACAAACATGTTTTGATTTGTAAGTTTATGGGGATGAGGGTTTCCCTTTCTTTCTTGGACACTTGGATCTGCAAGACATGGTCTCCGGAGGGCGACTTTGATGTTTTGTTGGCTGCAAACAATTTCTTTCTGGTAGACTTTTCGTGCATTTCAGATCGAAATAAGGCATTTGAAGGGGGGCCTTACTTTTATAACCAAGTAGGTCTTTTCATAAAACCATGGCATGCAGGCTTTAATTCGGCAGAAGAGTTGCCTTCTAGGGTCCCGGTTTGGGTCCGCCTTCCTCGGTTGCCACTTGAATGTTGGAGAACTGATATTTTACAATCGATTGCTTTATTGTTGGGTAAGCCCATTGGTCCTTCGCAACATACTTTGGATAAGAGAATCTTTTCTTATGCGAGGGTTTGTGTCGAGATTGATCTAAGTCAACCTCTGCCTGATTCTATTGATTTGACTGTTGGCTCTAATTCCTGGACCCAGCCATTGGATTATGAAATGTTGCCTTTTCGGTGTTGGCTATGTCATGAATATGGACATCTATTGCGGAGGTGTCCTCGGGCTCTTAGTATAGGAGGTAAAATTAATTTAGATACTCAATCTAATTCGAGGGTGGAAAAGGGTAAGGATCCAGTGCAGGGCTTGGCAGCGGACAAAGAAGGTTTTGTTCCTGTTAAACCTCGCAATCGCGGACGGGGTCAAAAGAGGCCTTTTCAAGATAGACAGGAAGGAGAAACTCTCAATAGATTTGAGGCTTTGGATGGGCTAGTTCAGGAGGAAGGGTTTACTACTAACTTGCAGATGGTGGATGGCGTTGGTTCTAAGGAGTTGGATGTGGTACTGCCTTCAGTGACCCCTGGAGTGGCTCAACTTGGTGACCTGGATCCTCAGATGGTGTCCAGACTAGCTCCTTCCGCTCTAGCTATTGGTGCGGGGAATGGGGTGGTTGTTGATTCTGGTGGCCCTTCTGGTGCTGGTAAGGTCCACTCAGAGGATCGGGATAGCCCTGATTTAGGTAAGTTTAGACCTTCTTCCTCTATTTTGGGTGTGCAGTAAAAATCTTTTAAGAAAGGGACACCTGAGAAATCGGTTAAGGTTGGTCGCAAAAAGGACCAAGAAAAGGTGAAGCTTGCTGGAGAGACATTGGTTGAGGCTGGTTCGGTGAAGACTATTGATGCTCACTTTTCCCAACCCCAACGATGATAGTTCTTTCTTGGAATGTGAGGGGTATGAATAGCATCCCTAGACAAAAGGCTATTCACGATTTGATCCACATTCATTCTCTGGATGTGATTTTCTTACAAGAAACTAAGCTATCTTTGGATAGTATGTTAGGTGTGGCTCCTAAGATTTGGAGTTGTGGACAATGTCAATGTGTGGGTGCTTTTGGTAATTCTGGTGGAGTGGCTTGTTTTTGGGATCCCCGAAAGGTTAGTCCAATTTGGTGGATCTCCTATAAGAGTTCGATTTCTTGTGTTGCTTCTCATTTAGAATCAGGAGAGAAAGTTATTTTCTCTAATATTTATGCTTCGATTGACTTCCAAGGTAAAGTGCATCTATGGGACCATGTTAGATATGTGAGATCTTTGGATCCATACTTGCCTTGGATCCTGGCTGGTGATTTTAATGCTATCATTTCTTTAGAAGAGAAGAGGGGAGGTAGTGCTCACTTGGAGCCTTCCTCTAGGCTCTTGCAGGATAATATGGCCCTTTTGAGGTTCGTGGATATCAAGCCAACTAATGGAGTCTTCACATGGAATAATAGGAGAACTGGAGAGGCTGCTATTTCTGAAAGACTTGATAGATTTTTGGTGTCCAGTTTTTGGATGGGGGATAGGTGGATGATTAGCTCTGAAATATTGGATTGTCGAGGCTCTGACCACTGGCCAATTAAGCTTGTGGTTGTTGTGCCTCAACGATGTGCTAGACAGACTTTCAAGTTCCAACTCATGTGGCTCCGGGATGAGTCTCTTCATGAAATGATTTCTGGTTGGTGGGATCTTGGAAAGCCAGCTTATGGCACTGCTATGTACTCATTCTCAAAGAGGTTACAGTTTGTCAAATACAAGTTGAAAAGATGGAATAGGCAACATTTTGGTAATTTGTTTCATGAAAAACTGAAGGCTCAGGATAATCTGGACATAATCACCAGGCAGATTCGTGATCAAGGCCTAACGGATGAGTTGAGTTCGTTAGAAATGGCTGCAACAAAAGAGGTAGAGGAATGAGAGTTAAGAGAAGAAATTTTTTGGAAACAAAAGTCCCGTATTGAATGGCTTCAAGTTGGGGATAGGAATACTTCTTTTTTTCACAACTTTGTTAAAGACCGGAGGCAAGGTAATGTTATTTCCTCTCTTGTGCTATCTGATGGGGAATTTTTGTCCTCTTCTGCCTCTATCTCTGCGGAATGTATTCGGTATTTCTCTTCTTTATTTTTTGAGGATTTGCCTCCAGCTGAGGAGGCTGAAACAAGGATTTTAAATTGTATCCCGCAGCTGGTGTCTAATGAAATGAATGAATCATTGCTCTCTCCTATTACCTTGTTGGAGCTTGAGAATGTTGTGTTTCAGATGAAGAAAGGTAAAGCACCGGGGCCTGATGGATTCCCTGTTGAATTCTTTTAGGAGTTTTGGGAGGTGGTTAAGTTGGACCTCTTAGAGGTTGTTAAGGAATCTTTCATGAATAAGCAAATTTTGAAGTCTCTGAATGCAACTTTTTTAGTTCTCATTCCAAAGAAGGAGGGGGCTAATTCTCTGGATCATTTTCGGCCTATTGCATTATGTAATGTGGTTTATAAGATCATTACTAAGTTGATTGCTGACAGGTTGAAACCTTGGCTTGGTGAGTTAATCTCTGAGGAGCAGGGTGGTTTTGTTGCTGGCAGGCAGATCATGGATGGTGTTTTGATTGCAGCTGAGACCATCCATTCTATGGAATCCTCAAAAGAAAAATCTATGTTTATCAAGCTGGACATGGCTAAAGCATATGATCGCGTTAAATGGAGCTTTTTGTTCAAGATTCTTGGAGCTTTTGGCTTTGTGAGGGATTGGATTGAATAGGTTAGGAGTTGTGTTACTTCTTCCTCCTTCTCTGTGCTTCTCAATGGAGAGCCCACTGAGCTGTTTGGTGCTTCTAGGGGCCTCAGACAAGGAGATCCTTTGTCGCCCTACTTATTCATCCTACTTGCGGAAGGTTTGGGAAGGCTTATCCGTGCTCAGGTTGCTAGCGGCTTAATTTAGAGTTGGAATTGGGGAAATGGTCTTCCCCCTTAGTCTCATCTTCAGTTTGTTGATGATACTGCCTTGATGGGCAGGGCAAGGGTTGAGGAGGCTTTGAACTAGCGTAGTGTTTTGGACAGCTACTTGGCGGCCTCTGGGCAGCGCATTAATGAGGGGAAGTCTCTCATTTACTTTTTCCATACTCCTAAGGTTATCCAAAGGAGATTAGCTAGTATTCTTCGTTTCCAGATCGGCTCGCTTCCTTTTCTCTATCTTGGAATCCCTCTTGCTATTCGTTCTCTCCCTAAAAGGTTTTGGCAAGAGACTCTTGACAAGTTTTGCAGATTGGTCAGCCATTGGACTTGCAGGTGGCTTTCTTCAGCTGGAAGAGTGACTCTCCTAAAGTTGGTGGTCCAGGCTCTCCCTCTTTATAGGTGCTTTGTTCTTTCTGCTCCTTCAAGTTTTATTCAAGATTTTGAGAGACTGTCTCGTCAGTTCCTGTGGTCTGGCAACCTTCTTCATAGAAAGTGGAGCTTGGTGAAATGGGATGTTGTCTGTAGGCTGAAACAGGAGGGGGGTCTTGGTCTACGGCGGACTGATTTGAATGGGCAGGCCTTGGCTGCTAAGTTGTATTGGCACTGGTGTTCTCAGCAACATATGTGGTGGGCTAAAATTCTTACCCTCAAATATTTGGGTGTGGTGGAAAGCATGGAGGTCGTAAGATTCAATCTGGAGGGGAGAGGTTCTATGATCTGGAGTACCCTCAAACAGGGTGCCAAGCTTGTGAAACAGGGTCTTTTTTGGATTTGTAATGGGGGTCGGGAAGCTCTTTTCTAGCATGATTCTTGGGATGGACATCCCCCTATTTTGTCTTCTCATCCCCACCTTCAGGACTTGTGCTAGATTTTTGAGGAAGCGGGTTGGTGTCATGTGGCTGACTTAAAAACTCAGCATTCTTTGAGTCAAATTACTATGTCCAAGTGGAAGGACCCTCAAGATTGGCCTCCTGGGGGGACTTTGGAGGATCGTCAAGTGCTTGCTAAGATTCTTTTAGATCGCACCTGCAACTCTCTTCTTGGGAGAGATGTGCTTGCTTGGGGTCCAGATTAGCGAGGTAAATTTTCAGTTGCCTCTGGTTATCAGGCTTTGGATAAACAAGTCTTTGGGAGCTCTGAGGTTCCTTGGTGGAAGCATGTTTGGAATAAATTTGCTTGGCCTAAGTGTAATTTTTTCTCTTGGCTCGTTATCCAAGGTAAGTGTCTTACTTGGGACAATCTTCAGAAACAGGGGTTCCAGGGCCCTTCCATGTGTGTTTTGTGTGGTCAGCATGAGGAAGGCTTCTCGCATCTCTTTTTTCAGTGTTTCTTTGCTAAGGATATCTGGCATCACTGGTGGAATCTCTGGAGCTTCCCGTGTTGCCATGTCTCTACCTTGGTTGATTTTTGGAGGAGACAGGGATCTTCTCCTGCCAAAACCTCTTTTCTTAAAATTGCTTGGAGCATTGGCCCTAGTTTGATTGTTTGGCATATTTGGTTGGAGCGCAACAGACGGATTTTCTTGGATAAAAAATTGATCTCTGAACAACTTTGGAGGCGGATCCTTGGGGCTCTGCAGGAGACTTTGTCTGCAAAGTGTGATTTGTCTATGCCTGTTGATCCTGGGGAATTGGGTGTTGTTTATTCCCTGGGTCTTGCGACTGGGGATAGGAGAAATTTGGGCAGGGTGCATCGTAGGCGTGGGCACGAGAGGGTGGCTCGTGATGGTTTCTGGTGTCCGCCTGCTCTAGGGGAGCTAAAAATCAATACTGATGGGTCATCTAGGGGTAATCCTGGGCTTGTTGGAGTTGGCGGTATTGGTAGAGACAGCTTGGGAGTGGTGGTGTTTTTCTTTTCTATGTATCGCAGTTTGTATACCAATAATCTTATGGAGGCTAGTGCTATTCTTATGGCGATTGAGCGTGCGGTTGGCCTTGGGTGGCGGCGGATTGTTTGTGAATCTGATTCTCAGGTGGTAATTGATATGTTGCATAAGCGACAGTTGGAGGATGTGAATTGGCAGCTTGTTGTGGTTGTCAAGCAGATTATTTCTATGTGCTCTTCTTTGGAGTCCATTGTTTTCCTCCATATTTCGCGAGAGTGGAATAGGGTTGCTGATGGACTAGCTAAATGGGCGACAGAGAGGACTGATTCTTGGTGTGTGGATGGTTGGGGCAATCTTCCAAATGACTTGGCCCCTGTCCTTGAGGAGTGGGTCGCTGAGGATATGAGGTGCTTCTTGGGTGTGAATTAATTCTTGTTTTGTTGGGCCCCTTGTGGCCTCTTTCTTCTGACTTTGTAATGTTAATCTGATTCAATAAATTTTTACCCTCTTTTTTTTTAAAAAAAAATCTTTTGTCGTGTACTTTTTATTATTTTAATGGTTTTTTCTCTTATAGAAATGGTTAAATTGTTTAAATTTATGCAAAATTTATTCTCTTCCATTATTGTGGGCATGCTCTAACTCTATTGAATAATATTTTTCCTATATTATGATGACTCAGGCATGAATCCTACCAACAATTCATATGATCACCCAATTGTTGGGAAAAACGAACTTCCTACAAGAACCATTCCTATTGCAGCACTGAATCCATACCAAACTAGATGGTCAATAAAGGCGAGAGTCACTACAAAGGGTCAACTTTGTCATTTTAACAATGCAAAAGGAGATGGAAAAGTTTTCAGTTTTGACTTGCTTGATTCATATGGTGGAAAAATAAGAGTAACATGTTTTAATGCAGTTGCAGAACAGTTAAATTATGATCGCATAAAAACTGGGAAAGTGTTTATCATCTCAAAAGGGAGACTCAAACCTGCACAAAATAAATTTCAACCATTTAAAGAATGAATGGGAAATTTTATTAGAAATTAATTCGATATTTGAGTTGTTTTTAGAGGAGGATAGCTTTATACCAAAACAACAATTCCATTTTACTCCAATAATTGAAATTGAGAAAATGAAAAAAAATTCTATATGGTTGATATCATTGGTGTTGTTTTGTCAATCAACACACCAAATACAATATTAAAAAAGAATGCCACACAAACTCAAAAAATAACCCTTCTATTGAAAGACATGTTAGGTTGTATGGTGGAATTAACAATGTGGGGTAGTTTCTGCGATAAGGAAGGCCAACAACTCCAAGAAATGTGTGATTTAGGAACTTTCCCCATTCTTGCTATAAAGGCTAGATGATTTAGTGATTTTGGTGGAAAATCTATGGGAACAGTTACTACAACCCAACTTCTTATAAATCTAGATCTTCCAGAGTCACAACGATTGAGATTTTGCTTTGATATAGAAGGGAAGAATCTCAATTCTCATTCTATTACAAAGGAAATCTCATCTGTAATAGAGGATAAAATGTTAAAAGGTATCACACAAATTGAGGATGAAGAACTTGGTAAATCTAATAAACCTTATTGGATAGTGATAAAAGCTACCTTATCTTTCATAAAAGTAGACAATTTTTGTTATACAGCTCGCCCCTTGAAAATTGGAGGTAGCCAAAGCAAAAAGAAGGTGAACACTAATGGAAATGATCATTGGTATTGTGGAATATGTGATAAAAGTTTCCTTGGATGTGATTATAGATATATACTTCAATGCAAAGTGCAAGACCATACTGCTTTCACTTGGATTACTGCTTTTGAAGAAGCGATAGAAGAAATTATGGGTGTTACAACAAAAGAATTGAACATTTTGAAGCATGAAGAACAAGATGACGTTAAGTTTGGACACATTATACAAAAGGTAATTTTCAACAAATACATATTTAAACTTTAAGTGAAAAGAGAGACTTATAATGATGAACAATGGATTAAGTGCACTGTCATAAAAACAAAAAAGTTTGATTATTCGTCTAAAAGCAAAGCTTTATTAGATTCAATTGCTAAGCTCTAGGTTTCATTACATTCAAATGCTTGAATGTATATCTTGTTAACAATGTTTTCAAACATTTCAAATAAATTCAGTGGATATGTCTAAGTTAGTTGATGTGATTTTTGCCTTTATATTGTTCTTAGTTGTTTTTAATAGTAAATCTAATGATTTATTAAAATTTATGAATTGATAATAATACATGAGTTGTAAGGTTGTTCCACTATTTTAAATAGTGCATAATGGAAATGGTTGCCTTTTGTGGTGTATTTAGTATTATTGTAATAGATTTTTTTATTATAGCAATGGTTAGATTGTTTAAATATACACAAAATATATTCTCTTACACTTCTTTTAGCATGTCTAATTCTAAATTTTTAAATTTATTGATGTAGAATTTGTTAATTTATAATGTTGTATAAGGACTATAGATTTTATTCACAGAACAATAAGCACCTTGATAATGATAACTCTCGGCGTATTTTATATATATTAATATTTAATATATGTATGCTAGTTAAATTGTTAAATGGAACAACATTGAATGTTTTTAACCAGTGAACATCTAATTTGAAACAAGTTGTCCTTCAACTATTTAGTAGGAAACAATACTTGTTTTGTTTAAACAATGACCGTTGTTCATATGTGAACAAGAATGTTAGAGTGCCACAGTTTGTGGAAAAAGCAGAAGAAACAATGGTATGTGTGAAACTGTTATTATAGACTTGTTCTGGATTCTTTATTTGACAAAAGAAACGTCAAATAAAATATTATTTATTGATTGCAATATGATTTAATGATTTATTTCAGAATGTATGCACAAATCAAATACTTAAGTAGGCACATATATGTGTATACACATAGACTTCGTCTATGTACATACACATACTTGTGGCATACCTTCTTTTGTTCTTTTACTTAATTTATTTTAAAAATGGAAAATGCTTATGATGAAAAGTATATAATAGTCATAAGGATGGTATGACTGATTGTTGAATTACTCTACTTGAATCATATATTTGATTTCTATTTAGAGAGTACACAGTAATATGATTTCTTCTTTTTCGAAGATATATGTGAGAAGAATAATCAAATTCTAGAACACAACAGTGATACCTTAGTAGACTAGAGCACCTCAGGGTAGATGCTTCTAGAGGGTAGATAGTTGTTATGAGATGTTATATTGTAGAAAATTACCTTTCGGGACGGGTTCCAAAATGGCATTCAAAGAGTATAGGTTTGCTTTACCAGAACCTATTGTTTTTTGTTGTTGCAACACATTTATTATGCTTGGCCAAGCAATTCAGTTCATTTTGTATGTATGAACTCTGTGATATCACTCTTTGCCATTCCTAGCATAGATCTTGTATTTTCTTTTCTAAATTGTAGATAGAAAATTGCATGTTGATGTATGGGCACACACAAAATTCCACCTTGCAGATTATTCTCTTGCTAAACTTTTCATGCAAGGTCAGGAATTCTTCAAGTCGAAAGAATTATGGGGAAGTGTAAGTTTCATGGTTGGGCGATAAAGTGCTTCAACCATGTTCTTGTCCACCAATGGAGGTTTGTCAAGGAAGAACCTTAGTTGTTCATAAGACTGTTAAAGTCTAGCATGTAACTTGATGTAACACATTCATGAATTTGATGTAAAGTGTACAATGAAATGGCTTTGAGGCCTTAAGAGCCAAGTCAAAAGTGATATTGTAATTTGACTTTTGAAGTGAATATATGAATCATTGACTCATTTCAAATGGACATGTGTAGCTATGATTGACTTTAGCCACTAGTTATGTCTTTTTATTTTGGATATATTCACGTGTCATTTACAATAAAGATAATTAAGTAATAATTTAGAATGGGATTATTATAGTTTAACACTTATAGGAGTTTGTGGAATAACTTGTTGTTGTTGAGCATTAGGTACCATTGGCATTTTATTTTCTGGAATCTCATCCAACACCACATATTCCTTTTTGGCCTGTTCATACTTCTTTTCCTGTAGTTGATCCTTATACATAACCTTCTCATTGAATATAACATCACTGGTCCTAATGATTTTATGATTTTCATAATCCCATAATCGATAACCAAATTCATCTACTCCATATCCAATGAAGGTAATTTTTTGACTTAGCCTCAAGCTTGGTTCTATCTTCAATATCAACATGGACAAAAGCTTCACAACCAAAGGTTTTCATAAATGAATAGTTTACCTTTTCACCCGTCCATGCCTCCTTTGGAATGTCACCATTCAAAGGATTTAAAGGTCCCATGTTTATTAAATAAACAACAATATGTACAACATCTGCCCAGAACTGTAAGGGTAGTCTAGCATGCAATCTCATGCTCCTTGAATGCTCCATAATGGTCCTATTCATCCTCTTAGACACACCATTTTCTTGTGGAGTTATAGGTGTGATTGATGACATAGTATAGGATAACTACAGTTGATCCATATGGATTCGAAGCATACTTAAGCCACTAAGCACCAATCCAATAAAATCATTCAATGTAAACAAAGATGAAGAATCCATTAAAACTATCAATCTAAAACATGAAATCTTGATAAACATCTACTCTAAGACATTGAAACTTATCCCATTGGGGAGTGGTGTCACATTGATGTGGAATGACGACCCTTTCCAATCCCTTGGATAATGAGCTTGTTTCAATCAGTTTTATTGAAGAAAAGTGATGAAAGATGTGTTGTAAAACATGATGAAAACTAATTTAATGTGATATATGCTATGATGATCAATGTGAGTGTATGCAAAGCTATTCTAAATGTATGCAAGATTCGATAGATTAAAACCCTAATTTTAAAATATATTGAATGGATGCAACTAAGTTACCATGAAATCCATTAATGGATGCTCTAAACTAATAATCCAAGATTTAAACTAAAGAAAAGCTAAATATGTGCTAAAATGTGGATGCAAATGAGAGTGATTTTAACAACATAAGTTTACTATTAAAAGATAGATCCCTATTCAATAGATGCAAGGTCTATTTAGAGAATAGGCAAAAAGGAACCGATGGTCAAGATTGAAAGAATCAAACAATGGTCAAGATGGAAGGAAAATGGAGGCATGAATCATGGATTCCCATCAAGGGTCGAAAATATAAGTTGATATTTAATCAAGGGCTCACAATCATGAAAATAAGCACACTTTCAAAACTTTCTCAAGAAGTTTGTTGAAAGTTTGTTACAAGGAAGAATATTCCCTTTTTTGAATGAGTGAAGAGGGAGAATATTCTTAAAGAATATTTTTCATGGATGAGGAATATTATCATTTAGTTAATTAAAACCAAATTTTAATGTGCAAAGGGAAGGAATATTCTCCCTTTTTTGGAGGAATGTGCAAAGGAGGAATATTCTCAAGGAATTGCTACCAAAATTTCACCTACAACTCAATTTGGTAGAGCTGAAATAGTTGATTACATCTAAGGTGAAAGGTAATCAAACATTGCAGCTAATTTAAATCATTGCATAACATGGATGCAAACCAAGGAAATCCAATTTTATTGTGCAAGATTTTACAACAAAAGGAAATTACATAAATTGCATAATATTGCAGTCTTTTATTCATTTTGTAATGAAAATATTTACAAGATTGCATAAAGATTCTTGTTTCATTCATTGTGATCAAAATAATGTTTGAATATCCTACACAAGCCATGGGTATAACTGATTTAATACAACAAAAAAGGAAAGCTATACATCTGAAGATATGAATTAAAGAAAACACATGGAAAGAAGGTATATCCATCATTGCCTGTGGCAAATTTTGGTGTTGATCTCTTGGTCTTCAGCTTCTTCTTGCTCCTGATCTTTGGATGTGCCTGCATTATGATGAAAATTTTGTTAGAGCTTCGGATATAAAATTTGACTATATGTCTTGCTAACAAAAATATAACTTTCATTTAGGATGCATTAAATCAGTTATTAATTATCACATGTATCAAGAGAGCCTGGAGATCAAAATCATGAGGAAGAGAATTGAGCTTCATTATTTTATCTAATTTTTTTGTTCATTATGCAGGTATAGGTTTATCATTCTATGATTCATCCTTTTTGACATTCCAGCATGTGGAGGGAAATGGGCTCCCACAAGGGTTGAGCCCAACATGCTGAAGGTAATTGTCTCTTACCAAAATCATGCTTTAACATTACAAGCACTAAACATATTCCAAGAACAATCACTACTTAGGTAGAGGCATTCATGAATATTTTAAACAACTATCACATAAACACAATGAGTGGAGAGAGTTGCATGAACTACATAGGTCCAATGCTAAGAGCAGTGCATATATTTGTGAAAGGAAAGGAAAGATAGTTCAAAGGTAAAAAAGATAAGCAAACATGGGAAATACATGACAGTCAAGCCCTATGAGCATAGCATATCAACCTTGTAGACATAAAGAAACATAGTCATAAAAAGAATGAAAGAGGTTACATCTGTTGTGATGAGGGTACAGTGGAAAAGTGGATATTTCCAATAAAATTTCAACAACTATCATAGTACAGTCATACACAAGGAAAGGACTGTGGTAATATTGTAAAAGGTTTTTCTAGTGCAACACCTTAGGGAGTAGTGATTTCATTTGATAACCCTATAGTCACTTTCATAAAGCCATCAAAAGGAGTACTCCATATAGAGAAATACTGGACAAAGATTTCCAATATAAAGAGGTTATTAACATGATCATATCACATTCATGCTAAGATGTTGATAATACAGTCATATCATGCATGAAAGGACAAGGTTCCTGGAGAAATAATGGCAATTATATGATGACTTTCTATGAACATAAGGGATTGCCCTCTACAAGTTATCTTCTATGATATCAAACCAAATACAGATTGCTCTGGATTTGCATTTGCAACAACATTCAATAGAATTACAATAATGTTTGCAAACTATAATCTTTCCAAAACCACAACTGACAAAGAGAATAAAGAACCCTCCACTCAAAGCTCATATACAAGGATTCATGCTCACAAGAAGATATAGTTGCATATTTAAAGTGTTTTGAGGAAATTTTCAATGATGAAAATCAAACTTTATTGATAACACATACATATATTAGGACAGTTGAAGAAACCTTCAGGAACAACCATGAATCAACTACAATTCTCATTTTGATGAGTTAGGAGCAAATCAGCAAAGCACAATTACCACGCAGGTATAATAGTCAACCTCTATTAAATCACAAGCGCTTCACAAAGGTTTCTCAAGGGCAGAGAGAAAAATCAAGCCCGCGACTTGTAACAAAGTGAAACTCTTTGCCAAGATAATGAAATAGAGAGGTCGTAGCCGTAAAATGCAAGGAGAATTTCTTTATTTGCAAATAATGAAACCCAAAATGAAGAAATCTTTATAATTTGCAGTCAAGGAAGGAAATCACAATAATCAAGCCGCGACCTATCATAGGAAGATTTAAAGTTCAAAAGAATGAGTTACCAGCATGGCGTTCAGCTTGCCAATGAACAATATCCAGACTATAGAGGCAGTGAAGAAGCATACCCTCAACCTGTGCTCACTAATGGTGGTGCCCTCATATTGTTGATCAAGAGAAATGTAGAGTAAGAAGTGAAATGGAAAAGTGTAAGGCCGTGGATAGTTGTTTAGGGTTTTCTTTTACCCATAGTTTGGTCGACCCTTTTAGGGTGCATTTTTTATTTTCATTTAAATTTTACTTGCCAAACTAATACCTTAATATGCATTAGGGTTTTGCTCATGACTTTTTGCAAGTGTATGCAAAATGTAAAATCAAACTCGAACATTATTAATCTTCTCTCGATCTTTACATGAGTTGAAATGGAATAAGTAATATAAACAAATAATAATGTAATAGTTAATAAGTTACTTTATTATGTCATAAAAAAATGCAAGATTGATCAAATTAACAACACCCAATAAAGTAATTCATTATTGATTACTTTATTATTTATTCAAATTGATTAACTCCATGTCATGTCATGCAAAAAATCTAGAGGGAGGGACAACTGAAGTGCTTCTGAGATCCTCAAATCATATAGAGTTAAATGTGGAGTTCAACAGGAATTTTGAGCTTCATTTTCAGTTGATGGAGCCTTTTTAGGAGCCTTTTTTGTGGTCAACCATCATGCAGACTGAGTTTGCAACTATTTGAGCCCAATTTACATCAGTTCTAGGCCCCCTTTTTGTGGATTTTCATTTTTGCTCGTGGGAGAGATATTTGGAGATATTTTCACTCTCAGTTAGCTGCTAGTTCCACCTCTTAGCTCTTTGGAGCCATCTATTGTATATATTGAAAAAGACTTAGTCTTTTTCTCAAATTTTTCCTTTTGGAGAAGGTTTTGTAACTCATTTTGTTTATAATTTATAAAGATCAACAGATTATAGGTTATAATTTTTTGTCTTTATGCAAAAATTTCCTACTGTTTTCATTCAGAATCTATCAAGTTTGCCTCTTCAGAATAATGCAAAGTGTCTTTATGAATGTTTTTGATGAAACTATTGTGTTTTAAATAATCAAAATCTTTAAGTTTTGTCTCGTTCATTATTGTACATCCATCAGAGGTCTTAAGTTGTGCTTATTTTCACTTTGATCTTTAAACTGTGAGAACTTATTTTCCTTTTGAAGAAACTAAACTATTTAGCCTTCTTTAGAATCATTTTTGTGATTAAGTTACCATTTTTGAACCGTGTAAACAGTTTCTATGAGAATAGTTGTGAATCATTATGCAAGCTTTATTATGATTTAGGTGCATCAAAATAGTTTATATTTTAGTTTATGCATTCATTTCAAAGCCTTTCTTCCCTTTTCCTTCAAGAAATCATTTATTCATTAGAAAATCATAAGGGAGCCAACCCATAATATGGAGATTCATCTTCACTATGAGCATACCCACACGCTCGAAGATGTTTCCATGTTTCACAAGATTGATGAGCATATAAACTTGGCATCTTGGTGCAATCTCCGTGACAACAGGAATATTCCCTTGCAAGTGGGAGAGTTATAATCAATTAGTAGTTTGATAATTAAAAAAAAGTTTCAATTATGCAATTTAGAGGAATTTAGGATATCCATTAAATATTTAACTTATTTAATGAAAAGGGATCAAAATGACATTTAGTTAAATAATTAAGATTATTTAATTTAAATGAGAGGACTTAGGGTGTCAAAATTAAATATTTTGATTTATTCAATTTAATAGGACGAAAGGTTAACATGAAAGGGGTAGGAATTAATCTAATTAGATTAATTAGATTAATAGATGAAAATGATGCATTTAATTAAATAGCTAGGCTAATTTAATCAAACAAGTGAAAAGAGGATGGATTTTAGGATAAAATGATGTTAGTATATCAGATTCGAGTGTGTATATCATTCAGGACATTTTTAAGTGTCTACACTAGGAACCGTTTTTTGCCTATAGATTCCATTGTATGAACAATAATTTTCAAATTATTTGTTGCAATACTCGACTCCATTATTAGATTTGAGACACTTTAACTTTTTCTTGTCTCATTCTCAACCAAAGCTTTCCATTTTTTAAAAGTTTCAAATACTTCTGATTTTTGTTTTAGGAAATACACCCATGTTTTCCTAGTTGCATCATCAATAAAAGTAACATAATAGCAAGAGCCTCCAAGAGAAGATACCTAAGTTGGTCCCCATACATCTGAATGCACAAGCTCTAATTTCTCACTCTTCTTCTCTTTCCCAACTTTGAGAAATCAAACTCTTTTTTGTTTTCCATAAACACAATTTTCACAGAACTCCAAGTCAATCTGCTTTAGACCTGGTAGCAACTTTCTGGAGTGAAGGACCTTCATCCCTTTCTCACTCATGTGCCCAAGTCTATGGTGCCATAATTTTGTTTGTTTCAGTAGTAACTGTTTTTGTAGTAGCTAAGGTAGAGTAAGTATTACCAGTACACAAATACAATGTGCCTACCTTTTCACCTTTAGCTACTACTAATGCACCTTTAGTGACCTTCCAAACTTTTTACAAAAAGGTAACCATGTAGCCTTCACTACCCAGCTGTCTTGTACAAATTAAATTCCTTCTCAAATTTGAAAAATGCCTTACCTTTTGTAGCAACCATTCATTTCCATTCTGCAGCTTGATTTTTATCTTACCTTTTCCAACAATTTGATAGGGTCCACAATCACCCAAATATACCTATCCAAAATCACCTTGAACATAATCTACAAAATATTTCCTATGGGGTGTGGCATTAAATGAAGCCCCTGAATCTATTACCCAAGAATCATTAGCATTATCTAAACATAGAATTAATGCATCCTGCAATTTATTACTTGCAACATTAACTTCCTTAAGTTGTCATCATGTTGTTTGTCTCCTTGTTTTCCCTTTCAAGACCAACAATCCTTCTTCAAGTGTCCTGGATTTCCACAGTGCCAACAATCCATTTTTCCTTTGGATTTAGATCTCCCTTTCTTCAACTTCCCTTGTGGCTTCCACGATTTGTTGGGCTTTTTCCTATCTCCTTTGTTATTCCCATGTTCTCTATAGTCAAAGCATTACTCAATGTTAAACTCTCACCTATGTTTTTCCATCACATTTGATCGCTAAAGATAACACCAACAACATCATCAAATTTTAATGTATTTGAACCAGAGACATAATTACTTACAACCATTACCTAACTGTTTCGACTTTATGGAAAAGAACATAAAATCAAGAGAGTCCTCACCTCTTCATCAAAATTCACTTTTACAAAAGTTAACTAACTGGTAATCATATTAAACTCATTTAAATGATCTGTCACAAATCCACCTTCAATCATTTTCAGATTAAACAAATGCTTCATGAGAAATACCTTATTTGAGGCTGAGGGTTTTTCATACAATTTAGCCAAGGCTTCCATTAGATTCTTTGTTGTCTTTGCTTCTATTATATTGAACGCCACAAATGGTGTCAGACACAATCGAATGGTTCCCAGTGCCTTTCTATCTAGAATCTCCCATCCTTCATCGAACATCATAGCATCTTTCTTTACTTTTCCTTGCAATGACCGCCATGGATCCTTTTGATACAAATAATCATTCATTTGCATCTTCCATAATTGATAATTTTGGTCGTTGAACTTCTCAACCTTGAATTTTCCTTCTTCCATTGCTCCCACTTAAATCTAAAGTTTTCCTGCCAATTGACCAAAATACACATGGATTTGATACCAGTTGTTAGGGTTTAGGCAGATTGGAGTAATAAACATTAACAATTATATGCAGATTAAATAACCTAGAAATAATAATGAAGAATAACACAAAAGAGATCAACACAAAATTTAACATGGTTCACCCAATATGGGCTACATCCACAGAAGCTCAACCATCCAATTATTTTATTATCCAGTGCAAAATTGATTACAATCTCGCAAACACCATACCGCAACATACATCCCAACCACTCGACATGCTTGACAAAAGGTTCCGGGGGCTGACCCGCTTCACCATGAAGTTGGGTCACTTCGTCACGAGCACTCTGTCTAATGCTATAAAGGAGGAGCTAGAGGGAAATAACAGTCAGGAGAACAAAGAGTGGGTGGGTGATGAGGCAATGGACCTCCTGATTAAAAACTAGGACAATGCCAGTTAAGCTGCTTCCTGTTCCTATGTGTCGGCTGACTCTCTGCGGTCTCTGTGCTGCCTGTGGGCTATTTCTGTTTTTTGTTTCCTTAATGTTTGTTGTTAATATTGTTCCTTTTTAGCCCTAGTGGCTCATTGTGAAGGGTACAGTGCCCTATAAATGCTGCTTAACTTTTCAAAAACATACATCCCAACCACTTATAACAAGCCATTTGGAACCTTCTAGAATTAGGGTTTTACAAGGTCTTTTTTCATTTGACGTGTTAATGGTAAAACCTTGATGTGTCAATGGGAAAAAACCTTGACGTATCAATGGGAAAACCTTGATGTGTCAACGGGAAAAAAATCTTGATATGTTAACGAAAAAAAAATTCAAGGTGATGCCCCGAACCCCATTTCTTGTTATGAGTGTACAATACTTGCATGATCAGTCGCCACATACCAACAAATAAAGCAATACAATTTATCAACACCATGAAAGAGAATGGATTACTATTACAAGATGATTTAATGTCAAGTATATCATATGGAACCTTGGGTAATAAGCAAAAAAAGCATTTGATATTATTATTTTACATTATTATCAAGATGAAAACATCATGCCATTGTGCATGATAATTCAAAGAACAACTGAAACAAGTAAATCAAATCTAATTCATGCAATTTATCAAGCTCTTCAAGATGCATCAACACCACAATGTTCTCCCCTATTATTACCAACACCAACTAGAGTTGCAACTTTTAACATTGGTGCATTGATAATTCATTCAACACTAAGAATTTCACACAAATTTTATTCAATTAGAAGGCACAAGGATCACAACTTTCCCAAAAGAAATGCAACATATAAAATACATAGTAATTGATGAAATAAGTTTTATTGGACAAAATTTGCTTAAAAATATTGATTCAAGACTATGCCAAACTTTATAAAAAAATCATACTTGAGTTTTGGAGGAAGATCAATCAATTTTGTCAAAGATTTGGGACAACTACCTCCTGTTAGTGACAAACCACCTTATTATAGTAATGTACATGCAAAATTACCATGGGAAGAATTTAAGATAGTTGTTACTTTGGATAAGGTATTTAGACAACATGGTGAAGGTGAGGATCAACAAAGGTTTCACCAACTACTCACAAATATTAGAGATACACATCCAACAATCAACGATTGAAAATTATTGATGATAAGGACAAATGTTTCATTACATCAAACAGTTTGGGAAGAGTTTGATAATAATATTCATCTACTTGCAACAAATGATAGTGTACATAACCACAACAAGAAAAGATTATATGCATTAAGAAGATAGATAGCCTATAGCATTGCAACTAAAGAAGGTAGTACTAATCCAATAAGAGGTCAAAATGATGAATTATATGTTTCTCCCTCCCTATATCTATCTCTTCCTTCCCCTCCCCCTCTCTCTCTCTCTCCCCCTGTTACTCTATACCTCTTTATTACTTGTCTCTGTCATCTTTCTCTCTAACTCTTGCTTCCTCTATCTCTATCTCCCTATATCTCCCTCCCCCCTCTCAATCTATATCTCATCATCTCTATCTCACTCTTTTATTCACTCCATCTCTCCTACTCTATATATTTATCTCTCTATTTCTCCCTCTCTATACTCTCACTCCTCTCTATCTCTTTCTATCCATATATCTCTACCTCTATTTCCCTATCTCTCTCCCTATCACTCTCCATCTCTCTATATCTCCCTCTATCTATATCACTCCATCTCTCCCTCTCTATCTATTGAACTATCTCTTTGTCTTCCCCATCTCTCCCTCTCCCTCTCCCTCTCCCTCCTCCTCCTCTCTATCTCTTTCTATCCATATCTTAATCTATCTCCCTATCTCTCTCCCTATTTCTTTATCTCTTTCCCTATCCCTCTTTATCTCTTTATCTCTTCCTTTCCCTCTCCCTCTCTATATATTTTAACTTTATCTATAAATTGGGTCTATATATTTTAACTATATCTATAAATTAGGGTTGCATTTGATTTTAACTAGTTGTGAGGACTACATATATTTACGCCGAAGGCATGTCCTATATGAACTTTTCAAGTTAATTTTCCTCTTCCAGAGTCAAGATAGAGTTACACGACATGGTTGACAGGAAACCGATTCTTCGTCGTCCATCATTTTTCTTCATTTTTCGGTTGATTTTTGCCACCTATTTTTGCTGCTTTCCCATCGTTACCATTTTCCCGTCTATTTGTATGTTAATTAAAATGAAAATTACATTGTCGTTTTCACTGCTTTGCTCGCCGTTTTTCACCGTTTCATAGTTATCATGTTAATAAAAGAATGTAAACAGTAAAATCGAATACTAAGGGTTTTTTTATATATCATTTTAAAAAAGTAAGAAAAAATAAATGTTTGTTTTACATTTTAAATTAAAATCTATTTTTTGTACTATTTTAATTATATTTTAAATTAAATGAAAATTAGGCCACCATAATCTGGAGAGTTTAAGAATATATTTATTAAAATGAAAAATAAAAGGTCAAGATCCTCATAATTTAACAAAATTTTGTATATATATATATATATAATTTTTTATTAATTAATTTTAAATATATAATAAATAATTTGATTTTTAATATAAAATGCTATATTATATAACAATATAATAGTTAATACATAAATAATAAATATAATATAATAATGATATAAATATAATAACATAATAATAAATACATAATATAATGACATAAATAATAAATATAATATAATAATATAATAGTTAATACATAAAACAATGAGCAAATTTAGGTTTTAAAATTACAACATCCTATTTGTGTAGTTAAGTATAAATTAGCATAATTAATATATAATGTATATTTTAGGTTTTAAAATTTTGACATCTTTTACCCTACATAATTAAGTATAAATTAGCATAACATTATGACATCCTTTCCCCTATAAAATATAATAAATAAATAATTTTAAATATATAATAATATTATTCTATAATAAAAATTAAAAAAATTAATACTAATATTAAAATCATTTTCTAAACTACCTATCAACTGATCTCATTTGTACTACACAAATATGTGAAAAAAATAAACCAAAATTTTCCTAATTCACCTTCCACACCTCTTCGGCGTACCCATTGCACAAGGTTGGATAGCTAGTTTCTAGCACCATTTGAATCTATTCGCTAGTATGGAGTCGTCGAGGAAGTTGTGACAGATACAGGTTCCAAGAAACATGGAAACTCAGTGAATGCAGATTGTGATTCAGTTTGTTGGTTGAGATGATTTTTAACCACAACAAAATAACAGTTTTATACTGTGCTTTCACGGAACATTATCTGCTAAAAACTCATTAGAGCTGCTATGAAGCCTGATAGGCAAAATCCCTTATCGGCGTCATGTACTCGTCGTCATCTATATCAAGGTATGTTCGATATATTCCTAAGGTTAATATTATATTTTACTGTTCCAAGTCCGGCAAGGGTTTCAATACCAATGAAAAAGCTCCACTTAAAAAAAACTTGGAGCAAAGCAATCAGGAAAAAAATGCAAAAGATGAAAATTTTGATCCAAATGGAATGAGAAAAGAACCGAAATTTACAGAGAATAAATTAAATGATTTCGAAAAGCCAGGTGGGCATCTAGGGTTTAAGGAATGTTCAGTGCTTAACGGAAACCCAAGTGAATTTTCAGGGTTTACAAAAGGAGTAAATGACTCTCTAGAATTTAAGAACGATTCAGGGTTTAATGAACATTCAGAGGTGTTTGAAGGAAAACTAGGGTCTATGGCCAGTTCAGAAGGTTCTGAAGATAAGCTAGGGCTTGAGGAAAGCTCAAATAGTTGTCAAGGTACTGAGGAAAAATCATTGTTTGAGGACAATGCTGATGGATCTCAAGGTTTTACGTTCAGGTCAAGGTTTCAGAAAAACCCAGATGGACGTCAGGGCCTTAATGGAAATGTTAGGTTTGCGAAATTTTCAAATCGAAATCAAGGGTATAAGGAGAATCTAGGGTTTCATGGAAATTCAAACGTTTGTCAAGGGTATGAAGGGACTCCAGAGTTCCAAGGAAGTTCAAAAGGAACTCGAGAGTTTCAGAACAAGTTGGAGTCTCAAGAAATTTCGAATGGATCTAGAGGGATTAAGGATGATCTTAATATGTCTCAAGGGTATGAGGAAAATGTGGATGGTTTTTCATGGTTTGAGGAAAACCCTGAGTTTTTTACAGGTCATGAAGGAGAAGAGAGAGAGGACTCTGAAGAGAGAAATGAAAATGGGTCCAATGGCTCATCATCTTTTAGATTTTATGATAAATTGGATTATGATGCTAATTTGTTGTATGAGATTCTTCAGAGAGAAGAGCTGGGTTTTGATGTCAAGGAAGCTCTTCAGAAGACTGGTTTGAGGATGACAATACCTTTGGTCAGGCGTGTCCTAGTGAAGATTTCAAGGGCGATTAATAATGTGACCAAATCCAGAAGTGCAAAATTAGGGTTCAAATTCTTCTTGTGGGCCGGGCAACAGGATAACTACAAGCACAATCCTGAGACACATAATTTGTTAGTAAAGATTTTTGCTGACTGTGATGAATTTAAAGCAATGTGGAGGTTAGTGGATGAGATGATTGTAAGTGGATGTCCTATCACTGCAAGAACTTTCAATGTATTACTTAGTAGTAGTAGGCACGCTGGTATGCCTAGAAGGGTTGTTGATACATTTATTCGATCAAAAAATTTTAATTTTCGGCCTTATAAACACTCCTTTAATGCAATTCTTCATGCTCTGTTAAGAGAAAAACATTTCAATTTGATTGAATGGGTGCATGAGGAAATGTTAAATGATGGTCATCAGGCAGATATTTTAACATATAATATCCTTATCTATGCAAAGTATAGGCTTGGGAAAGTTTATGACGTGAATCAACTTTTGGCGGAAATGGGGGAAAATGGATTTGCTCCTGATTTTCATACTTACAATATTTTACTTCATGTCCTTGGCAAAGGAGATAAACCACGTGCAGCTTTGGATCTCTTGAATTACATGATAGGGGTTGGCTGTCATCCCGGAGTTACTCATTTCACTGCCCTTATTGATGGTCTGGGGAGAGCAGGAAATTTAGATGCTTGTAAGTACTTTTTTGAAGACATGATTAAAAAAGGCTGTCAACCTGATGTTGTTTGTTATACTGTTATGATTACCAGTTTTGTGGTAGCAGGTGAGCTGGAGAAGGCTCAGACACTGTTTGATGAGATGATCCACAAGGGGCAGCTTCCAAATGAATTTACTTACAATGCCATGATTTTAGGTCTCTGTAATGCTGAAAGATATGAGGAGGCTTGTGGCACGCTTGGGATTATGGAATCCAGAGATTGCTATCCAGACTTTATTGTGTACAGGACCTTGGTGAGAAAGCTCAGGAATGCTAGAAAATACAACGAGGCACGAAAAGTCTTTAATGAAATGGAAGAAAATGGGCGCTATGCACATTTGGTTGTAAAGTTGAAGAGATATAGAAGATAGGATGTTGAAGATTGTTTCATATCAAACGTGTTGTTTCTAAGTTGAATCAATTTTACAATATCTCTAGAGCAAGCAAGCCCCAGTTCATTTGGGCCAGTTTGATCCATTTTGACCACTGCCATTGCTTATTTCCATTCAGAGACTGCTGCAGAATCAAATTGCAAGGTATAGCTAGCATCACTTTTGTCTATTATAGTAACATTTTAGATAGAAGATATGAGATATTGGAAATTCTGGGAGTTAATAGAAAAAGAAATGAGATCTGGTTGACTTTCTGAATGTTTACAGAATTAATTATTATTTTTTTTCCCTTTTTTCTTTTTCCGTTCCTGTGTTGAACAAAACCTTTATTGATGAAAGAATAGAAGAATACATAAATTACATTAACAAACAGCAGCAACAATTGACTGCCGGCAACATTAAATTCAAAGATGTTAAAGGCAAAAACAACTCCTTTAACAAATACATAAGATCACAACCCATATAATAAATACTCTGCCAAGACATATAGAACCCTGAGGCAAGAGACCTGGAAATGAAATACAGGGCCTGAATAGGCTGCAGATGTTGAATTTAAATGACAGCAAGAAATGAAAGATAAATAAAATAACAGAAATTAAAACACAGAGCATAAAAGAAAGCACAGACAATAACACGAGATTTATCGTGGTTCGCCTAACTAAGGCTACGTCCACACTCAGCGGGGAATATCTTATTATTATCAGTATATTTACAGTACACAGCAGCATGCATTTTATACACCTTCAGCCGTTACAATATAATTATTATTCTGGCACCACTCAGCCAACCGCCAGCCAAGAATAGCAAAGGAATCATAATAATAATGCAAGTGGAGACGGTGGCAGAATAACCGTAATGGTTGGGCTTCACCACCCAACAATCTTTCCCCTGAAGGCCAACCAGTACAGCCATGCACTGTGACATTTCCTGCATTACCATTTCGAATCTTTAGATCACAATTAGACCTAGAGAAGATTTTAACTTTACCAGACTCTGTTCCAGCACACTCCGAATGAGTCTTCTCCAGATTAAATCGGATAGAACAAAGGTTAACACAAATGCACCCATCAATCCATAATCAGAAACACCACTTTCAAAATACACTATACCATCAACTGCATCTGTGCTCCCCTTCTTTGATCACTTCGAAACGTGTGGAACGACCTCCTAAATTCACTTAGCTCTATGCTGTAATAACCATGCACAAAATCCAAAGCCTCAAGGACTTGCTCAAACAATACCAGCGTAGGGCATTCACTAAGGCACACAATCTGCAACAATATCTCACAAAGCTCGTTCTCTTTATCAGGCTCATCGTGTTCCTTTGCTTGGGAAACATCAAGAGCCTCCTCCATCTGGGAAGTATTAGCAACCTCCTCATCTGCCTCTATACCATCCACCTAGGACTTGAATAATGGATTATCATAAACCATTTCTGCCTCGGGCTCGAATAATGGATTATCAAAAAGCATTTTTACCTCTCGATGAAACAACACATTCACGGCTTGAAGTGGCACATACACGGCCTGTATCGATGCATCCATATCTGCTGTATCCTTTGTTTCCTTCAGCCTCTGTACGTTCTCCGATTCGTCTAGCATGCCGAAATCCTCACCTCCCAAATCTTGCAGAGGCCTTTCCCACACATACCTCGCCTGGGCACTGTGCGGGGGGAATCAGGATCAACACCACCCATAAGAACATTAATGGCAAAATCAGCAACTTCTTTCCCAAAAACCTCACCTGCATCGTCACTTTCTCCTCCTTCAGACTCTGCCATTCCAGCAGTAACAGAAAGTGCAAGCATTTTACTAACTAGAAATTCTGAGGCGAGATACTCAACAGCCAAACAGGCAGGAGCTTTATCTATTTCCATTGACTCAATTCCACATTCAATAGCAACAGTTGTTTCCTCATGAAATACATGTAACTTCTTAGCAGTGGAATTGAAATTAAAACCATAATTTCTCACCTTACGTTTCAGATCTCGCTTTTGCTGTAATCTACCCTTTTTAACAGAACCCTTGCCTCTTATAACAAGCTTGGCCCCCGGTTCCTTCTCCATACAGGAAATACGCTCTTTGAGCATCAAAATCTCTTCCTTTAGGATCTCAACTTCTTTGTTTAGGTAATCCTTTCGATTCTCGGCCTCTTTCTTAGGTTCATCTTCACTCGCCTGGTTCCGGACTGCATCTCCTTGGGAGGCATCCTCCTCATCTCGAAAGGCAAACTCCACAGTCTCTCCTTCTTTAAACAGTGATTGCTTCAAACCCTATTTGTTATCTTCTTTCTCTTTGCCAATGGTAGCCACAACTGCATCAAGAGTGGAGAAGGAAACAAAACTGACCTCCTCCTCTTCAGTCGAATCCTTCACATTTTTCTAGCCATCCCACCAATGAACACGGTGCCCTGTTTCAGGTTGCGCTAGCACATTACTTTCTACTAAATCTAATCTGCCATGAAAATCTTCAATGATGGAATCGACTTCACCATTGAAGCTCCCTCTTTAGCGTGTCTATTCACTATATAAAAGAACCCGGCTTCGGAATCAAACACCCAATCATCTTCCATTTCTGCTTAATTCTTCTCCATGGCTCTGATCCCAACTGTTGAATTTAAATGACAACAAGAAATGAAAGATAAATAAAATAACAAAAATTAAAACAAAGCATAAAAGAAAGCACAGACAAGAACATGAGCTTTATTGTGGTTCGCCTAACTAAGGCTACGTCCACACTCAACAGGGAATATCTTATTATTAGCAATATATGAGATGAGCCCAACTGGCTCCTACTGAAACCCTTGTAGTGTTTGCTTATCTTTTTGTGTTTTTTTATTGATTTTAGAGAAATTCTAGACAAAAGTAGAAGGGCCGTACAGCATAAAATTGCAGATAAAAGTAAAATGCAAGAATTTATTGCTCAATTGGTACTATTAAAGAAGTTTGGCAGTACATACAATGATTTTACAAACAATAAACATACCCAAAATGCTCCAGAATAATTAAATAAAGAAGATCAGTGCTTGGCAGGCAAGATTTGCTGAAATTGGCAAAAAGCCATGCCTGGAGCCTGGATCTACTTTCTCCCAACTAGAAACTGAAGGAAAGATGCTGAAAGAGGTAGACGCCAAAGATGAAGCACAAAAATGGCCTCAAGAAGAGGCGTTTCAGCCTCAAACTCACACGCCCTTCTCTGGCTAGCATGCCTTCCAAGGCAAATGGTACGGCCTTTGCAAGGTATGGATCTATCTCTGGTGGATGCTAAAGAAAGATTGAGGATGGCGATTTGATGAGAAACCCCTCTTCTTGAATGGTAAATCTTTGAAACCTTGTCAAATAGTCTCTGATGAAGCTTAATGATGACTTTAGAATGAAGCCCTCTCACACTAAAACGATTCAACTGGTATTCCACAGCCTCAAAGTAGCAAACCTCTGAAGATTCTTTGTTCTCCAGTGGCAGTAGTAACCTGTAACCCTTGTCTCAGACAAAGCACAGAGAAATTAAGAAGCAAAGTCAAATAATCAACAAGTGAGGCCGATTCGCTTCTCATTTGCCTTATAACCCTCAAAGGCACGAATTCCAAGAAAGTACGACTTCCTCATTAAAATACATTTAATTATATTTTAATTTACTTTCAATAGTTTTTTCCCAAAAATACTTGGGCACACTTTCCTGGGTCTTTAAGTGATTTTAATATCACTTTATAAAATAATCTTTTATTACTTTATATTATATTTAAGTGGCATTTTCCTTATAAAGTCAATTTGACTTTATATTTAATCATTTAAGTTAAATACATAACTTAACCATTGAAATACTCATAACTTCCTCCAAACTCAGCATAATGTTGTGTCGTCAGAAGCTGACGAACACTGAACTCCATCTGCCTGCACTGATACCAATACTGAGTTGAAAAAGGTGGGAATGGCAATACCCACCAAAACGGACACTGACACTCTAACCAAGTCTTGTCAGCCCACGAGGGTTCAAGAAATAGGCTAACTCCACTGCACCTGAACACTGACTAGAGTGGGGACATTACAATCCGCCCTCCCTGAAATTGCTTGTCCGCAAGCAATCTCTCATCGAAAAGCTCAACCACAAAACCACCAGACCCACTAGGATCCCATAGGTAGAATTGTGAAATGTTCCCAATCCATTCCTGCAACACCATCACTAAGACCTACCAAACTGAATCATACTCAATCGCAGGTGCCACAAGAACAAGAGCATTACTTGGATGCAACTCTGAAAACTGACACTGCTTGCTTCCAAACCATACGCAGGATAAGTTGTCATACAAATCATTTAATCCATGCGCAACTGAATGGTGCATCTGCCAAATATCATGTACATGAGGGTCAAAAGAAAAACTATATGCACTCCTCACCATGTACACACCAAAAGTCTCCTCTGCAAGCCTTGTCCGAAGTCCTGGTACATTGGTAGGATTCCAGACACCATGTTCACTCATCTCAAGAGTGTGATCAGCACCAATCTTGAGATCGGATTGTTGTAAGGCACTATAGCATCCGTCTCAAACAAAGGATTGTTCACCAAGTGAACTATACCACAATGTTGATCAAAAGTGCATCCCTCTGAACTGCCAGAGTCATGAATTGTGTCACACCCCTCCTGAATCATATCGCTCTACGCTCTGATAAGAGAAAACGAGTGCAAACTCCCCTCTTCCAGTCCCCTCAACACATTTCCTACCCTGTACCTCAAATTACATTTCCATCTTTTGTGTATTGAGGGTAAACTCACCAACATCCTGGAGCCACCTCATACCCAGTACTATCTCCATCTCACCCATGTTGACTACAGAAAAGTCCGCCTGTAACGGATAGTCACCTATAACGGATAGTCACCTAACATAAGTGTGAGATTGCAAATCCGTCTAGAGCAAGTAAGAGTATAACCATCTGCAATTCGAACACGAAGTCCAGCGAAATCCTCTGTCTGGATTTTGCACCTGTTAACAAACTCTTCATCTATGAAATTATGTGTGGCTCCTGTGTCTAACATGGCAACACATCGTTGACCATCCACTGATCCCTTGATTCCGAATGATGAATCCTTGTGTGTATTGGCAGATAATGCTAACGAGGTCAAAATAGCATCGTGTCCCAACTGTGTAGAAGCTTTTCCAGCCTCATTCTCTTGCGTAGCAGCTTGCTGATCTGTTATTACAGTCATGTCTTCTTCCTCATAAAACCACTCCATTCGTCTGTTATTACCCTTAGGCTTGAGTGGACAATGGTTTATGTCATAAGGTCCTTTGCAATAAAAACAAAGCTTCCTTCTTCGTAAATCATTGATAGTTTCTCGATCTAAAGGGGCTGCAAATTTTTTCTTTGGCTCCACATTCTCTATTCTTTTTGGATCAAATTTGCTATCATGAGAAGATGAAGATGATTCTGCGTTGGACTTACCACGAGGAGCGGTAAGTTCCTTGCTACGAGCTTTCCTTATAGCTTCTTGCAAGGTAGGTGGATCGAATGCCTTGATCCAACCTTTCATAGGCTTATACAACCCTTCAACAAAGAGAATAACCAGCCTTCTCTCTGAAATCCCTGTTACCATAACCGAGATTCTTTGAAATTCCCCAATATAGGATTCCAAGCTGCCCAACTCTTTGAGCTATGCCAAGTCTCTGAAATACAATTCGGGGTCCTTCTTGTCAAATCTTTCCACAAGTCTATCTGGGAACTCCTGATAGGTAGTAATCCTGTCATGTTGTAGGGTGATCATATTGTGGTGCCACCAATCATGGGCTACACCATCTAAATGTAATGTTGAGAACTTATGGCATTATCCTCTGCCATTGGACATAAAGTCAAGAAAGTGTCAAGCTTGCTAATCCAAGCTCTAGCAGTGACTCTACCGCTGCCATCAAGAGTTAATTTATTTGTAGCCTATCTCAGATCATTGTTCCTGTTATCTCTAAGCCTCTTGTCAACTTGGTTCTTGCCATGTTCTCTCTTTTGGCTCATAAATCTATTAAAGTTAAGGTGATCCTTAACTCTTTGGGGTAAAGCCTCCCATTCATCATGTAATGTCATGATGTTGTCAGTGAAGACCACTTCACCTTCTCCCTCCTCCATGATGCCCTCATCTAGATCACGCCTGGCAAAGTTAGGACGTGTGGGTCTCTCATAGGTGGTGTTGGAGTAATTCTCGGCCATGGATTTCCATGCACACTGCCATCTTCCTCTTGTTCCTGTGGTCTCCTTTGAACAGTCAAATGTTGCACTGCTGTGCTTAGCTGTTGCAGTACATTTGCTACTTGTTCCTGTCTTGCTACTAGGCCTCTCAAAATATCTTTGGCTTCTCTGTCTTCATTCTGAACCTGGTTTCGAGGTTGTTCAACCTCATCCCTGTCACCCATGTTTTCAAAAGGTATATCTTCGAACTGATTTTCAAAAGTAAAATCCTCCAATGGATTTCTCTGACCTCCAGGCCTCCTGTGTTGGTAAAACTTGTTGTATCTTCCCTGGTGAGGACACATATGATGGTAACCCCTTTAGGTTGGTAGGATTAAGAGCTCTGATACCACTGAGATGAGCCCAACTGGCTCCTACTGAAACCCCTGTAGTGTTTGCTTATCTTTTTGTTTTTTTTATTGATTTTAGAGAAATTCTAGACATAAGTAGAAGGGCCGTACAACATAAAATTGCAGATAAAAGTAAAATGCAAGAATTTATTGCTCAACTGGTACTATTAAAGAAGTTTGGCAGTACATACAATGATTTTACAAACAATAAACGTACTCGAAATGCTCCAGAATAATTAAATAAAGAAGATCAGTGCTTGGCAGGCAAGATCTGCTGAAACTGGCAAAAAGCCACGCCTAGAGCCTGGATCTACTTTCTCCTAGCCAAAAATTGAAGGAAAGATGCTGAAAGGGGTAGACGCCAAAGATGAAGCACAAAAATGGCCTCAATAAGAGGCATTTCAACCTCAAACTCACATGCCCTTCTCTAGCTGGCACGCCTTCCAATGAAAATGGTATGGCCTCTGCAAGGTATGGATCTATCTCTGGTGGATGCTAAAGAAAGATTGAAGATGGCGATTTGATGAGAAACCCCTTTTCTTGAATGGTAAATCTCTGAAACCCTGTCAAATAGTCTTTGATGAAGCTCAATGATGACTTCAGAATGAAGCCCTTTCACATTGCAACGATTCAGCTGGTATTCCACAGCCTCAAAGGAGCAAACTTCTGAAGATTCTCCGTTCTCCAATGGCAGTAGTAAACTGTAACCTTTGTCTCAGACAAAGCATAGAGAAATTAAGAAGCAAAGTCAAATAATCAACAAGTGAGGTCGATTTGCTTCTCATTTGCCTATAACCCTCAAAGGCATGAATTCCAAGAAAGTACGACTTCCTCATTAAAATACATTTAATTGTATTTTAATTTACTTTCAATAGTTTTTTCCCAAAAATACTTGGGCGCACTTTCCTGGGTCTTTAAGTGATTTTAATATCACTTTATAAAGTAATCTTTTATTACTTTATATTATATTTAAGTGGCATTTTCCTTATAAAGTCAATTTGACTTTATATTTAATCATTTAAGTTAAATACATAACTTAACCACTGAAATACTCATAACTTCCTTCAAACTTAGTATAATGTTGTGCCGTCAGAAGCTGATGAACACTGAACTCCATCTACCTGCATTGGTACCAATATTGAGGTTAAAGAGGTGGGAATGGCAATACCCATCAAAACGGACACTGACCCTCTAACCAAGTCCTATCAGCCCACGAGGGTCCAAGAAATAGGCTAACTCCACTGCACTTGAACACTGACTAGAGTGGGGACATTACAGTATATTTACAGTACACAGCAGCATGCATTTTATACACCTTCAGCTGTTACAATATAATTATTATTCTGGCACCATTCAGCCAACTGCGAGGCAAGAATAGCAAAGGAATCATAATAATGATGCAAGTGGAGACGGTGGCAGAGTAACCGTAATGGTTGGGCTTCACCACCCAACAGCAGACACCACCAATGGACTGAAAATGACAGACTAGCCACCTTCCAAAACAGGGCAGCCAAAATCATATGAGCAGCAATGGAATGTCTCCAGTTTGTCATGAAAAAATCTGAACAGCAAAGACTGAATGAAAGCATAAATGCTTCCAGCCCCTTGTTACCAGCGAGAAAAACAAGTATCACTGCAGAAAAAGATAATTGGTTTCCTCTACCAACTCTGGAGCAAAGAGAACCACTTGACACAGGAAACAACAGTATAAACAACACTGCTGAAAATTTAATTATTAGTTGCTTAAAAAGTTGTTTTGCTGCTTTAGGGTGATCCAGGAGCATCCGGGTTGACAGGTGATCCTGTGTCACCCAAAAATAATGGCAATTCAATTTTGGTTTTCACCCTAATTTTGGTACGTGTTTTCAAGTTATTCCTTGTTGGTATGTCTTTTTGAGATTCTTGCTTCAGGTCATTCTCAGTCTTGGTAATATCTGACAGATGGTGCGATTATTATTGCTCATGCAATTTTGTAAATTTAATCAAATCTTTCTACAAATTTGGGATCCTAAAACACTAAGATAAAACTAAGGTCTGAAAATTCTAAGTCAAAGATGTTTTCCAGATTTCTTCTCTTGATGTCGAATGTGCTGATTGCAGAACATTAATTGATTTCGATGTTTGCATATCAATGAAGGATCCACCATAAATAAGAGAGGAGACCCGCCCCTAAGAGGCACGTCTCATGAGGGGACGTGCTCCACTTATGGGACGTGTCCCTTAGGGCGCGGCTTATGATAAAGTCGTTTATCATTGTTCTAGTATAACACATATAAACCTTTCTACAAGGTGGCGGATGAGTAAGTAAATTCCGATTACTGAAATGCAGAATATAACATCATATATATAATTCAAATTTATATGTATGCTCATAAATTCGATTAAATGTTTTTCCAGAAATATTTCAACATAAATGATAAACTTTGATCAAGTATGAATGACGATGATGCTTATAGCAATCGTCATTCATATCTGACCGAAGCTATCATTCATTAACACTCCCTCTTAGCTAGGGAAGATATTTCAAATCAAATAAGTAGAGATATTACCTTAACACGTGATATCTAAGACATGGTATGATTTCTCAATATTGTCAAGTCACATGACATTCTTCATAACATATCTTTATTATTCAACACCCCCTCTTTAACTAGGGAGGATAACTTCCAAAAGTGATATCACCTAACTCGTGATATCAAAAGATATGGTATGCTTCTGAAAGTGTCAAGTCACATGACTTTCTCCATAACACATCTTTATTATTCAACACTCCCTCTTTAACTAGGGAGGATAACTTCCAAAAGTGATATCACCTAACTCGTGATATCAGAAGATATGGTATGCTTCTGAAAGTGTCAAGTCACATGACATTCTCCATAACACATCTTTATTATGGTATGTGCACTGACATCAAGTCACATGATGTCTACCATAATTCATGGCATATACACGGATATAAATATCCACCATGATTATCTCTTAAGGATCACAATGATCTATTGATGATATCAAGTCTCATGATATTAATCAAAGTGTCCAAGAGATACTATCATGACATGTCCACAAATATCAAGTCACATGATATCTATCATGATAGTTTGTCATTGTAGAGTCGTCACTTTACGATGTCAAATACAAGTGTTTATTATTAGAAAGATCGTCACCTTTCAATAATGTACACAGGGGGAGTAGGCCCATAAAGTCATGGAGTCACACACATGACAAAAGAGTTTACACATTAAACATCTTTATATATTAGTACAATTTTATAAACAATTTGTATTTCAAACATAAATAACAAATTACATTTCAACCATACCAAGTTTCTTCCTGAAGTGTTCTTCCTTGATTCAGAAGAGAGGCTTGGTGAGAATGTCTACAGTTTGATCATTTGTACTGATATACTCCAACTGAATCACTTTTCTTTCCACCATATCTCTTACATAATGGTAGGGGATCTCAATGTGCTTAGATCTATCATGAAAGACAGGATTCACAGAGAGTTTGATGCAACTCTGATTATCACAATGAATAATTGTAGGATTCAAGGGCTCACCAAAGAGTCCCACAAGCAATTTACGAAGCCAAACTGCTTCTCTTGCTCCTATTGAGGCTGCAATGTATTAAGCTTCCGTTGAACTCTGTGCAACTGAAGATTGTTTTCTGCAACTCCAGGAGATCATAGCCGATCCTAAACTGAAGCAACATCCTGATGTGCTTTTCCGATCGGTTACACTTCCAGCCCAATCTGAATCAGAGTACCCATGTAGATCTAGTTGATCATTCTTGTAGAGAAGACCATATCCAATAGTGCCTTGAAGATATCTCAGAATATATTTCACAACCATTAAGTGAATTTCCTTTGGCTCACACATGAACTGGTTGAGAACATTCACTGCATAGCAAATATCAGGTCTGGTGTTAACCAGATACATCAAGGATCCAATCATTTGCCTGTAAAGGGTTGGATCTGCACTTTTTGGATTCTGTTGCTGCTTCTTTCAATTTGTGAAGGTTGGTTTCCATAGGTGTAGACATCGGTCTACAATCCAACATTCCAAATCTCTTCAGAATATCAATTGTATATTTCCCTGGTTTAGTATAATGCCCTCTGATTTTTGCCATACGTCTAAACCTAGGAAGTAGTGTAGAATTCCCAAGTCTTTCATGTCAAATTCAGAAATTAGATCCTGCTTCCCTCGAGCAATGAAGTGATCTTCTCTTGTTATCAGCAGGTCATCAACATATAAATAATTATTAGCATATTACATTTGATTACCTTGAAGTAGAGATTGGAGTCAGCATCATTCTTGGAAAATCCTAATCCCAAGAGATAGCTGTCAATTCTTTCATGCCAGACCCTGGGAGCCTGTTTAAGTCCATAGAGAGCTTTCTTCAGCCTGCACACATGTGAGTTGGATTTATGTATCACAAAACCATCAGGCTGTTCCAGATAGACTTCCTCTTCAATGGTTCCATTCAGGAAGGCGGTTTTCACATCCATTTGATGGATCTTCCAACCTTTAGCTGCTGCAATGGCTAATACTGCTCTCACTGATGTGTAACGGGCTTTATGTTTTTCTATACTGCCATCAGCAGCATGCTTGATTTTGAAGAGTCATTTAGAAGAGACAATAGATTTCTCTTTTGGTCTAGGCACTATATCCCATACATCATTCTTTAGGATGGACTGATATTCCTCTGTCATTGCATCCTTCCAAGCTTGTTGTCTGAAGGCTTCTGTAACACTAGCAGGTTCTGAGTTTAAGATGTTGTTCATTAAAGCAACATAGCTAGAGAACCGCTTGGGTCTTTTACTCTCCCTGAACGTTCCTTTGGGTGCTGTATGATCCTCGACTTCTTTGATCATCTTCCTGGCCCAAAGTGGTCTCTTTTTGCCGTTGTCATTTGTATTCTCATCTGAATTAGAAGGTAGTTCATGTGGCATTTCCTCAGGATGCTCCCTCTGAATCTCTGGAGCAGGTTCCTCTTTAGGTACTCTAAGGGGAGTAGGTTTCTATCTCACTAGAACTTCTTGCCCTCTTGAATGGTTTCAATGTTTAGGTCAAGCAACTTGTGAACTCCCTCTTAATTCCAGCACTCATGCAGAATTCCTTAAAATTTTAGAGGTGTATTCTTTCCTATTATCCATCTTTAAGGTTTTATTTTCTTTCCTAAGGCACAACCTTTACAAGTTCCTTCATGAGATGGTTTTAGACTTCGGTGCATAGTTTGTAAAGGTACCCTTGTCTTACACCAATAGTTTGAGCTTTCTTAATAGTTGAGTTTTTAGGCCATGCTAGAATTTTCCCATCCATAAGGGTAACTCTATATCCATTTGTCTTTCCTAGAACACAAAGTTCTCAGATTCATGATTTGAATTTGTCTTTCCTAGAACACAAAGTTCTCAGATTCATGATTTGAATTTGTCTTTCCTACTTTGGCAAAAGATGCTTGTTGTTTTGATCTGTCAGGGCACTTCATTGCATAGTGACCATATTGATCACATCTAAAGCATTGCACTTGAGAGATGTCTTTCTTTTTAAAAGATTCCTTTCCATTGGAATTTCTCTTTCTTTTAAAAGATCCTCTTTGGTAGGAGTTTTTCTTATTCCTTTTATTAGACGATGTGTTGAGTACATGAATGTCTTCATCTAAGTTCTTCTGTTTATTTTCTTTTGTGGAGAGTCTTGTTTCTTCTTGAAGGCAGTTAGTTCTTAGCCTATCAAACTTAGGGAGTTTGGATCTTGCACTTATTCCTTGAACAAATGACTCCCATGAGTTTGGAAGGCCTCCTAGTGCAATTAGAGTTAATTCTTTGCTATCAATCTGATATCCAATTGTGGATAATTGATCCCTTAGTTCAATGATCCTCATGAAGTATGCGTTGATTGATTCTCCTTTGTTTATTTGAGCATTGTTGATTTGCCTCTTTAATGCAAGAGTCCTACTGGTGTTGTTGATCTCATAGGTACTCTCAAGGGATTTGAACATGTGATATGCAGTTTTATGTTTTGCTAAGATAGGCACTATATGATCCCTAACTGCATCTACAAGGATTTTCATGGCTCTTTCATTGTTTTCAATCCATTGATTTTTCTTAGGTTCAGCCTTAGGGTCCCTTTTATTTTCTCTCACAAGTGAGTCTAGTTTATTCTCTTTTAGGATCATCATGATTCTAAATTTCCATAATGTAAAGTTATCTGCTCCTGCAAGACGATATTCAAATCTGATCACACTTGACATTATGAAGAATGTAATGTGAATTTGATTTTTAGAAAATACGAATTTCTGAGCAATCTGATTTTAGATTTGATTTGGATTCACACAACGTGGCTCTGATACCATGTAAATGTAATCAAATCTTTCTACAAATTTGGGATCCTAAAACACTAAGATAAAACTAAGGTCTGAAAATTCTAAGTCAAAGACGTTTTCCAGATTTCTTCTCTTGATGTCGAATGTGCTGATTGCAGAACATTAATTGATTTCGATGTTTGCATATCAATGAAGGATCCACCATAAATAAGAGAGGAGACCCGCCCCTAAGAGGCACGTCTCATGAGAGGACGTGTTTCCACAAGTGGAGACACGTCCACTCATGGGACGTGTCCCTTAGGGCGCGGCTTATGATAAAGTCATTTATCATTGTTTTAGTATAACACATATAAACCTTTCTACAAGGTGGCGGATGAGTAAGTAAATTCCGATTACTGAAATGCAGAATATAACATCATATATAATTCAAATTTATATGTATGCTCATAAATTCGATTAAATGTTTTTCCAGAAATATTTCGACATAAATGATAAACTTTGATCAAGTATGAATGACAATGATGCTTACAGCAATCGTCATTCATATCTGACCGAAGCTATCATTCATTAACAAATTTAATCATTTATTCCATTCTTTTCGCAGTTGACATCATCTTTCATTTATCTGGACCACTTGGTGACTGGGCATTCATCTTCAGTCTCCGGCTTCTTTGGTTTCAATAGCTCTTTGTTGGGGTCCACATGCTTAGTCGGGGTATGTTCCAGACTGCGACTCACACATTTCTTTGAAATGGTTGTCTTTTCTTGAGCATTGCTGTCTTGTGTGGGGTCCACATGCTAACCTGGCTATTAAATTTCATATGGAAGTTCAAGCTTTATATATTATCTGTTTGCATATATTGGCTGGCATCCACTCCTAGACTAGGTAGGCAGATTTCCTGTTTTATTTGGGAAGTGGTAATTTCATCATTTCTTAGGATTGTATTGCTGGCTGGACCTGTCTTCTTGCTGTTTAAACTTCTGTGGGGTGCTCCTTCGTGCTGGGACCCACTGATATCTTCTTTGGGCATTTTATAAACTCTTCTGAGCATGAAGGAGCTGGATGTGGAGACAAAAGAGCAAACTAATCGGTTACTCTGCATTATTTCTGTTGGTGCCTGCGACTTAACCTTTTTTCATCTTATCTAACCTCTGTGGCATGAAATTCCTTGTGAAGGCTGAATTGTGGTTCTTAACAGCTGTGATTACAGATGATAGGTGTTATTCTTTCTGGTGCATTGTTATTCATGATGAGATCATTGTAGAGTTTTTATGGTTGGCGATTATTGGTGGGTCTATGGAATGTTGTGACAGTTTCTGTAGATCATTCCTTTGACTGGTGACTGACTATTCTTTGTAACCAGTTTATTGTAAACAGAGAGATTGTGAGAGAGGATATAATGATAATTGATATATGAGATGTAATATGAAAGAGTTTGAGTGATTGTTTGAAACTTTGAAGGTCCCTGTTGTTGGACTATGTGCCTTTGTGGCAAGGATGTATCTGAGCTTTGATTAATAAAGATAGTGTTTGTTGTTGCCAGATCTGTAATGCGTATTTGAGCTGGGTCATGGAAATGACTGATTTGTCTAGTGACTGTAAGTGATTATGGCTGTTAGGATTAGGTTGCCTTCACTAGGCTTCTGATCCTAGATTTCATCATTGGGTATTTTAAGCCCCACAGCAGTATGTTGCACTCAATGACTTTGTGTGAACTTTCAGGCACATAATAACTCTATACAAATTGGATGTATCATAAGCTGGAAGGAGATGACAGTCAAAATTTTACAATGAATTTAATTTAGATTAGACTTAAGGTAACAAAAGAAGTTCATATAGCTTGCTTTATTACAGAGTTTTGGTCTAGGAATCAGTTTAAGGGGATGTTTAGATTCCTAACCTTTTACCTTATTGATAAAAATATAGTGTGGAAATTGTTTGCATTAGGACATGTTTGAATCCCAGCGTGTACGGAAACTGTGTATATTACTAAATTATTCTTCTGGTATTAATGTCTTTGTTAAGCATGTACAGCGCTGGCTGATACTGTCATCTTCCATGGGAGCTTAGATTTAATAGAAAAAAAATCTTTAAGTTAAGCAAGTTAAATTTCGCCAGCTAACAGTTCTATATTTCAATTTTCAATGTTTAATTCAATTTTATCAAGATTCTTGGAAGATTTGCTTTGAATCTAGTGCACTTGATGGTATTCTTATTTTCCAATATGCCAAAAATTGTTGTATGTTTTGTTTTGGTTTGAAGCCAAACTTGTAATATGCCTAGGAGATCTTTATTTAACATGTATAAAGTCCTTGTGGGTTGCAACTTCCAGAGGATAATGCAAAGGAGCAATTCAAGGGTTTAATATGAAGCTTAAGAAAAATAATTTTCCATCCTTTTGTGCAACATAGGAGAATTCAAAGTGAGGTAAACCTCCATGTTTCAAGATTTGTATTTATGAAGGGTGTAAAAGAAAGGAATACAATTTATGAACTGATTTAATGAGGACAAGAAGAAAAGTTATCACCAGTAAGCTCTTCATATGTTTTGGCTGATATGCCATTCTTAGGATAAACTCTCTTTGTAACTCCCAAAATTTTAGTAGTTCTTGATTGTCCAAATATCATTTTTTCTTTTCTTTTTGATGCTCCTAATATTAATAGAAATTGACATGTTTTACACTAAGTTGCCAGTTCAGGCTTGAGTTCGAAGTCTGAGTTTGCAACACAATGGATTTTCCTTTTCCCAGGTTTGGTACAGTTGGGTATGGCCATACATATATATACATAATGATAAAATAATATAAATATATAATTATAATATTATATAATTTAATAATATTATTTTTATATTGCATAAAATATAATATATCACATAGTTGTTGGGGTGATAATCGAGGCTCTTCACTTCCACCAGTTGTTGTTTTGATCCTCTGCAAGCTGACCCCTAACATAAGATACAGTTAGCCTTATCAAAAAAATGAGACTATGTATAGTATCTTGTTAGCCTTGTATGGAGACACAATTTTACGTATTTTTGCACTTTTTTCATTTTGAAATGGTGTTTTTAAATTCAGAGGTGTGTGTGCAACTCTGCCCTTGCAATTTTGTATCTTGAAAATCCACTCTTAAGCCCTCGGGTGTGCACCATAACACTTCATCTACACATTTTTTTGTTTCTTAAAACTCTGGTTAGCTCCACACATGTGACAATGAACATATAGATTTTTAAACCATTTTGAGTGAAATCTGTCTTCTGTTTCTAATAAGCTAGGCACTGAGTGAATCTATGGTAGTCCCTATCATAGCAGCAAAAATCGTTTTTTGAAAAAATCGACAAACCAAAAGTTTAAGATATTTTGAAAAAATCGGATTTAAAAGAAATGTAATATATTGTAGAAAAAGAGACAAAAACTACTCTTTTTTGAAATTCAAGGTCATTTCTATAGCATAGAGATATAGAGAGCAAGTAAAATAGAGTTTAACCCATGAATTGTAAAAAATAGATTTTTGTTGTTTATATTCATATCACGATTGCATTGCATTGTGCAAAACATACTTCATAGTGCATAAATAATAACTAGATGGCGACAGTTGGCAAAATGTCAATTACAATATAGTTTGTAACTTTGTACAAAGTTAACCTATAACTAAGTACAAAGTTTCAAAAAATCAAATGTAGTCAATGACCCTTGCTACTACAAATAGAGTTATGCTAGAGGGCAGTAGGTCTTGATGATGAAGCTTGTAGATCAAAGCCTCTTCTAATTCATTCAACCTTATGACTATCCAAGTTGGCCTCTAGGATCTCAAAATCTTCAAGCTCAAGAAAGTCATCATCACCAACAATCCACTTAGACTTTGGATCAACCCCATCAAGGTTGATTGGCTTGTCATCCTCAATAGTACTTGTTTTTGTCCATGAAACTAGTCTTGGCCTTACAAGTGAAAAACATAATGAATACAATTTCAACTGACTGCAAGAATATTAAAAGTTTAAACTTGAGCTTTCTTTGGCTTCAAGTGGAGGTTGTGGTGAACAAACACCAAGTCATTAAGCCATTTTTGTGTCAGGTAGTTGCATTTCTTGGAATGTATGTGTTTAAAATCACTCCAAATACACTCACAAGTGGATGAACTGCATGGCTGGCTCAAAATGCATCTCGCCATCCATCTAAGATTTTTGGTTTCATGACCCAAAAAATCCCACCATTGAGTTGAAAAAGACATTATATGGAGATGATATCATGTAATATTATCTTAAAATATTAACACATATAATGATCATGTCCACAAAATAGAGAATGGACAAGTTTATAGAGTCTACTTGGTTGGAAAGTCTTCCCACCTTCCACAACAGCCTTAGATGAGAGAAAACCCCTTGCTTGCTTGTACATTGGCAACTCTGTCATAGCTGCCTACAATTGATTTGTGGTAGGAAACATTTTCTCCATGTATATGAACAAGCTTTGTGTGATCTCAGCATCATCATGTCTGAATGAAGAGTTATAGAACAACATTGGATTGAGATAGTATTTTGTGGCATGGAGAGGAGAGTGCATCTTTTGATCCCATCTTTTATCATTTATGCCCCATAATGGCATATACTTGTCCCTATTATTTTCCATCTTACCCCTCATCACCTCCTTGGCCCTATCCATGGCCTCATACAAATATCACATGGGGGATTTACCCCCATCCAATAGTCTCAAGACTTTTACTAGAGGATTTAAAAATTCTACAACTTGTTCAATTGCATCCCAAAAACTAGTAGAATACATGTACCCTACCAGTGCTATGCTGTCAACTTGATTTGTGAAGCCAAACTCCATCCACTCGTTTGAAGCAAACATTCGTTTCAAATTCATTTTTTTGTTGGCAAAGAATTTGTAGTGCAAGGAAGTGTGTTGCAAATCATGTCACCCCTGGTCGAACTAGCTCTTCACCCTTTGTGAGAGAATGCATCATGCACAAAACCCTCATGTGATTGTCCTTTAGGGTTAGATCAAGGCAATGTGCTACACATGGGGTAAAAAGTATAGAGGGGTATTTGTTCGTCAAGAGTCTCCCAGCAACAACACAAACAACATTATTTGTAATAAATTGAACAATGTTTTTTGGCCCTACATCTTTTGTCTGTCAAGAGTCTCCCAGCAACAACACAAACAACATTGTCTTTAATAAATTGAACCATGTTTTTTGGCTCTACATTTTTGAACACTAGGTCAAACATCTCGAACAATGTAGCTGCAGATTTGATTGTATCTGATTCATCTACAAAATTAAAAAATATAGTGCCAATATCACAAGAGATGAGGAAGTTGATGAGGGTTCGATTCCTTCTATCTATCCATCCTTTTGACATTATGGTGCAACCAGTCTTAACCCACTCTAGTTGATGCTCATTAACATCTTGTATTGCATCATTGAGCATACCAACCCTCAATGTCTCGTAAGATTGGGTTTTGAACCTAGGACCTACAGCTGCAATAGCATCCACCATACCTTGCCAATATGGTGACCTAGCAACATAGAATGGCAAACTAGAGTACTACTAGAAGTTTGCAATCGCCATCTTTGCTTGTTCATGGACATTCTTCCTCCATCCTGTACTCTTCAAAATGGTTTGTGATTCTGATGTAGTATGAGGTGCAAAGAAAGCATCAATGTTTCCTCCACCTGTATTTGGGCCACGTGCTGTAGAAGGAGGTGTTGACCCAAATTCCTTGAAAAAGTCATTTGCACCATTTTCCTCATTCAAGCAATTCCTTCTAGCATTTCTAGAATTAGAATCTATTTCAACCTCAGTTTTTGCCTTTTTTTGCCTTGCACTTAGGAATCGTATGAAGAGCTTGTCTTGCTTGATATGTAACATTTGCAGGGCATGTTGGACAAGGAGTGGTGTTGTTTCCAGGCTTCTTTGCCAAATGCCATTTGAAGCGATGAATGCCAACAGTGATATGATTTGGACACTAGTTGCATTTAACCTTCGTTGTACCCGAAATTGATCTACAATGTGTCCATGCAAAGTCTTTCTAATGTGGCATTATGATAAAATCTGCAAAAGCATTTTAATTCAATCTTTAGAAGTGTTAAACCTGAAAATTTGATCTCTTTGAGTCATAAGAAGGTTTAGGATGGTGGAAGGCCTTCGAAGGAATGACGAAGAAAATATGTAACTTCCTGTGAAAATAAACTCTAAGAAGACTTTTGTTTATAACTTGATAACTAAGAAATCACTTTTGATATAGTAGCTTGTAAAATTTTAAATGACCTGAGTAGTAATTAATAAACTCTCAGATGACTTTCGTTTATGGTTTGATAACTAATAAAGAACGTTGATACAACCAACTTTTTAGAGGTGACTAATTTAGGAAAACTGTTCAGATAAAATTTATGTTCAAGACATGAGATATCTGTTAAGATGAAGCAGAAAGTGTTTAAAAAATTGGAAGTATAATCCGGGAGAATGGATTTGTATCATCTCTATTGTGTCCTATTTTAAACAACTTTAATATTTTCTTAGGATTAAAGATGAAGCTTTTGGAGGCAAATTTAGAGGCTTGGAAGCAATAAAGAAAGGAGTTCTTCGATTATTTGCATCCCTTAAAGGTAATCTCTGATGGCTTTCTAGGAAGGTCATCCCAGATTGCTTCTTGAATCATGTCAAAGGCAATTGCCTCATCCCTAGGCCACCTGAATTATGCATCATCCTCCTAGCAGGTGGAATCCTCTGAGGTGCTCTCCCCCTCTGTCGTGCTGCATAAGCAAAGAGGTGAGTGCTTATTATAAAACCTCTCCAGAAAGTTCACAAGGAGTTGGTGCTGCAGGAAATGACACTCCCCTCTTCAGCAGAGGAGATCTTTAGCATTTGTAAGAAGGGTGTAGACCTGGATATTGCAGACTTTGGCAGGGGATCTGTAGGTTGTTGATTGCCCCTGGGGATTTCTTTGTCTCTCAGCTTGTTTGTTTTATGCTTTTGGGTTGCCAGTAGGTCTGCCTAGCCTTAGAACATCTTTTCTTTTAATGGCCAGTTACCTCAATACGTTGATTGGATAGTTGCTAATTTTTTCTTTTTTGCCATGCCATACAATGCTGAACTGGCTTCTTTGTGACCCTCGTTCAAATAGATGGCATTTCATGATTATTTCTGAGGCTTTCATGTGTTTTCTTGGGGCAGGGCCCCAATTGCCAACCCCCATTAATTTAACCAAATAAAAATCACAATTAAGAGATGGAATATCCTAACGGGAATTGACTTCAGTTCCATTTAATGTCCAACAAAGGTAAAATATCTTGAAAAGTGACAATACTATCCCACACTCCTTCCTGCCAAGGCCATATGCAGGAATCCCAACAAGACTCTGGATACTGCAGTACAAGTTCAAAATGAAAACACATCAAAACGACCATGATTAAAGCATTTCAAAGAACAACGGTTAAATGATATATCAGATAAATCCTTCAAATTTTCATTTTTCTGCTTCTGATTAAAAGTGGCAAAGATTAGTTTGATAACTTATAAGTCAAATAAGTCAAAAATCCTCTCAAGGAGGACTGGCATACAACATGAAGATACAAAAGCTAGTTCACATTACAATTACTAACTGAACAACAAGTACAATTTCTTGTGGCCCAAACTTAACAATTATAAAACCAAAATTGATAACAAGGTTGGTTTTGTAGTTAGCAGACAACATTTTCTAAGTGGTCCTATAGGAATTACTAAATTTTACGCACAAGATCAACCAAAATGAAACTAGTGGTTAGCATGCCTGTTTTGTGACCTGTGATTATGAGCCCTTAACATAAAGCAAGGCAAATTTTGGATTATCCACTCGATAAATCCCCATTGCCAATCAAATTTCATGAGTTTAGTTTCTGAAAAACCTCCAGAAGGGTCGAGTGGTCTAGTAACTAGCTTTCTTGTATATAGGTACAATGAAATCACATTCCCTCTAAAGTTCAACAGCTAGAGAGATATGAAATGATGGTTTAGAAGGCAGCAATTTCCATTTTGCAACCACACATGCTCAAGTTAATTCACAAGAGTGTCATGTTCCTTCCACGTATAGCCCGACACAGTAAAAAGTGCTATGCCATATAACCCAATCTGTGGCTAACATTCAAGCATTGGTGACAATAAATCCACTTCACATACAGTCACTTGGTTCTTTTTTTGTTACGCCGAGAGGTGTAACCCTACAATGGCAGCACGGGCTCTTATAGGAGGTCAGCACATCTGTCACAAAAAAAAACAAAAAATCCAAATATTTAGGAATCTTAAAAATAGAATATTTATTCAAATTTCTTTTCTAATTTAAAAAAATAAAATAATATAACATAATACATATGCCAAAATTTAGGAATCTTGAAAACCAAAATATTTCTTCAAAATTCTTTTCTAAAAATTAAAAAAAAATAGTATAATGAATATAATACATATTCAAAAATATAAAAATCTTAAAAAACAATTTTATTTCTAAAAATCAGAAAAAGATATAATATAATATAATATAATACATATTATATATTATAATAATTAAGAAATCTAAAAAATATATCTTCAAAATTCTTTTTCTAAAAATAAAAAAAAGATATAATATATTATATTAGATAATAATATAATTTATATTATATATTAAAATAAATAATATAGATAATATAATATATATTATTATATTATACATATTATACATTAATATAGATAACATAATGTATTGTATATTAAAATATATAATGTAGATAATATAGATAATATAATATATATTATTATATTATACATATTATATATTAATATAGATAACATAATGTATTGTATATTAAAATATATAATGTAGATAATATAATATATTATATATTAAAATATATAGTAATATTATTAATATTATATATTATACAATTTAGATATTAACCAAAAAAATCTTAAAATTAAGAAAACTTAAAAATTAGAATAAAAAAAAAATGTAGATAATATAATATACTATATATCAAAATATATAGTAATATAATTAATATTATATATGATAAAATGTAGATATTAATATAATATATGATATAATAAAATTAAATTTGGGTTTTGGGTTAGGTTTAGAGGTACAATTATGATTGGGATTAGAGTTGGGTTGGGTTACAATTTAGGGTTATGATTGGGTATTTAATTAGGGTTAGGATTTAGTGTTCGGGTTAGGGTTAGATTTAGAGTTAGGGTTAGGGTTAGGAAAAATAATGTTAGGATTAGGGTTAGATTAGGATTTATGGTTTATGGTTAGGGTTAGATTTAGAGTTTTTGTTATGGTTGGAATTAGATATGAAATTAGGGTTAGGGTTTAGGGTTACAATTAAGGATTTGGTTAAAGTTAGAGTTAGGAATATGGTTTATGGTTAGGGTTAGGACAAGGTTAAGGTTACGATGATGGTTAATGGTTAGGGTTACAATTATGGTTAATGGTTAGGTTAGGGTTAGCATTACGGTTAGTTTTTAAAAAAAAATTAGGGTTCTACAATAGAGCTTGGGATTAGGGTTACATTTATGGTACAATGAAGGTTAGAGTTAATGTTAGGGTTCAATTAGGGTTATGGTTAGTATTAGGGTTATCTAACAATTATGATTAAGGTGAGGGTTATGGTTATGGTTATAGTTATGGTTAGGATCAAGGTTAGAGTTAAGGTTAGGGTTAGGGTTAGGGTTAGGGTTAGGGTTAGGCTTATAGTTAGGATTGGGGTTAGGGTTAAGGTTACATTTCAATTATGGTTGTTCAATAAAATTAGGGTCGAACAATTACAAAGGGTTATGGTCAGTATTAGGGTTAGGTAATAGTTAGGGTTAGCATTATGGTTAGAGTTATGGTTAGGATCAAGGTTAGAGTTAAGGTTTGGGTTAGGGTTAGGGCTAGAGCTAGGCTTAGGCTTAGGCTTAGGCTTAGGGTTACAATTAGGATTAGGTTTAGGGTTAAGGCTATGTTTTAATTATGGTTACAATAAAATTAATGTTCAAAATTTACAAAGGGTTATGGTACAATTAGTGTTAGGGTCAGGTGAGGGTATGATTAGGGTTCAATTACAAAGGGTTATGGTACAAATAGATATATAGGGTTAGGGTTAGGTTGGTACTTTTATCTTAATTAAATGGTTGAGATTAGAGTTGGGTTAGGTTACAATTTAGAGTTATGATTAGGTATTTAGTTAGGGTTAGGGTTTAGTGTTCGCGTTAAGGTTAGGGTTAGATTTATGGTTAGTGTTAGGATTAGGGTTTATGGTTTAGGATTTAGGGTTGGATTTAGAGTTTAGTTATGGTTGGGATTAGATATGAGATTAGGATTAGGATATAGGGTTACAGTTAAGGATTTGGTTAGAATTAAGGTAAGGATTATGGTTTATGGTTAGAGTTAGGGTAAGTTTAAGGTTACAATTATGGTTAACGGTTAGGGTTATGATTATGGTTAATAGTCAAGTTAGGGTTATCTATAGTGTAATTTTTTTAGGGTTCTACAATATATAACCTAACCCTATATAACCTAGCACTATATAACCTAACTTTATATAACCTAACACATAACCTAGCACTAGAAAAAAATTCTTCTCCCAAAAAATCTCCTCTACTTCTACTTGCGCCTATTGGAGTTGCAACATTCAACATTGGTGCTTCAACCATTTAGTCAAAGCTAAGAATTCCAATAAGAGATTTCATTGAACTAGAAGGGACAAGACTTACAACTTTCCAAGAAGAAATATCACATGTTAGATACATATTGATAGATGAAATAAGTTTCCTTGGAGAGAGGTTGCTTGAAAACATAGACTCTAGGCTTCGACAAGCATTCCTAGAAAACAGTAACCAAAGTTTTGGAGGTGAGTTCTGGATTGAAATTGCTAACTTTGATAACTTTACATTACAATATTTTTATTCAATTCTATTATAGTTCTTTCTATACAAATTCATACTTATCAATTTAAATAAATATTTTATATTCATACATATCTATGATTTTAGTTTGAGGCTTGGCACAATTACCTCCAATAAATAATAGGGCTCCATATGAAAGCAAAAGGCGAGCAAAGCTACTATGCGAAGAATTCAAAATGATCGTTACATTAATTCATGTTTTTCGAAAAGATGGATAGAACGAAGAACAACAAAGATTTCATCAAATTCTAACAAACATTAAGGATGTAGATCCCACAATCGACGATTGGATGTTGCTTATGTCAAAAACAAATGCAAGAATCAATGCTTTAGAGAACGAAAAATTTGAAAGAAATGTTTTGATTATAAGGGAAAAACACCTAAAACCCTTTACAACTTTATGTACAAAATGTTGCTCAAAAGATACAACACTAGACAGTCAACAACATCCAAACACCCAAAAATCACAAAAGATACAAACAACTACTCCAAAGATAATCAAAGAAGAACAACAACCAAACACCATCAAGCAACAGTGGGAAAAGCAGAGCTAAACAACATGTGCAACCTTCCGACCACCAGAAACAAACTTAGCAAGGGACTGAGAGGAGTGATAATGCTTAGGGAGACCTCTCTTCCTTCTTTGCACAACCATCCAAGAAAGATCATCCTCTAAAAGAATCGTGCAAGGGAAAGTCAAAGGATAAGCCACCAAAGGAAAAAGAGGAAAAGAATCAGGAGTGTCACTCCCACAACCAATAGAAGCAACAAGAGTTGCAGGTAAACTAGCAGTCACAACAACAACAGACCCACCAAGCATAGGTCATGAACCATCAGGAGGCACATCTGAAGACAATGGCGGCCCAATAGCAAGCAGTGAACCATCTATAGACACTCACGAGCCAACAGCACACGAACTAGTAGTGGAAAAAACTGACATAGCAGAAGCTAATAGCACACCAGAAGCCAACGACACACCAAAATCCAATGACACACCAGAAGCCAACGATCCACTATCAGCAGAAAGCAAGAAGGTTTCAACAAAGAGCGGGATAGCCATTCTAGCAGAGAGCGGGAGGGCCATTTTAAAATTCTTCCTTTTGAAAGCTCACAAATTGTTCAAGCAGTGTTCATTTATAATATAATTATTGATTTAATATTATTATTAGTAATCTAATATAATATTAATATTATTAATAATATACCAATAATATTAATAATCTAATATAATTACTATTAATCTATAGATTATATATAATCTTAATATATCAAATATATCATTATAATTCACATAATGTAATATAACATTACTATTAATCTAATAATAATATAATCTTAATATATTAAATATTATATTATAATATAATATTAATAAATAATAATATAACATAAATAGATATATAATCATAATACATAATATATCTCAATTAATATTGACATGTGTTTGTTGCATGTAGCGCTGCCACTAAAACTAGCTTATATACCTTATATATAATCTATATAATATACGTCGAGAGATTATTTTTGAGGCGTATTTTTTTTGCTTTTTGAAAAAAAATACGCCTCGAAAATGATATCTCTCGGCGTATATTATATAGATTATATATAAGGTATATAAGCTAGTTATATCTATTGTGAAAGCAAAAACACTATAAAACTTGTGATATTATTGCCTGCCTGCAATTAGCTGTGGAAATCCGTCAATATTCGATGGGTCTTTGCTTGTTTACTACGTTGGTTGGCGTTGCCTACAGTTTTGTGCTTATTTTTTTTGGCAAAAATCAAAATTAATAATATTTTTCATGGGTTAGGGTTATGTGACGGGTGGGTGGTGAATAAATACGATTTTTGTGCTTACTTTTTTGCGATTTAAACATGATTTTAATGGTAAAATTTGTTGAAAATTGCAGGTCAAAAGATTGTGATTGTTAGGGGGAATAAACCACCAGCATTGCCAATTTGAAAAATATTGCGATTTTTGCAATTTTTTACAGATTTTTGTTTCTATTGTCCCTATCTCGTAGTCAGCCTTGAACCGAAGCTAGAGAATACGAGGGGTGGAGGGCAAATAGCCAAACCTAGTAACTTAGATTACCAGTACATATTGTATACATAGTTGAATAATGAAATAGCATCATAGTTGCTAGGAGACTGGTATTGGTACTGGTACGGGAGATTGGTACCTGTACGACTTTTTTTTGAAAATTGGAGACAGGGGTATTTGGAGATGCCATCTTTTTTTAATATAAATGAAAATTAATAAATTAATAATTTATAGAAAATATCATGACATAAATTTTTTCATGTTATATTTTTTTAATGCTTTTAAATTTCACGCAAGACGTCAAAATTTCCATTGGGAGACTCAAGAGACAACACGTCAAGTTTCCATGTTGCTGGAGGCGTTTCCGAGGACATATCCGGTATTGGAGACACGTACCAGTCTCCAAGATGCATCTCAAGGGGCAGGAGACGCGTCTCTCGTCAACACTGAATAGCATCCATTGTAACAAAATCATCATTCATGCACAAGATTTCACAACTCTAAATAATTGACAAACGAACAAAAGTTTATTTTTGCACAATTTCTTGTAATGAAAATTATTCCTTTACAATGTGCATAGCAGTTATTAATAAGGTTTCCCAAAAGCAAACATGAAACCTCACATGAATCTTAAGAACTAGAATATAGATCCGTATTCCTATTTTCAACCTAGCTACTCTTTCAGTTCTGCTTTTCCTATTCTGATGGAAGATAATACATTGATTTTTTCCACCTGTTCTCTAGTTAACTAAAAAAGTAAAAATTACAATTTTTGCATGGTCCATAAAAGAATATCTTTACACTCTTAGAAATTATTAATTCTAAAAAAACAAATAAATTTAATTGTTTGCAAAGACAAAAATAACTAAAGTGGACCTTTTAGTGACATCTAGGACATAATTAGATTTTCCCTAGTTGAATCTAACCAACTAATAGAGTTGGTTCAGCTAGGGTTGGCTCAGCTTATCCTTTCTTCCTAGCTCAGTACTTTGGTTGGAGGGAATGCCTTAAATGGAGTTACTCAAACTTTCCAAGTTTAGAGCTTGGAAAAACCTTAACCCTATTTTGTTTCCCAAGTTTTTACCATTCATCTACATAGATTTGTACTTGGGTGTAGATTTGCTATCATCCATCTATTATACATGACGCATCTACTTTGCCCAACTGAATGCCTCACTCTATATCTAGGGGCCCCTATCCAAACTATCCCCTACCTCCCTGTAATGTCTCCTTTTTAGCGAGCACTAGAGTTTGGAGGTTTAGCTTGTCATCGGGTCCTTGTAGGCTAACAATGGAGTTTAGAGGGCCCCATTTTGGAGATATATGGTTTTTTAGTTGGCAGTTTGCAGTGTATATCATCTCTAGTTCCTTGGCATATTTAGAGGCTATGATATTCAAGGGTCTTTGACTTTATTTATATATACTTACTATTTATAGTAAGTCCATGAGTTGTTAGGGTTAGTCGGTGGTGAAATCAGAATTGATAAATGAAATTTATTAATGGAGTTAAGGTACTTATTTATTATTAAAGTTATATATTTTATACTTTAATAATAAACAATTAATTATTAAAGTGCATATATTAATGACTTGTATTGATTTTATAATAAATGTGCATTTAATATTATAAAGTCAAATTATAAAAACACTAGTTTTGGGCACCCACTTTGAAGAATATTATTAAGTGCAAAAGAAAATGTATTTTATGATATATTTTAATGATTAAAAAGCACATTGGGAATCATGCCATCTTAGAGAGGGTATAAAAGCATGTGAAAAATGCAAATGTAATTATTATTGATCATTTTCAATACTTTTGGTATTTGGAAGTGAGACCTAGGATTTTGCTGCAAATCGGTCTTAGAGAGTGTAGCTTCTCTTTGATTGTACTTCCTGACGGTGTGAAAGATCACCCAAGGGTTGCAGTTACTAGGTGGCTCCACATAGGGGTTGTGATTGAGCTTATTTGGAAGAGTTTATTATCAGATTTTATAAGGGTTTAATAGCAGATCAGAAGTTATTGAAGATATTTATTATTCTTCATCTTTATTGCTGACAAGCTTTTTATTCCTGGCTTGTGGGATGTTACTATGCATATTTGAAGTAATTATCATCAGAATTTCAAAGGATTGCGGAGCAGATTTCAGTTCATTGAAGGCATTCTCTTTGGAGATTATTCTTTTTGCTGTTTGCTTCCACTCCAACCAGCACGTGGGGTTTTCAAAGGCCCGTACAAATCTGCATTAAGAGGCCGTACTGTACCTGAAGGGTGGCGTTTAGACTTGAGGCTGAACGCCTAAATTCTCAGCTATCTTCTTCTTCTATTGTGGGCGGCTAGGGTCTGGTTGCTGTTGTTTATAAATTATAAGCCGGTGAAATCTTTATTCTATGCCAGGCATTCATCTCAAAGGGTTTTCTGATTGCTGAAACACATTTTCCAGAATTGCTGATATAGTTCTCAGACCTGCATTAGATGTATTGAGATTACGGGTATGATTGCTATTGAGCAAAAAGAATAATGATCTCATTTGAATATACACATATATTGTAATTGCAGACTATGTTTAAGCAGATTTGAGATTGTTGCTTTATTATTAAGCATTTCTATTCTTCTGCAATCTGTATATGTTATTTGTATTTCTATATATTTCCTTGGCATTTATCTCATAAAAATCAAAACAAGCAAAAACTTAGAAAAAACAAACAAACCTATCAAGGTAGAAACTCAGCTAGCAAGTGTCCACCTGGGGTGGGGCATTTCACCCCCTACCTTTATCACTTTCCCCTAATCACCAATCTTATGTAAAAATTGAAACTTGCTCTTGTTCTTTGTCCTATGAAACTAGCTGAAATGGGAGTAGCACCAAGTTTTTGGAAGGACAAAGCATTCACTTGGGCATATCAATATATTTTTTTGATTTGACTTCATGACGAGGCCGTCACCATATTAGGAGACCTAAAGACAAGTTTGAATGAAATAAGGCAATGGGCAGCCTCCTTGGTGACATCCCTCTCGTATTTTTTTGATGAGAATGGAATCCAAGTTGAGAAGGAGTAATTACACTATGAGTTTTGGAGGCTAGTGATGCATACACTTGGAAAAGCTCAATAGGATGAAAACATAGACATGTTGCCTATCCTTGCCAGGAAAATTCTGCATGGTGAAGAGGAGATGACAAAGATCAAAATATTGATCACACAGAGCAATCTTACTTTAGAGATCCAAATTATTAAGCTAGATTCAATGCCAACGCCTAACATATCATGTGTTTGGGAATTCATTGAGAGATTGCAAAGGTTAGAGATTACAAATGTTGCTGTAGATGTGCAATATTCTGGGAGTGCTCCAAAGTAGTATTTTTTAACTGCCACTATTTTCAGTTGGATTTGTTTTTTGTTTTATTCTATTCTACAACGACTATTTTGGGAGGAGCTTTAACATCATCTTTTTGAGGACATGTTATTTTTGGATGATCTTCTAGAAGGTCTATTTTTTATTGTAGTTATCCTTATAAAAAATCTATTTTAAAGATTTTCTTATTTAGGTATTGAATTTGTGGACTAAATTGTATTTTAAGCTTGATTTGAGTTGCAAGCAAACTATTTTTAGTTTAGATAACTACAATGTGCGTTTTAGTTATCTTGAATATATCACAGGCAAACCTTTTAAAAAAACTTATAAATAAGTGCCATTTGAACTTCAGATTTTCAATAGAATTTGGTATGCCTATTTGTTGGTAAAATTGTTGCTCAAAGTCTTTTGTGAAATCTTGTGTATGGGTGCTTAGGTAAATAGAATTTTCTTATTCGAATTTGCAAGCTTTGTATTGCAGGTTTCTATAAAGTTGGCAATTGTGCCTTTGTACACAATTCCTTGATCCCTTTTACTAAATTGTGTCTTTTGTTCAAATCAATTCAATTTTTGTGTGAGACTCATACTTTAGTTTCTCTTCAACCGAGAAGTGTAAGTGTTTGCCATCACTTAAGTTTTCCGTGTTATTGTTAGTCAAAAAGCATAAAATCACTTGTCTAGTGTGGAAGTGCTGATCAGCCTTATGCCCTAGTCCAAGAACAGAAAGATAGGTTTTTGTTAAACTTGTTTATACCACATACTCAATGAAATCCTACCAGTTGTAGGTTTTATTTGTAACTTTCTATAGCAGGAAACATATTATTTCCTTCATGTTAGTTTTATAATATCAGATATGTGCACAAAAATTAATTCAAAAATGACACAAGAACACAACCAATACCCTGGGAAAACCCTCCAACTCGAGGGAGAAAAACCCAACCAATATATCTCCTTTATATTGATAATATTAAGAGCAACAATCTGCTTACAACTTAGGCACAAAAAAATGCCTTAACATATACAATGAATGGCACCTCTCCTAGATGCAAAGATACAAATAATGTATTCTCCTAAAATCGATTTGGTGCTGCAATTCACACTTCTCCTTTAATTACTTTGAATGAACTTGATGATCTTTGAATGATATTTTCCAAGTATATATACATGCCAATAAGGAGGGACGCGTCTCTTCGCAAAGGAGGTCAGCCACAAAGAGGAAATACATCATTTCTAGAAGGGTGCGACTTTCAAGAAGATTGACTTTAATTAATAATTAAGTATTAATTATTAATATCACAAAAAATACAAGTTGAATGAGGCGCCTCCTCAATTCAATAATCTCATAATAAATTAGAATAGCCAAAGGCTATATTTGAATTTATTACTGCAAATCGATTCTGGAAGGTATTTCTTCAGATGCTGAACATCAACACTCCCTCTCAACTAGGGAGGAATACTTCCAACTGTATAAGACATATCACCTCATCGTGATATCAGATATCACCTCATTGTGATATCAACCATCATGGCTACCTCCATAGATGGTAAGTACAAGTGCTCATCACTCAATGTGATGTTGTCACCTCATCATGACTTTCACCATGGCTCCCCCAGAGGGTGAAACACAAGTACAAGTAAATCATCATAGACTCCCTCACGTGATGTTGTCATGGAGTCACACACATGACATCCACCATGGCTCTCCTAGAAGGTGGAATCAAGGGATTTCACCTTGAACTTCTCTTTCAGAGAACAACTCATAACCAAGGGATTTCACCTCGAACTTCTCTCACAAAGAAGAACTCATTAAAGAGGATCACTGATATTGAGACTCCATAGTTAAGGCTGTATTCTCCACCATACCAAGCTTATCTCGAAAGTACACAAACTTTATCCTAGAGAGAGGCTTGGTGAGAATGTATGTCATCTGCTCATCAGTGCTGATATACCTCAACTGTATAGCTTTCCTCAATACCATATCTCTGATATAATGGTACTTGATCTCAACATGCTTTGTTCTGTCATGAAACACATGATTGACAAAAAGCTTCACACAACTTTGGTTATCACAATGAATGATAGTAGGCTCCATTGATTGTCCAAACAATCCTGCAAGGAGCTTACAAAGCTACACTACTTCACAAATGCCACACAAGTTGCAATGTACTCTGCCTCTGTTGTACTTAAAGCCACTAAAGTCTGCTTCCTACTGCACCAGGATAGCATAGAAGATCCCAAACTGAAGCAACAACCAGAGGTACTCTTCCAATCAGTGACACACCCTGCCCAATCAGAATCTGTAAAACCATGTAGCTCCAAATCCACACTTGTAGAGTATCTTAATCCATATCCAACTATGCCATGCAAGTATCTCAGGATATGTTTAGCTGCAACAAGATGTATCTGCCTTGGTTCACACATAAACTGACTAAGTGCATTCACTGCATAACAAATACAGTTCTAGTGTTAACTAGATACATCAATGAACTAATCAACTGCCTATACATCGTAGAATCCACCAGTTCTGAACTAGTTGCAGCCTCCTTCAACTTATGTAAGTTTGTTTCCATAGGTGTAGACATAGGTTTGCAATCAATCATACCAAACCTCTTCAGAATGTCAATAGTATACTTGCCTTGACTTAGAATCATCTCATCTGACTTTTGCCAAACTTCTTAGCCAAGGAAGTAATGCACGAGACCAAGATTCTTCATTTCAAACTCAGAAGCTAACTCCTTACATTTTAGAATCAGGTGTTCTTCTCCAGTGATAATCAAATCATCAACATATAGAACCAGAATCAATGCTTCACCATTTATTACCTTGAAGTAGATGTTTTAATCTGCATCATTCTTTGAGAAACCCAAACTCAATAGGTAACGATCAATCCTTTCGTACAAGCACGAGGAGCCTGCTTAAGACCATACAAGGCCTTCTTCAGCTTGCAAACATGAGACTCCTTCCCATGTACCTCAAAACCATCAGATTGCTCAATGTAAACCTCTTTTTCTATGACACCATTCAGAAAGGCCGTCTTTACATCCATTTGGTGAATCTTCCATCCTCTAGATGCAGCAATAGCAATAATGGTCATGACATAAGTATAATTAGCCACATGAGCAAAGGTTTCTTCATAGTCAACTCCCTCTTTTTGTGAGAACCCTCTAGCCACGAATCTTGCCTTGTACTTCTCAATGCTCCCATTAGCCGCATGCTTGATCTTGAAGAGCCATTTAGAAGACACCATAGATTTGCCTTCAGGTCTAGGAACAATATCCCAAACATCATTCTTAAGTATGGATTGATACTCCTCAGTCATAGCATCCTTCCAAACTTGTTGACTAGAAGCTTCTTCAACACTTGAAGGCTCTGACTCAATGATCTGATTCATCAGAGCTACATAACCAGAGAATTTATGAGGTCTCTTACTTTCTCTGAAAGTCCCTCTTGGAGCTGCAAAGCTTTCTGCCTCTTGCATTATTTTTTGGCCCAAAGAGGTCTCTTCCTTCCAATAATAATATCTCTAGACCCATTAGTAGGCTCCAAGGGTTCAGTTGGATCATCATCTTCCTTCGATTTTGGAACCTCCCTCTGATTCTCAGGAATATGGTCAACTTCCATATCCCGAGGAGGATTTTCTTCATCAATTTCCATATGAGATCCCTTGGATCTTTTGAATGCAACATCCTCCTCAAATGTGACATCTCTACTGATCTCAATAGTCTTTTGACCCGAAATGTAGATTTTGTAAGCTTTAGAAGTCTCACTATAGCCTACCAAAATTCCCTTCTTGCCAGAAGGTTCTAATTTTTTCCTCTTTTCCTTAGGTATATGGACATACATTGGACACCCAAAGATCCTCAAATGACTTACTTCAGGTTTCACCCCAAAGAATGCTTCTTCAGGAGTAATGTTCTCCAAGATTCTGTGAGGACTTCTATTCTGGACATAGACAATAGTTCTGGATGCTTCATCCCAAAGAGAGATCTACAGGTCTTGGTCATGAAGCATGGCTTTGACTGCTTCCACGATAGTTTTGTTCTTTCTCTCTACAACACTGTTCTGTTGAGGATTATAAGGAATGCTGAGCTCCCTCTTAATCCCTGCTTCAATGCCAAAGTTACGAAAGATAACATAAGTGTATTCTCCTTCATTATTGGATCTCAACACCTTGATCCTTTTCCTGGATAGGTTCTCCACTTGAGCTTTGAACTCTTTGAACCTTTCTAGTATCTCCCCAGATTCTTAAGATTTCAAGAAATAGATCCAAGTCTTTCTAGAGTAGTCATCAATAAAAATAATGTAATACAAGAAACCACTCGAAGATGCAACAAACATTGGACCACATAAGTTAGAATGAATAAGATCTAAGACACATTTGGATCTACTTTCACTACTATGGAATGGACCTTTTGTATTCTTACCCAAAGCGTAGCCTTTGCAAGTTCCTTCATGCGTTTGGTTGAATTTAGGAAGGCCCGTCACCATCTTCTCCATAACAGGTAGTGCTCAAAAGTGAAGGTGAGCCAATCTTCGATGCCAAAGATCACCCAAACTTGCGGAGTCATGTACTAGAGCCTGAATGGGGCGAGTGCATAGCCTATAAGGACACCCATGTCTAACTCCAATCATTTGAGCAGTTTTGATGTTAGAGTTCTTTGCCTATATGAGAACTTTGCCTTTAGAAAGGGCAACTTGATAACCCTTGTCTTCCAAGGCTGAGATGGAAATAAGGTTTCGCTTGATGCCTGGAACGAATAGCACATCATCCAATTGTAAGGAATCGTCGGAATCCAAGTGCAGAGATGAGGTCCCAACTCCCTTAACTGAGTCGGTAGATACATTACTTGACAAGGTTGAATAGAACATTACTTGACAAGGTTGAATAGAACAGGTATTCACTTGTATCCTTTTGTATGGAGGCTTCAATGACATTAACAAAGGCGGCCTACTGCTTAGGCCTGGAAGGACATTCCTTTGCAAAATGACCATACTTGTCACAACGAAAGCATTGGACCTTGGAGAGGTTCCTCTTCTTCTTAAATGAGGGGCCACCGTTGGCTCCTCTATCTCTATTTCTTTTGAAATACCTTTTCTTCCCTACTCTTCCATTCTTCTTTGAGGATTGAGAGACAAGAACATGAAAATCTTCATTAACGAAGCTTTTCCCAATACCCCTTGCAACCAACCTAGATTCCTCTTGAATATAGTTAGCCCTCAATCGATCAAACTTGGGAAGTTTTAATCTTGCACTGATTCCCTGAATATAAGACTCCCAGGATGAAGGAAGACCATTGAGAGCCAACATGGTCAGATCCTTGCTATCGACAACATGCCCAATAGATGAGAGTTGATCTCTCAATTTGGTTATTCTCATGAAGTAGGCAATGATAGTTTCTCCCTTCGCCATCTTCAAGTGATGAAGTTGTTGCTTCAGTGCAAGAGCCCGACTGGTGTTGTTGATCTCGTACATCTCCTCTAGGGTTTTGAACATCTCTCTCGTAGTCCTTAACTTGGAGACGATAGGAACAATATGATCCTTCACCGAATCAACCAACATCTTCTTTGCCCTAGTATCTTTCTTCTTCCATAGGGCCTTTTCTTCCTCATCCATAGGCTTGGGGGCGAAGCTCTCCACAAACTCTACCAGTTTGCTTTCCTCCAAGGTGAGCATGATCCTGAATCTCCACGAAGTGAAGTTTGATGCTCCCTCAAGCCTATCCTCAATCTTAAGACCATTCACCATCTTGACGAGTGAATAAAGATGAGAAAGTAAAAACAAGGATATGGCTGATATAATCACAAATCTGATTGGGATCCTCTTCAAACCTGCTCTGATACCATGTTAGTTTTATAATATCAAATATATGCACAAAAATTAATTCAAAAATGACACAAGAACACAACCAATACCCTGGGAAAACCCTCCAACTCGAGGGAGAAAAACCTAGCCAATATATCTCCTTTATATTGATAATATTAAGAGCAACAATCTGCTTACAACTTAGGCACAAAACAATTCCTTAACATATACAATGAATGTCACCTCTCCTAGATGCAAAGATACAAATAATGTATTCTCCTAAAATCAATCTGCTGCTGCAATTCACACTTCTCCTTTAATTACTTCAAATGAACTTGATGATCTTTGAATGATATCTGCCAAGTATATATACATGCCAATAAGGAGGGACGTGTCTCTTCACAAAGGAGGTTGGCCACAAAGAGGAAATACGTCCTTTTTAGAAGGGCACGACTTTCAAGAAGATCGACTTTAATTAATAATTAAGTATTAATTATTAATATCACTAAAAATACAAGTTGAATGAGGCACCTCCTCAATTCAATAATCTTATAATAAATTAGAATAGCCAAAGGCTATATTCGAATTTATTATTGCAAATCGATTCTGGAAGGTATTTCTTGAGACGCTGAATATCAACACTTCATTCTTTTAAAGGGAGCTTCCCCTTCAAATTTGAAGAAAGGTTCTACCTTACATGCTGTTCTGATTTGTGTTGTACTGTAAGGTACAAGAAAATGCTAACAATCCTAAAAAACAAGCTTGGTCATTTTTGGTGTGAACTTGCTCTACAGACTCTTTGTTGCCAACCCGTATCCAACCATCAAAGTGTATATTAGAAATTTTGGTACCCACACTATTACAAAAAACATTTTGTATAGTCCCACTTATATCCACCCAAACCTTCATGGTGTACATCATTTTGCATTGACAATAAGACCCAAATTAGGATTGTCAAAGCCACACAAACCATCATGGCACACATCATTTTAGACGTTGGGGGGCGAATGACCCTTTTTAGAGTAAAAAAGTATTTTTTTATGAAAAGGGCAAAATTCACTTGGTTTCCACGGAATCTACCTAAATTCCTCTTGGGTTTGGCAGGGCCGAACACACAATCTATGGGCCGGACCCTGTTCAAACTGTTGATGTTAATGGCAGTGTCAGTCATATTCTTCCAGCGATCTCTCTTGCTTCATGATGATAAATTAAATCAGAGCCTAAGGCTATTTAATTTATTGAGACATCGATTTATGAAAAAGGCACCATTCATTAAAAGAAATATTAAATAGTGTTAATATTTATTTAAATCGCTTTTGTGGAAAATCGTGATTTCTTATTGAGGCTGACTTCTTGTTATAAAAAGACACTTCTCTTATGCTGGGCCAACCTCCTTCATGAAGAGTCATGATCCTTCCCTCCCTTGTGTATAAATACAAGGTGGTTATCATTCATTTGATCATCAAGTTCATTCAGCATAATTCACATTCAAGAGGAGAAGTTCGGGCCTGTAGTAGCAAATCATCTTCCTGTAGCAGCAGTTTGTCATTTTGTAGTAGCAGGTCGAACTCAAGGAGAAAAATATTCATTTGTATATTACAAATAAGAGAGGTGCTCTTATTCATTGTATCAAATTCGGCCTTGTGCTAGGTTTGAGTTGTAAGCAGATTTCAACTCTTATTCAATCAATATATAAGAGATATATTGGCTAGGTTTTTCTCCCTCAGGCTGGAGGGTTTTCCTAGGGTATCTTGTGGTGTTCATTGTCTTATGTGTTGCATTTTCTGATTACTTTTTGATTGATTTATCTGATCATAAAAAACTAATATGGTATCAGAGCGGGTATAAGAAGATCTAGATCAGATTTCATTCAAGCTGCAATATACTCCATTATTGTTCACATTTCAGTCACATCTACCTTATCGTCAAGATGGTGAACAGACTCAAGGTTGAGGAAAGACTTGAGGGAGAAACAAATTTCACATTTTGGAGATTCAGAGTTATGATCGCCTTGGAGGAAAATGAATTGGTTGAGTTCATGGAGAGGAGTGTCCCCGAGTCTACTAATGAGGAAGAGAAGATTCAATGGAAGAAGAAAGGTACCAAGGCAAAGAAGATGTTAGTTGATTCAGTGAAGGATCATATTGTTCCAATCATCTCTAAGTCGAAGACAACGAGAGAAATGCTTAAGACTTTGGAGGAGATGTATGAGATCAACAACACAAGCCGTGCACTTGCATTAAAGCAACAACTTCATCATGTCAAGATGATGAAAGGAGAAACTGTCATCACTTACTTCATTGCTTACTTTATGAGGATCACTGAGTTGAGAGATTGGCTCTCTTCTATTGGGAATATTGTTGATGTCAAGGATTTGACCATGTTGGCTCTTAATGGTCTTCCTTCATCTTGGGAGTCTTACATTCAAGGAATCACTGTGAGATCGAAACTTCCCAAGTTTGATCATTTGAGGGCAAATTGTATTCAAGAAGAGTCTAGGTTGGCTGCGAGAGGTATTGGTCGAAGCTCTATAAATGAAGACATTCATGTTCTTAACGCTCAATCCTCAAAGAAGGAAGGAAAAGGAGGAAAGAAAGGATACTTCAAGAGGAATAGGGATAAAAGTTTTGATGATGCTCCCGCATTCAAGAAGAAGAGGGACCTCTCTCGTGTTCAATGTTTTAGATGTGACAAGTTTGGTCAATATGCAAAGGATCACCCAACCAGGCCTAATCAATATGCTTCATTTGTGGATGTGAATAAGATCTCTCCTCAAAATGATTCTAGAAATTTCTATTCTAAGTCATGGGCCTATGTTCAAGACGTGAAGGTTGTGTACTGATCTGAGTGCAAGAGCAACGTATCTTACTGTGTCCACCCATCAAAATATTTAAAGAGATAAGTATTCTTTATTTTGTTTGTAATCACCCTTCTAGGCTAAAATTCAGTTTGCTGAGTTGTGCAATTCTAACATTATTTGCTTGGATTACGTGTGACCAGTAAATAGTGATCACTGGGATAATATTCTTTAGAATTAAGAATTATTCATTGCAAGTTGTTTCATGCTAATTTCTGAGTGTGACTCTAAAATAAAAGGAGAACTAAAATTACAATTATGATTGATTTTCTATATGCATGATCTATGATTATGTGTAGATTGTCTTTTGTTATGCTAAGATTAGCTCTTCCGAGAAAATTGAAGAAAAACATGTCATAATCACAAAGATGAATTAATTATCTGGGATTACTCAGGAGATCCCGATTTCAATGAGATATTGCATGGTTGAATAATGTTCATGAATTTTTATGTAGTTATTAAATTCATGCTATAGCATTGAGATAGTCAATCATGTATGCTTCTAGCAATGGTACTTCTATTCAAGATAATTGAGTTCCATGAACTATTAGTAATCACTTCTTAATGCTTTCAGGAAGGATCAAGAAGCGTAAGAGATTGCTTTCAAGAATGGAGACACTGCTTGCAGCTATGAGACTTAGTGAATGGCTGAAGACATCTCTTCAAAGAGGAATAATTTACCTTCAGAGGGAGTTCTATGACTCATTGGGAATAAGTAAGGGCTGCAGTGTTGCAAGGCCAAATGCTAAATTCTTGAAGTACCTCTTTAGCAATTGGGATCAAAATTGCTCAAGTTAGTCAACCTGGATTTAACATTGGTAGCTCCGCAAACCTATTCAAAATAGAGTAATCTAGGATGAGGTTGAAGAGGACAACCCTGAATCTCTATAGAGGTGTGCATTGGAAACCATTTCTCTAAGGCAAGCATTGCAGGCAATCTTGGACGATGAGGTCAGGAGGTTGATGCAAGTGCTTGAAGATTTAGAGGGAGCCTACTGAACCTAAAGAAGATGGTTGTATTGCTGATCAAAAGAGTGCCTCTAGATGTTGTTTCAGTTGAGGTCTGCAATGATATCCTAGTGTAGCAGGAAGCAGTCTTCTATGGCACTGAGTACATCAGAGGACGAGTACATTACAACTTGTGTGGCAGCTCGAGAAGTAGTGTGGCTTCAAAAGCTCCTTGCAAGATTGTTTGGACAATCATTGGAGCCGACTGTCATCCGTTGTGATAATCAAATCTTTGAGAAGCTTTCTGTCATTCCAGTGCTTCATGACAGAACTAAGCATACCACTATATCAGAGATATGGTATTGAGGAAAGCAATTCAGTTGAGGTATATCAACATTGATGAGCAAACGACAAACATTCTCACCAAGCCTCTCTCCAGGATAAAGTTTGTGTACTTTCGAGATAAGCTTGGTATGGTGGAGAATCAAGCCCTAGCTAAGAAGGAGTCTCAATATCAGTGATCCTTTTTTTAATACATTTCTCTTTTGAGAGAGATTTGAGGTGAAAGCGCTTGTTTCCGCCCTCTGGGAGAGCCATGGTGGATGTCATGTGTGTGACTCCATGACAACATCACATGAGGGAGTCCGTGATGATTCACTTGTACTTGTGTTAAACTCTTTGGGAGAGCCATGGTGAAATGTCACGATGAGGTGACAACATCACGTTGAGTGATGAACATTTGTACATACCATACATGGGTGTAGCCATGATGGTTGATATCACGATGAGGTGATATCTGATATCACGATGAGGTCATATGCTTTCACAATGAGGTGATAAGCTCTTTCTCACGTGGGTGTAGCCATGTTGATTGACATCATGATGAGGTGATGTGTCTTGTTTAGCTGGAAGTATTCTCCCTAGCTGAGAGGGAGTGTTGATGTTAATGGAAGCGTTAGTCATATTCTTCCAACGATCTCCCTTGCTTCATGATGATAAATTAAATCATAGCCTAAGGCTATTTAATTTATTGAGGTATCGATTTATGAAAAGGGCACCATTCATTAAAAGAAATAAAATAAATATTAAATAGTGTTAATATTTATTTAAATTGCTTTTTTGGAAAATCACGATTTCTTATTGAGGCCGACTTCTTGTTATAAAAAGACACTTCTCTTATGCTGGGCCGACCTCCTTCATGAAGAGTCATGATCCTTCCATCCCTTGTGTATAAATACAGGGTGATTATCATTCATTTGATCATCAAGTTCATTTAGCATAATTCACATTCAAGAGGAGAAGTTCGGGCCTGTAGCAACATATCATCTTCGTGTAGCAACAGTTCATCATTTTATAGCAGCAGGTCGAATTCAAGGAGAAACACATTCATTTGTATATTGCAAATAAGAGAGGTGCTCTTATTCATTGTATCAAATTTGGCCTTGTGTTAGGTCTGAGTTGTAAGCAAATTTCTGCTCTTATTCAATCAATATATAAGAGATATATTGGCTGGGTTTTTCTCCCTTAGGCTGGAGGGTTTTCCTAGAGTATCTTGTGGTGTTCATTGTCTTATGTGTTGCATTTTCTGATTACTTTCTGCTTGATTTATCTTATCATAAGAAACTAACTCAAACCCACAAGGGACTTGATTCGAACCCTGAACCTGGGTCAGACTAGATCGGGACCCAAGTCCTTGTGACAGCTAATCGGTAACTTACATTGTAATATATGAATTTATATACAAAAAAGGACAAACCATGACTTGACATGACCCTATCATCCAAGTGCATCATGAGAGACCCAAATGACATAAGACTATTATCAACACTTAGATAAAGAGAAATAGCAGAAAAGAAACTAGCATTGAACTACCCTTGCATAAGCTAGACCATAGAATTGTCAATATCCCAACTTTGGACCAAAGAAAGCATTCTCTCACTTGCAATGCAGCTTGCCTAGAAAGGAATTTGATAGCCGTCCAAGCCTTGGCCACATTGAATCTCTCCTAGATAGGTGAATATTTCACAAGATGGGCGAGCTCCTCCAATTCCATAGAAGGGTGGTAACCTTCTAGCAAGTAGCTGCCCCTTAGAAAGTGTTTGAATTGTGGCAAGTTTATTCATCATAAGCTCCATGTGAGTCTCAATTGCCTTTATTGTCATGGATAGAAGCCAACCCATGAGACTTGTATCCCATGCATGAGAGTGAGGAGAGTTTTACTAAATTTCCTTTGTCCACCATGTCCTACAGTCCCATCTTGATTTTTTCTGAAACAAAGAACCTCCCCGTAGCTTTTGTAACTTCCTATCCCCATTGAGCACGAGCACATTACTAATGAAGGTTGAAGAGACACATAATTAACATGATGTTGTGTTGCATCCTCAATAAAGTCCTGTCTAATGATTTACTTGATGGCTTCCCATACGTCCTCTTCTTAAAAAAAGAACACTTTACAAAGGCTAGTAGAGGAAATTTCACTGATAAATGTCATTTTGACACACTATGAAACCCAACTTCACCACCTTCATTTTCAAGAGCTCACTCTGTAAATTCCACATGCCTACTATGTTTTTGACGGGGGAGAATGAGCTTGTGGTTGTAATAAGAGGTAGCAGCTTGAGATGAAGTAACAACAAGAATCTTGTCGTCAATGCAGAGTACTCCTTTCCTTTAAGTTATATCGATGCTTGCTTCATATTCATAGTGTCACATGAGTTCTAGATCATGCCACCTTTCTAGGTGATAGCTAATTATTATGGCATGGGGCTTATCAATCCCGAAACTTGATAAATGATCTGCCATTATATTGCCTTCTCTAAGGCAATGGGAAATGAAGTATTCCTTTATGGAGTCTAAAATTATTAGAGATTCCTCTAAAATATTAGGTAATCTCCAGTTTGTCGAAGACCTTCTTTTAAGACATTGGATGATTACCAATGAGGCTCCCTCTATTATTACCTTGCTCAAAGAGAAAAATTTAAGCAACTATAAGCCAATTAGGAGTACTTCAGCTTCAGCCTCATTGTTCATCCCTTAGGAAAGCTTCTTAGAGGCGGCTTTGATTAAGGAGCCTTTTCACTAATCTGCAATTGCATCAAATGGCTCATCATCAAGACTAAGATCATGATCAACATTAACATTAGATGATGGAACCACATTAGCACTTGCACTAAAAGTATGTTGACTACTTTACTCCTCAAAGATTGAAGATTATTGTGCAATTGCAGCCAAAGAAAGATCTAGGTTAGCTCGCTCCGGTTTTACATCCCACATCTTTGCTAGCCCTTCTTTGTACTCACCCTCTTTGCGAGTAACAAGGTGCAAGTTGGAATGAACAAAAACTAGCTCCTTTGCTTTGCTTGATGCCAATCGATTGCACTTCATTGAGTGGATGAAGGAGTATGTACTCCAATTCCACTTAGCTAAAGAAGAATTAGTGACCTATTGAAGCAAAGGGAGCTCTCATTAGAGTTGTTAAATTAAAAAATTGTAAATCAAACTTCAAATTTGAAAATAACGCATTTTAATTTTAAAATTTTAAATGATAAAATTAAAAAGTTAAAACTTACTTGAGATAAGACTCTAATTGCAAGAACTTGGAGGTGTGGCATCTTTTAGCCATTGAGGTACCACCAAGAGTGAGCATCCTTCTTATATTTGTCACAAATAGCAGAAGGACTTTGATTATTAGAGTAAAAAAAACTAGCAAATTCAGTTGAAACTGTATCTTCCATCTTAGGAACATGGAAGAGTTTAACAAGAGCTTTCCTAAACCTTTCATTGACTTCTGAATCACGGTACGGTGGCAATCTGTTTGGTATAGCAAGGACTTGGGGGCTATAAAATTTGGGAGTCAAAGTGAAGGCAAGAAGATGGGGGTGGGGTGGTCATTTTGTTCCACCGGTCAACACAAATTGCATGCACCTCTTTGAAGAAGGTTTCTTCAAGATCTTCCTTTTTTTCACATATGATGGTTTTCATCTTCTCGAGCATTGAGTCGATGCAATCCTAAACCTCCCCCAAGCATGGCTTATCCATGTCATTAAAGTGTATCATGCTCAATATGGGTTCAGTGAAAGCAAGAAGATATTCCACCTGATCCCACCAAATGTCATCTAGAATCTTATGTTTTATATTTGTTGCTCTCTCACTATTTGATTTCCTTCATATAAATCATGATTGGCTAATGACCATAGCAGAATGAACCTATTGCACCTTCACAAGTTGTCTCAAGACAATTGTGTTAGATGCAAAGCTAGTCTTAGCCACCTATCTGAAATTAAAAAGTAAATAATTAAAATCAATATATATATAATATATATATGTATGTATGTTTGTATGTATATATGTATGTATTTATGTATGTATATATGTATTCTAAATAAATTATTGAAGTAAAACATAACATTAAAAAAATGCAATGTTTGAAGTTTGAGTTACCTTCAGTAACTCTAGTTGTGAGAATAATCTAAAGATAGCTTGCGAGATGTGGTGATTTGTTATGAATATTTGGATCTCTTTAGCTTTAGCATAGACTTGTTTGATCCAATTTATTTTTGTACCCAACTTCTGTAGCATGAGGTTGAGGGAATGCATGGCACAAGGTGTCCAAAATATATGTTGGAATCATGACTCAACTATCATACCAACAACTTTGCAATTCTTCGTATTTTCCGTTACAACTTGGACAACATTTTGAGGTCCCACTTTATTAATACACTATATAAGGATGTAAACAATAAATTGTGCATCCTTTACATGCCCCTCACAATCCATAGCTTTTAGAAACATTGCCCCGTTAGGGCACACTGCAATCACATTAATCAATGGTCTATTTTTTGCATCCTTCCATCCATCAGAAATAATAGACACACCTGTTTCTTTCCATGAGGCCTTGATGGGATATAATGCATCTTCTATATGTTTGACCTCCTTTGACAATATAGTGGAATGTACCTTCTCATAACCTGGGCTTGTGTACCCCTTTGGAGCTTCATTTTCTTTTCTTATCATGTCTTGCCAATAAGGTGATCGAACAACATTGAAAGAGATACGATTTGCATAAAGGCATCTTCCAATGGCTTGGTCAACAAGTTGTCTTGCATCATTATCAAATGCCTTCTCCAATGGTCCCTTTGCTCTCTTCGAAACATTAGCCTCATTGACATTTTCAAATTCATTTGCTCTCAAAAAGGGATGGCTTTCTACTACAATGTTAGGACGACCAATATGTGTGTGAGATGAAGTAGATGGCATCTTTGAGCCCTTTCATGTACTCAATGGATGCCCCATTTTATTTTTGAAACCTTGCATCTTCTTCCTCTTGCTCTGCAATATATTTTTCTATTTTCTCAGGTGTTATAGGTTTTCCAATTTTTCTTGGAGATGGTTTAATTCCCTTCACAGTAGTTGCACATAAATGCGCTTTCACTCAGCTATAGGAACTAGTGTATTTATTTTCACACCCGCGGCATATCCAAACACATGTCCCCCCACCTGGAATTCGTTCTACTATTTCTACATGTCTCCATAGCCGTGAAGCCGGGTCAAATTTGAATGAGGGATTAGTATTGCTGACGAAAGCTGAACTGTCCGCCATGATAATTAGAAAATACACACCTGCAAGTAGCAATTTCTAATTTAAAAATTGTTAAGAAAAGTTTGATTAAATTAATTAAATAAATAATAAAATTATTATCTATAATTCAAAATTATAAATCTAAACATAAAATATAATTTTATTAATAATTTAATTATATAATATAATAAGAATATAAGTCTATAAGTAAAACTGTGAAATAAATTAATAACAGTGTTACCCCAAGTTTTCGGGATGGGGATGGTAGGGGACAATGGGACGAGTCCCCAAGTTTCTGATTTTGAGGCCAAATTTGGGGACAGCGGGGGACGACTATATAAAAATATAGGGAAATTTTAAATATTTTGTATTAGATAGAGTTTGAGCTATTTACAAAGTGCTTACATCTTGTCACCAGTCGGTGCTTGTTTCAGAGGCCCGAGAGCCTTAACATCATGTTTTCACAACTTTTTTAAAGGACTGTCCTAGTTATATACAAATTTTACATCATTGGAAGATTACAAAAAATTCAAATAGTACTAAGCTACTAACAAGCCAAAATAATTTTAGTAACAAGTAGAGAAAGGGGTTGTTTAAGTATCCACCTGATTGTTGTTTCCTCCTCCACTAATTTCTTCAGCATCCTCTTGGCATAAAATATCCACCAACCATGATTCATTTGGAGCAGCTTCTTCAACATCGTAGATAGTCAAATCTTCACTTTGGGGACCAAGTGGCATTGGGGCTCTTTGTTTTTCTGGGCCGACAAATTCATCAACCGCCCTCTGAAGTTCATCAAACGCCCTTTGAAATAACTTTTCCTCCTCTAGGTTCAACTGAGATGCATGGGCACACCTAATTTCATCTCTCGTAATGGAGGCTGATCTCTCTCTAAATCTCTTCATGAACTTCTCCATTGACACCTCCACATGAATTGACACCTGCAGAGCAACATTATACATCGTGAGTCTCTTGAAAGACTTAGTAAGTACCCGCTTATTTCCCTTAAACTTATCATCATTTCTCGCCTTCCATAAATGTCACATAATTTCGTTAGAGAGAGAATACCAAAAGGTCATGCATTTAGAATTAAGCTTAAGATTTCAAAATAAAACATCATGCCAATGGAAATTTGGTATTTATTCTACTAGAATGCTGGAGAATGTGAAGAGATGAAGTGATGAATGTCTAGAGATCAAAATGAAGTGAGAATGGATGAATTTGAAGGAAGAATGAGGAAGAATCTTCCATTTTCAGGTCGGTTGGTCGAAGAGGGATGTTACAATTCGACCCAATTGGGTGTAATGCCTTTGTCATCTTCAAACGAAGGAATCCATCAGGGACGACAGTGCATCGTGTGGACATCCACGCGTCGCGCATGCGTCCTCGATAAATATTCTCTCACTGACGCACAAGACAGATGCCAAGTGGATGGAAGGAAAGCGGGTGATGTGGAATTTCTCCTTTGGATTTGATTTTCTAAGGTGAGGGTATGTGAAAGGGGAATTTTCCTAAGGGGTGCAAATTTTCTCCTGTACATTTTCCCCCCACTTTAGTGGGAAAAAGTATTGATGAGCGCAAGTGGTAAAGTAGACTAGAGAGATAAAAATGATAGAAATGTATACCTAAACCATCGAGGAAGAAAACCATGATATGGTGAACTCGAGAGCATAGGGCAGACAAAAGACTCCACAGGCACTCTCCCTGAGGAGTTTCGAACAAAAGGACTTCATAGCTCCGTGAAACTATGAAGTTGCACAAAGTACACCAAAGGCCCTCAGACCAATGATGGAAAAATTACGTAGGATGAAAGTGTCTCACAGGCCCGCAGACCTGCAAGGAGGCTACCCCTAAGTTCTTTCTCATGAAGGAAGCCCCGAGAAGTAAGCGCCTTACAGGCCCACAAACATGTAAGGAGGCATCCCCCAAGTTCTCTCTCATGAGGGAAACACAATGAAGCAAGCATCTTATAGTCCCATAGACCTACAAAAAGGTAACCCCCAAGTTCTCTCTCATGGAGGAAGCCCAATGAAGGGGACTCCGTAGAGTCCGACTAGAAAGCGGCTTCACAGGCGCACCTGCAAAGCGACATGTCTATCTGTAGATAAAACATGTTAGAAAAAAAAGTGGCCACATAGGAAAACAGGGAGATAGTCACACAGACCGTCAAAAAATTAGAAGGATTTCAAAGGGGTCCCTCGAGAACCCTCCAAAAGAAATGGGGTTCACTTCAGGGACGTGATGTTTGAAATTGTAAAAGAGATGTTTTTCTCAAATCAATTCATCATCCAGGAATCTTTTCGAAAGATGTTCACTTCATCAAAGAATTCAAAAGGAAGAAGATTCCCCCTCGCGAGGGGAAGGTCGAGGCTTCTCCCATAGGAAAAGATGCTCCGTCCTCGAAGGAAAGTTCTCAAGTTATTTCTTTGTGAACCCATGATGAAGGAAACACGTTTTGTTAGGGGTCCAAGTCGAGAGTGTAATTTTTGAAAAAGTGTGCAAGGGTTTTCAAGAAAAGATTCGTCGGTAACGAATTTGTTTTCTAAAAATCAAAGTATCATGAAAGAGACGGTGTCACACATATGAGGGACAACTCAAGAAAAGAAGAGAGAAAGATAAGAAAATATTGAAAGAGAGAAAGCATCATCACGAACAAGTGACACAGGGGGATTTGGTTTCACGGGGTCAGATCTGCTCATGCTTATATAAATAATAGGTAACCATGGTGTAAGGCAAAAGATCATCAATCCCCACTAGATAAAAAAGAATGCACATAAGATAAAGTAAAAATAAAAAATTGGGTCAACATGGAAGGTGAGCCTAAATGCCCCCAATGCTTTGCATCGTCCCCAATTTGTGAAAATTCAAGACACAAACATGGAAGAATGATGTTACAGATAGAAGAAGGTTTATGACACAAAATCATTCCTTTATCCAAGCACCAACAAGGGTGACAAGGGTCATCTAGGTACACGTAATGCAAGCATGGGGGAGCACATCATAACACACACACACACACACATCTAACCTAAAAATAAAGAAGAGGCCTCCCCCTAACACTCATCGACCAAGAAGGCGGATGAGCCTATAATGGTGGAATGTTAAGGGGAGGAGCTTCCGGCCCTCCCACAATAATGGCTAAGGAAGAAGTCTAGGTCTTCTCCGTTCGACTCTTGTGGAGCTATGGTCAATGATTTTGCGAAGATCGTTGACAAGGCCGGGACTTAATCCAAAGAGTTGAACATGCACTTTATAGGAGTGCCATGTTGTACCTCAATGGACGGGGAGGACAATGCCCGAGATTCATCGCTTGGCTCACCAAGTGATTCGGGAGCAGTGACAAACCTAGGGGATGCTAATTTGGTTTCATCACCAGGACATAACAAGCTAGCGTAGGACCACCTTTTGGAGAAGGTGGGCTCCTCTCATGCCCTCCATTGTTGGAAGGGCCAGCCTCCACCTTCTACTACGTCGGGGGATGTGAACTCTCCACGAACAAGGCAAGAGGTGCGAAGGAGGAGGATGAGAAAATCATGGCGGACACCATCGAAATATTTGATGTTGAGAAAATGTGTCTCAACTTCCAGCTTGAAGCCCCTGTTTTCTTGCCTGGGAAAAATTCTTGTGTTTCTACTGTTTACCGCCGTACTGCGCTTGGCCTCATCTCAGCCTTAACTGCTTTAGCGCAGCAGTCAGTTCATGCCCTGGCAGTACCGTGGTGAAGGCCCTGACGGTTACCTCGTTACTGCTCACGGTCTCTTCCTTGACTGTGGTGATTGCGGTTGGCTTCGGTCGGCCTATTTCTCTGGCTACCGCTGTGCCACAGACAGTTAAGTCCTTGACCACGGTGGTTGCGGTGTGACCGCCTACGATTAGCTCAGCTGTTACCATTGCACCGTGGGCAGTGGGTCCACTCACCGTGGTGATCTCGGTGAGGTCGCCAATGGTCTGGCTGACGATCACCACTCTACCGCGGGGTGGTCTGTCAACCCCCATGGTAGTACGGTTTGACCACTAGTGGTCTCTCAGACCGGTTACCTCATTGCCACGGCTAGTGTCAACCCGGACGATGGTAGCACGAGATAGTTAGTGGACGAGCTCGATGGAGTCCGAGCTCACCGCATTACCATGGGCCGACTCGGCTGGTGCTTCGGTAGTGCGGGAAAGTCTTGGACGGGCTCGGTTGGCCTAACCGCCACACCGTGGATGGGTCTATTCAACTTGGCAGTAGCACGGGGAAGCTTGAGGGAGCTTGCCAGAGCTCACCGGTTTACCGCATGTGGGTCGTCTCAGCTCGGCGGTAGAGCGGTAGTGACTTGGATGGGTCAGATGGGCTCGAACCAGTGTTTGACTGAGTTGGACTCGGAGTCAAAGAGTGATAATGAATGCAAGATGGACATGTGGCAGTTTGACTACAATTTGGTTGGCCAAAGGCATTTGTGGCAACAACAGTAATTGCAGGCTGACTTAGGCTAGCGAACATTACCCGATTTGGGTGATGGCATTAATGCCTGGGTGGCTCGATGTAGAGAGATCGGTATGGGAAGATCGATTGCGTGATTGGATGTTTGATTCATGAACCTGATGGTCGGGGCCTGATTGATGAGATTGATTGCAACGTATGACTTTGTAAGTCGAGTACAACAAAGAATGAATAACTTCGAACTATATGTTAGAACATAAAAATTGTAACAGTGAGATAGAACAAGTGAGTGTTGCTGTGAGCTGATTAGAGAAGACTGAACATTGTATGTAACTATTTTTGTTATTGTAATACAATTGTCTTGACTTTGTGTGGCGGGTTTTTTATCTGTAAAGGTTTTCCCACATATATCTTATGTCAACTGTGAATGCTTAATTCTGTTATCTATTTTACTGGTTTTATTCTTCTCAAGTAAGTTTATAAAGCTTTTATGACCTGTTTATGCTCTTCTCCTCTGTTGTATTAGTGTTAAGGGAATGTATTCCACACTTTTGTGTCATTAGATCCATGTTAGTTTTTCCCTTCAAGTGGTATCAGAGCCTGGCCCATTGTGTTATCCCTGAGAGAAAGCTCAATTTTTTGTGCTAATATTGTTTCAGTGAGAGTATTGTATTGTTAAAACTTGTTTCAGTTTGAGATGGCAAGTACATCTGGTAGAGTAGATATTGAAAAATTTAATGGCATCAACTTTGAGTTGCGAAAACTCAAAATGGAAGACTTGCTGGTGGATAGATACCTCTAGATTGCAGTGTCTAGAACTAAGCCACAAAGTACGACTCAAGAGGCTTGGGATCTTGCTAATAGAAAGGCAAGAGGTCTCATAAGACTGAGTCTAGCTGATTTTGTACTCCCGAACGTCCATGAGGAATAGTCTGTAGCTTCATTGTGGAAGAAACTTGGTGATATTTATCAGGGAAAGTCTCTAGTAAATAAGTTATTCCTGAGGAAGAAGTTGTACTCCTTGAAGATGGACAAAGGTGCATCTGTTGTAGACTATTTGAACTCGTTTAACATGAGTGTTACTCAACTGGCATCTGTAGGTGTAAAGACTGAGGAGGAAGATTGTTGCATGCTCTTGTTGTGTTCATTACCTGAAAGTTGGGATCATCTGGTGATGGCTATTGGAAGCACAACCATTGCATTCAAGATGGATGACGTGGTTGCTTTGCTCTTGTCTGAAGAAATGTGAAAGAAGTCTTCTGAGATGGCCAAAGAGGCTCTTGCTATTTGAGGTAGACCAAAGGAGTAAGGCAAGAAGAAAGACAAGAAGTTGAAATCCAAATCTGCAGGAAGATCGAAGTCTTCTGGTAAAAAGTTCAAGGTGAGATGCTAGAATTGTGGGCAACCTGGTCATATCCGGAAGGACTGCAAGGAGAAGAAGAATAAAAATGCTTCTGACAATGAATCTTCTCAAAGTGATGCAGACGCCTTCATTGCAGTAACCTTGAAAACTTAGGCATCAGATGATGTCTAGTTGGTTGACTCAGGTGCTTCTTTTCACATGACGTCCAATAGAGAATGGTTCTCTAAATACAGGAAGTATGACGATGGAAAGGTGTACTTGGCAAGTGATTCAACACTAGAGATAGTTGGCAGAGGAAGAGTCAGAATTCAGTTTCCTGACGGGAGAGTCAAAGGTATTGGTGGTGTACTTCACATACCAAGTCTGACTCAAAATCTTCTTTCTGTCAGTAAGTTAAATGATGCTGGTGTAGAAGTTTCTTTTTCAAGTAAGGGATGTAAAATGGCTAGAGGTTGCAATGGTGCTAGCTAAGGGTGTTCATACTGACACTCTGTACAAGCTGGATGCATGTCTTATTCTTTTTAATAGTGCCTCTATAAAGTCAAGCAATGCTGCACCTGTAGAGAAAGATGAAAACACTTCTCTGGCTGCAAATGCTTTGGAGGTAAAACTCCTAGCTGAGAAGACTATGCTTTGGCATCATAGACTTGGTCACATAGGTGAGAAAGGTTTAAAAAACTTGAAGAATAAAAATCTTGTAGAAGGGCTTGATGATTGTAACCCTGAGTTCAATTTTTGCAAACATTGTATCTATGGAAAACAACACCGTGTTTCATTTTATTCTAGTCCTTATAAATATTTAAGTATACTAGATTATGTTCATTCAGATGTGTTTGGTCCAGTTAATGTTCCTTCATTATCGAAGTCTAGATATTATGTTTCTTTTATTGATGACTGTTCGAGAAGGGCATTTGTATACTTTCTTAAAAGTAAATCAGAAGTGTTTAGTTGGTTTAAAGAATTTAAATCTTTGGTAGAGAATTAGACTGGAAAGAAAATTAAATGTTTGAGGACAGACAATGGCAGTGAATTTTGTTTTGCAGATTTTGAAAGGTATTGCACTGATCATGGAATTAAAAGGAATAAGACAACACCTTACACTCCACAGTAGAATGGAGTTGCTGAAAGGCTGAACATGATGCTGATGGAAAAGGCAAGGAGTATGCTAAGTGGTGCTGATCTGGAGTAGAAGTTCGGGGCTGAGGATGTGGCTGCAACATGTTATCTAACAAATCGATCTCCTTGCTTTACTCTTGTTGATAAAATGCCTTTGGAAGTATGGTCTGGTAAGAAACCATCTCTGAGGCATGTCCGTGTGTTTGGCTGTGAGGCATATGTTTATGTGCCACATGAAAAAAGATCTAAATTGGATAACAAAGTTGTCAAGTGTATTCCCATCGACTATGGAGTTGTTGTGAAGGAATACAAGCTTTGGAACCTTGTTACTAAGAAGGTTTTATACAGAATACGCGTGATATTTCGTGAGCTAAAAACTTTAGTAAGTGATCAACAGCTTGAGACAGATCAAAGTGACAAGAAGAAGGATGTAGTTGAGATTCCCCAAACTCCAGAATGGGAAGAGCTGCATGGTGTACCTGAGACTGAGGAGAGCTCAAGCAGCTCTAGAAGTTCTGATGATGAAGAACAACCCCAGCCTGTAAGAAGATCTACATGAGAAAAAAAGCAACCTGAAAGGTATGGTTTCTCACTGTTAAATTCGAACTGTGCCTATGCTTTAATTACCAGCACTGATGAGCCTAGGACTACGAAAGAAACAATCAGCATGATTGATTCAAATTCTTGGCTACAAGCCATGAATGAAGAGATGGATTCTTTGAAAAAGAATGAAACTTGAAATTTGGTACCACTGCCTAAATGGTGAAAGCCTGTTGGCTATAAGTGGATATTCAAAAAGAAATCAAGCCTTGATGGAAGTGTTGAGAAGTTTAAGGCAAGGTTGGTTGCAAAGGGATTTTCTCAAATTGAGGGAATTGATTATGGAGAGATTTTTTCCCCTGTAGCAAAGCTGACATCTATCAAATTTCTATTGTCATTGGTAGCTATGTATGATTTTGAAATTGAACAGATGGATGTGAAGACAATGTTTCTCCATGGTGAGCTGGAAGAAGAAATCTACATGTTCCAGCTTGAACATTTTGTTGAAAGAGGTAAACAAAATCTGGTCTGTAAGTTAAATAAATCTCTCTATGGTTTAAAGCAATCTCCTAGAATGTGGTACCAGAAATTTGACACATTTATATTGTCAATTGGATTTGTGAGATCAAAATCTGATCATTGCATTTATTATAAATCTAAGAATGATCGTGTGCTTGTTATTACATTGTACGTGGATAATATGTTATTCATTGGGAATAAAAAGTGTATGATTTCTGATCTTAAATCTCAGTTGTCTGCAAAGTTTGAAATGAAAGATCTTGGTGCAACAAGGTACATTCTTGGAATGGAGATAACCAGGGACAAAACTAGCAAAAAGCTTTGGGTCAGTCAGAGTAAGTATGTGAAAACAGTTCTGGAGAGGTTTAGCATGGATGATTGCAAGAAGCTTGTTGTTTCAATCATGCAGGGAATGAAGCTATCCGTTGAAGACTGTCCAAAGTCTGCTACTGAGATGGAGGACTTTAACCGTCTGCCTTATGCAAGTGCTGTTGGCAGTTTGATGTATGCTATGGTCTGTACAAGACCAGACATTGCCCAAATAGTGGGAGTTCTAGATCGATTTATGGAAAATCCGGGAAGATCACATTGGGATGCTGTGAAGAGAGTGTTCAAGTATTTGAAGGGAACTTCAGACTACACCCTGTGTTACCATGACAGTTTGGTTGCATCACAGAGGACTCTCAGCATTCATGGGTATGTTGATTCAGATTAGGCAGGGGACATTGATAGTAGACGATCCACCGGTGGATATACTTTCATGTTTAATGGTGGAGCAATCAGTTGGATGAGCAAGCGACAGGCTGTAGTCGCTTTATCCACGACAGAGGCAGAGTACATGGTTGCAACTCATGCTTGTAAGGAGGCTATTTGGCTGAGGCATTTATGTTCAGACATTAGATTTAATGCAGGATAGATCACTATTTTTGTGACAGTCAAAGTGCCATTTATTTGGCAAAGAATCCGACCTTTCATGCCAGGACCAAGCACATTGATGTGCAATATCACTTCGTGAGAGGGATATGGTTGAAGATGGCAAGGTCAATCTGGAAAAGGTGGACACCTTGAAGAATGCTGCAGACGCTTTAACAAAGCCGGTTAGCACAAACAAGTTCATATGGTGCACAAAATTAATGGGCCTTGGGGCCTATGACAGATAGTAATTTTTTCAAGTCATGGGGAAGCTGTAAGTGTTCACCAAGTGGGAGCTTGTTGAGAAAATGTGTCTCAACTTACAGCTTGAAGCCCTTGTTTTCTTTCCTTGGTGAAATTCTTGTGTTTCTGCTGTTTACCTTCGTACCGCGTCTGGCCTCATCTCAACCTTAACCGCTTTACTGCGGCAGTCAGTTCATGCCCTGGTGGTACCGCGGTGAAGGCCCTGACGGTTACCTCGTTACCGCTCATGGTCTCTTCCTTGGCCGCGATGATTGCGGTTGGCTTTGGTTGGCCTGTTTCTCTGGCTACCCCCATGCTGTGGATGATTAAGTCCTTGACTGTGGTGATTGTGGTGTGACTGCTTGCGGTCAGCTCGGCCATTATTGTCGCACCGTGGGCGGTGGGTCCACTCACCGAGGTGATCGCGGTGAGGCTACCAGCGGTCTAGTTGACGGTCACCGCTCTACCGCGAGGTGGTTTGTCGACCCCCACAGTAGTGCTATTTGACCGCCAGCGGTCTCTCAGACCAGTTACCTCATTGTCGCGGCTAGTGTCAACTCGGATGGTGGTAGCATGAGACAATTAGTGGATGAGCTTGATGGAGTCTAAGGGTGAGCTTGGTCGAGCTCACCGCATTACCGTTGGATGACTCGGCTAGTGCTCTGGTAGTGTGGGAAAGTCTTGGATGGGCTCGGTTGGCCTAACCGCCACACCGTGGACGGGTCAGTTCGACTCGGCGGTAGCGCGGGGAAGCTTGAGGGAGCTCCAGAGCTCACCGCTTTATCAAGGGTGGGTCATCTCAGCTCGGTGGTAGAGCGGTAGTGATTTGGATGGGTCAGATGGGCTCAGACCAGTGTTTGACCGAGTTGGATTTAGAGTCAAAGAGTGACAACGAATGCAAGATGGACATGTGGCAGTTTGAATGCAATTTGGTTGGCCAAAGGCATTTGTGGCAATAACAGTAATTGCAGACTGACTTAGGCCGGCGAACAAGACCCAATTTGGGTGATGGCATTAATGCCTAGGTGGCTTGATGCAAGGAGATTGGTATGGGAAGATCGATTGTGTGATTGGATGTTTGATTGATGAACCTGATGGTCGGTGCCTGATTGATGAGATTGATTGCAACGTATGACTTTGTAAGTCGAGTACAGTAAAGAATGAATAACTTTGAACTATATGTTAGAACATAACATTGTAACAATAAGATAGAACAAGCGAGTGCTACTGTGAGTTAATCAGAGAAGACTGAAAATTGTATGTAACTATTTTTGTTACTGTAATACAATTGTCTTGACTTTGTGTGGTGGGTTTTTTACCTGTAAAGGTTTTCCCATGTATATCTTGTGTCAACTGTGAATGCTTAATTCTGTTATCTATTTTACTGGTTATATTCTTCTCAGGTAAGTTTATAAAGCTTTTATGACCTGTTTATGCTCTTCTCCTCTGTTGTATTAGTGTTAAGGGAATGTATTTCACACTTTTGGGTCATTAGATGCATGTCAGTTTTTCCCTTTATTTGACATGTCCACGGGTTTTGGGAATGATGAGATGTCCAAAGGGACATCAACAAGGGAGGATCGACCAAAGGAGCGATGAACACCTACACCTTTTTAGGGTCAGGTGCACTCGCACTCATCACAAGAGCCAGAAGAAGAACTGAGTTCTATTGAACAAAAGCAAAGGGGAGGAGAGCGAAGGACACAGTAGGAGACCCTGAAGCAAGGGTGGTAATCTCCTCTTCCTTCTTCTGCAAAGTAGCCTGCTCAGATGCTAGAAACTTTTGTCGACACTTGTGCTCACGTGCAAGGTAGTTTCTACGAATCTTCGAGCTAGAGGCTAGGAGGTGAGAAGGGATGAAAGGCTCCTGCTGAGTCATAGGGGTGTCCATCACAACCATTTCTGGTAGAGGGACAAACTCTTGAATGAGAGCTGGAGGAAGAGGCTGAGAAACAATGGGGGGAGTTAGCTCTAATGCCTCAGCGGTGGGCCTCTTCTCGTTTACTGCTTTTGGAGCAGAAGCGGTGGGAGGCCACAAAGGTCGAGACATAGAGGTTTCCCTCTAGGGACTGTTTCTTCTACCATATCAAACGGGCCTAGGCTCCGTGGGTAGAATGAGAAGCTCAAATGTGGGATGCTTGGGCTTTCTCCAAGTGGGCACCATAGGATTCTCCTATAAGCATGAAATAGAATCTGATGGTATTGCAACAAGGCAATAAGAAGCATCAGGATGGACCGCGGAAGAGGAGGAAGAGGGGCCTTGAGAGCGCTTCTCTTCTATGTGCCTTAGCGACATCACTGTCAACTTTTAAACAGACCCTATGCAAGACAATATAAGGAGATGGAGGGTACCTCACCTTCGGTGTTACACGCCCCTTCTTGTACTTTTGATATGTTCGGTACAAGAGGTCCTTCCTAGGTGAAAGGGTACCAACGGGCGTAGGCCAAAATTTATCTAAGGAATAGCTATCACGCACAACTAGTGGTTTATAACCAGTGTATGAATCACATGCACTGAACCCGCATGAATGAACTTCAAACATTTATGCACAATCGAGGGAACTGCATTCATAGCTACTAGCCATGGGGTGCCCAGCTTCACTCTGAAGAGTTCAGACCCCGGGATCATGTCAAACAATACGTTCACAGATTAAGGTCCGATAAGGATTGAAAAAATGATACTACCAAGGGGAGGTATGGAAAGCCCGTTATGCGTACAGATGGTGCTCACAGGTGTGTTGTACCCATCTTTATGGAGGAAGTTAATTAACATAATCTCCTTGGTTATGATATTCACTTGAGATGTCAGGTCAATAAGAACACCTGCTACAATGTTTCCATTGATTCACGCGAGGATATAAAGAGGAGATGGTTCTCTATTGAAACCCATCGATAGGTCCGACAAGGTGAAGGTTACACTCGAACCACTACTTGTAGGCTGCATAGAGGGGGTAGGAAAATGCGGGAAAGAGGCCATCACATACACTAAATGAAACTCTCACAAAGCACCCCAAAAGGTTCACGATCGGACAGTGACCCAAATAAGGCTTTGTTACACAACACTTATAGAACCTTCCAACTATGCCTACTATGGGTCATAGGTTGGGTTGTAAGGCGAAAGGCCTCACAACACTCACACCTACAATGCTCCTAAGATGCGAGGAAAGAATCCTTCAACACTGCTAAACGAAACCAAAATGGTTCACGTCGGGTTCACCAAAAATGTAAGAGAGGGGGACCAACCACATCAAGGCTCCAGGTCGCGAAGAGCTGAGAGCAGAGGGCTTGCCTAACTTACCTCACTCTAAAAGGATGGGGATCGAGAATGAAGAGCACTATGTAGTACCTCTATCACTCTTTAGACTTGAATCTTAGATTTGGGCTAGGCGAGCTAATTTTTGGACTCGGTACTACACCTCAAACAAATCTCTATCTGAGGATGACAATGCAGTTCTAGAACGATAGTGTGACGCGCTGGCATCTCTCTAGCGCGTTGGCGTCTGCACAACCAGAAAACACTAAGTACAACAAAAACTACCAAAAAACCTACTGACGGCCTAGCTTGTTGATCTTGAAGGGAAAAATAGAATAAGAAAGTACATAAAGTAAAGACCGAGATGATAAAGCAAGTAAATGAAAGCTAGGGTGATGAAGATAATCTCAAAAAAGTTCCAGTTTGCTAGCTAGCTCCACACGCACGGTCACCTACACACAAATGAGAAGGGGATAATTATTGGGGTTGTATAGGGGTAGAGTTAGACCCCCATTTTGGTGTTTCCACCTCCATAGACAACCAAATAGAAATGGAGAAGAATATGTGATAATGGAAGGAAAAGATAGCAATGAACACTACAAAACAATACTATGCTACTCTATCAAATCACAAAGGAGAGGAGTGAAGCGTTACCACCTCCACCCAAAATATCACTAGACAATGGAGGAGAATGCAAGGAATGGACTTGGAAAAGTCACCACAACCACAACGGTGATGAAGGGAGGTCTCGCAAGACTCCAAGCCAACACTTCTATGGCTTACCTGACACTTGCAATCTGGAGTTGATGGAGTGTTGTTGCTGCTGCAATGTTCATATTGAAATGCTAGAATGCTGGAGAATGCGAAGAGATGAAGTGATGAATGTGTAGAGATCAAAATGAAGTGAGAATGGATGAATTTGAAGGAAGAACGAGGAAGAATCTGCCATTTTTAGGTCAATTGGTCGAGAGGGATGTTACAATTCGTCCCCAGTTGGGTGTGTAATGCCTCTACCAGCTTTAGATGCAGGAATCTGTCAGGGACGACAGTGCGCTACGCAGACATCTGCACACCGCGTGTGCATCCCCAAAAAATATTCTCTCACCGACACACAAGAGAGATGCCAAGTGGATGGAAGGCGGGCAGGTGATGTGGAATTTCACCTTTGGATTTGATTTTCTAAGGTGAGGTTATGTGAAAGGGGAATTTTCCTAAGGGGTGCAAATTTGCTCCTATATAGAAACATCAAGCTCCTCCAATGCACTCCCCATGTGTCCAAGCATGTAACCACACATCTAATTACATGCTTCACATATGCACTCACAAGAGAAACTCAATACTATGATAGCCCACTCACCCGACAAACCTTAACCACTAAACATGTACTTGCTTTTGTAGATTCAAGCTCACACAAATACAACCAAGTGGTAAGATAAAACCATGAGTACACAAAACCATTGACCCCTCATTTATTTTTTTGATACTAAGTTTCCCAACATTAAATATTTTCTCAATTAATTATTTTTCTCCTACACATAAAATAACTAACCTAATGTTACATACAACTTTACATGTGAGCTCAAATGAATATTTAATTTGGCTAAACCCATCTCTTGGATGCACAATAATGAAATAGTTATTTATTTTACATAATAAAATAATACATAGTATGTAAGGTGTACACCACCTATTCCTAAAAATATATATGAATTCAATAAACTATATATATCGAGGGTTTCTTTCACAAAACCCTCATCTATACCCAAGTTGAAATTTATATTATACCCTATATATATGGAAATTATCTAGGGTATCACTCTCAGAACCCATTCACCCTTTTTAGGGTGATATACTCAATAGAGGGTGTATAATCCCATACTGTCAATTTTTAGGGTTTAAATATAGAAACCCTCATTTCTATTCATGAAACTATGTATCTATTTTTATTACGACAAACTAATTATATCATCTATTACAATAGTGGATGATAGTTCAATGAATCACTATGGCATGATGATGTGTTTTACCTATATTTGAGTCCTTTTTCTTACTAAAAAATAGAGAAGTATAGATAATCAATATATATTTGAGTTCTCTTTGTTATGGATTTAATTCAAAAAATCCTCATTTATATTCATGAAACTATGTATATATTTGTTTCGTTTCGCTTACCATTTGAATAGAGCACCATATATTCATTATGTCACACACACACACACACACACACACACACACACACACACATATTGATTCTTTGATTTATAAATTGTATATATTCATGTTTACTTTGTAGGGTTTGAATTTTAAGTAGTGTTACAAATTCAAGGTTCTCTTCTGATTTAGGTTTAATTTAAAAAGTCCCCATTTATATTCATGAAACTGTGTCTTTTTGTCTCGTTTCTCTTACCATCTAAATAGAGAACCATAACTATTCATTGTCATATGTATGGCTTGATTTATAACTTGTATATATTCACATTTACTTTGTAAGGTTCCAATTTTAACCATTGTTAAAAGTTCAAGGTTCTCTTCTAGTATGGATTTAATTTAAAAAACCACATTTATATTCATGAAAATGTGTATACATTTGTGTCATTTTCTTTACTGATTGAAGAGAATACCATACATATATATATATATATATATATATATATATATTCTTATCTATACATGATTTTATTTATCTGTTTGTATGTATTATTGATAAAGGGTATGTATTAATGGTTTTCATTATATATAATCAAATTAAGTCGATAAAGGTTTACAATGCCTTTTTATTTGGTTCCAAATGCCACGTTAGGGATTTGTGTTGGATTGAACCACACTAACTTATCAATTTCCACTTTATAACAATAGCAATCCAAACACATATATGCTACTATTAAACAATTGTCCACTACTAAAATATATAACTGCTTGTGCCACTATGTTCCTCAAACAACTGTTATAGTTTAGTCATATTATTTTTTCCACTATTAACTTGTATATCTTCAAGGTTAATAGTTTATAGCTTTGAATTTTAACCACAATTTTTATTAACCGTCTAAAAAATATTACATAATATCTGCACAATGCAATTTTTACATAGAGTTCCTTAATCCAAGACACTATGTAGGCTTGAAATCATCTCCTGAAGTCTCTCAATCTTCGTAGGGGATAAAAGTTCATTTTGGTGTGTCATATAGAAAGCATACGTCTCCATATTTTTTTGGTTATCCCTTCTCTTAGAAGGGTGATGGCTTGCTTCAGGTCTTCTTTTTTCTTTGCAATGAAAATGCATATAGCATCTCCTACTAGACTTGTAGATGGATTACAACTCAGTTTTCACTTCTAAGTTGACATCTATTAGGAAATACAACAAATGTATGTGAATATAATATTTATTCGTGGTCACTTGAAGGAAGAGATAGACATGGCACAACTAAAGCACTATGTGGAAAAAGATAAAGAAACTTTGGTTTTAGACTAAAAAATATTTGTATGTTCTTAAGCAATCTCCTTGGATGTGGCATCAAAATTTTAACTCTTATGTGTTGAGATTGGTATTTTTGATACTCAATTTAGATTTCTATATTTATTATAAGATGGTTGGTGATTGTTTCCTTGTTATCACATACTATACATAGATGAAATTTTATTCTTTGGTAATAATAAATGATTTGTGATTTAAAGTCTCAACTTTTAGCATAGTTTGACATGAAGGACTTGGGAACAACCAACTGCATATTGAGTATGTATATTAGAAAATAGAGTAAATAAAAATCTTAATTTGATCCAAATTAAGTATTTCAACTCAATGTTGAAGAGTTTCAACATGTTTGTTTGGAGGCCTTTGAGTGTTCCTATTTCAATGGGACAAAGTTATATATAGAGTATTATCTATCTACACCTAGTGAGATGGATGAAATGGATCAAGTATCTTATGCTACTATTGTTGGTTGTTTGATGTGTGATATGGTTTATATAAGACTATATATTACCCAACCAATGAGAGTCAGTCATTTCATGGCTAATTTCCTAGATGAGATCATTAGATTTAAATTAACAAGGTCTTAAAATATTTGTGGGGTGCCTAGATAATTACTTGTTTGTTATCATGGTGATTTTATAAGGGACTATTGTAAGGTAGGGGGACCAGCCACATCAAGGCTCCAAGTCATGGAGAGTCGAGAGTAGAGGGCTACCCTATCTTACCTCAAGCTAACGGGTGTATAGGACAAGAATCGAGAATGAAAAGCACTCTCAAATGCTTTTGTCACTCTATAGATCTGAAAACCTAAATGGGGCAAGATGATCTGGTCTCTGGAATATGAAATGCACCTTAGACAACTCTCTGCCCAAAGATGGCAGCACGAGAATGGGATGACAACGCGATGCATTGGTGTCTCTCTTGCGTGCTAGAATTCATATGGCCAGAAAGAGTGAAATAGAGTGTAAAATAACAAAGAACCTACAAAAAGTCTAGCTAACTAAGCTTAACAGAATAAATAGAACTATGAAGTACAAAAAAATAGTTACGTAAATGATAAAGAAGGTAGATGAAAATAAGGGTGATGAATATCAACTCACTAAGGATCTAGTTCACCAACGAGCTCCACATGCACGTTCACTTACACACAAACAAGAGGGGGAAAAAAGTTGGGCTATATAGGGGTTTGCCTCAGTCGAACCAGTCAAACCCCCACTTTGGTGTTTCCACCTCCACGGACAACCAGGAAAGCCACAAAGTAGAAAATGCAATAAAGAAAATAGAAAGAAGAGTATTGAACACTACAAAAGATACAATGCTACTCTATCAAACCACAACAAAAAATTAAATTGAAGCAATGCCACCTCCACCCAAAGGCTTTCAAGGAAAATGAATGGAGAATGCAAGACAATGAGCTTGGAAAAGTTGACACAGTTGCAACAGTGATGAAGCGAGGTCTCGCAAGACTCCAAAATCGTAGCTTCTATGGTAGCACAACACGTATGAAATGAAGTTGATGGAGTAACAAGTTGTAATACTCAACGGAGTTGTGAAAATTCTCAAGAGTTCAAGTGAAGTTGCTAGAATTGTGAAGAAGATGAGATAGAATGACAAAGAGATGAAGTGAATGAGAAAGATAGGCATTTCAAGATCAAAATGGGAGGGAAGGAGTTGTTTTTTGGGCTGGTTGGTTGACACATAGGTGTTATGCTTCATGCCCAATAGAGAGCACAACGTCCCTGCAGACACCAGAGGAAGGAATCTATCAGGGATGACAGTGTGCCGTGTAGACGTTCATGCATCACGCTTGTGTCCTCGATAAATATTCCCCCACCAACACAAGAAAAATGCCAAGTGGATGGAAGGCAGGTGGGTGATGTGGAATTTCACCTTCGGGTTTGATTATTCTAAAGTAGGGGAATGCAAAAGGGGAATTTACACAAGGGGTGAAAATTTGCTCCTATACATTTTCCCCCCACTTTAGAGAGCACGAGTATCGATGAGTGTTCGGTAAAATAGATCGAAGAGTTAGAAATGTATACCTAAATTGTTGAGGAAGCATACAACAATCTGGTGAACTCAAAAGTCCAAGGAAAGAAAAGGACTCCAAAGGTACTCTCTCTTGAGGAGGTTCAAACAAAGGACTTCGTAGCTTCGCGAAAGTATAAAGTTGAATAAAGTACATTGAAGGCCCGTAGACCAACGATGGATAAATCCTGTAGGATGCAAGTGCTTCACAAGCCTTTGGACCTACAAAGAAGGTGCCCCCAGGTACTCTCTCATTAAGGAAGCCCAGTGTAAGGGGACTCTGTAGAGCCGGACTGGAAAGCAGCTTCACAGGCGCACCTGCAAAGCAACATGTTAATCCACAAATGTTAGAGATCAAAAAGCAGCCACATAGGCAAGCAAGTAGACAGTCATGCAAACAGTCAAAAAATTGAAGGAAGAGCATTCAAAGGGTTCCCTCAGGAACCCTTCAAAAGAAGAGGGGTCCATTCAAGGGATGCGTTGTTTGAAAGTGAGAGATCATTTTTTGTAAATCAATTCAACATCAAGGATTCCTTTTGAAAGATGTTCACTTCATCAAGGAATTTGAAAGGAAGAAAATTCCCCCTCACAAGGGGAAGGTAGAGGCTTCTCCCATAGGAAAGTTTACTCCCTCCTCGAAGGAAAGTTTTTCAAGTTCTTTCTTTGTGAACCCATGATGAAAGAAACACATTCCGCTAGGGGTCCTTGTTGAGAATGTGATTTTTAAAAAAAAATTGTAAAGATTTTCGAGAAAAGATTCGTTGACCACCGAATGCATTTTCTGAAAATCAAAGTTGACATGATAGCTCCCCCTTAGGATGGTGTGTGCTAAGCACAGAGGCATGTGAAATCCTAAGGAGATAAAAGAAAGAATGAAAAAGTGATGTGGCCCGCAGGACATAATGATATGTTGTCATGGTGATGTTGTCGCGCACACGAGGGACAACACCTAAGCACCACAACATCACAAATCAAGCAAAGAAGAGATAAAGATAACAACTATAAGAAGCAACAATGACATCATAAACAAGGGGCACATGGGCGATATGATATTTCAAGGTCAGAGCTGCTCATAAATATATATGCACAATAATTGTATATTTAATGAATTGTCATCAACCCCCTACTATATCAGACCATATGAAGAATGCACAAGAAAACAAATAAAAAATAAAAAATTGGGTCAACATGGAAGGGAAGCCTAAATGCCCCCAACACTTTGTATTGTCCCTAATTTGTTAAAAATCAATACACATAACATAGGAAGAATGATGCTACAAATAGAGGAAGTTTTATGACACATAATCACTCCTATATCTGAGCACCTACGAGGGTGACAAGGGTCATCCAGGAATGCATAACGCAAGAACGGGGGAACACAAACACACACACACACACACTACACTATAGATAAAGAAGAGGTGCCCCCCTAACACTCATCAACCAAGAGCTCATCGGCCTCCTAATCTAGATCATTATACGGGGAAGGCAGATGAGCTTGTAAGGGTGGAATGTTAAGGGGGGAACCCTCCAACCCTCCCACAACAAGAGCCAAAGAAGAAGGCCCCGCGAGGTCTTCTCCACTTGATTCCTGTGGAGAAAAGGTCAACGAATTCATGAAGATCATTGAAAGGGTCAAGAACTCATCCAAATAGTTAAACATGCACTTCATAGGAGTGCCACGCATTACCTCAATGGACGAGGAAGGCGGCACCCGAGATTCACTGCTAGGCTCATCGAGTGACTTGGGAGTAGTGACGAACTCCGGGGATGCTAGAACTTCCTTCGTCACTAGGATGGCACATGCTAGCGTATGACCACCCTCTAAAGGTGGACTCCTCTTACACGCCCATCGATGGAGGGGACAACCTCCATATTCCACTTTGTCGAAGGATGCGAGTTCCCCACATACGAGGTAGAAGGCATGTAGGAGGAGGAGAAAACTGCGGTGGACACCATTGAGGTGTTCGTCATGTCCACGGGCTTTGAGAATGGTGAGATCTCCTAAAGGGAAATCAAGAGAGGGGGCTCGACCAAAGGAGCAATAAACACTTGCACCTTTTTAGGGCTAGAGGTGTTTACACTCATAGCAAGAGTCGAAAGCAACATTGAGGCTGAACGAACTGAAGTAGAGGGGAGGAGAGATGAGGACACAACATCAGTCCTTGGAAGAAGGGTGGTTGAATCCCCTTCCTTCATCTGTAAAGTGGCCTACTCAACCGCCAGGGCCTTTTGTCGATGCTTGCGCTCGCGCACAAGGCTGTTCCTGGGACTTTGAGTGATAGAGGCCGAGAGCTGAGATGGAACAAAAGGCTCCTGCTCAGCCATTAGAGTGTCCATCACAACCATTTTTTGAAGGAGGGAAAGACTAAGTGGAGGCTGGAGCAATAGCAGGGGGATTCGACTCTAGTGCCTCAGCACCGGGCCTCTTCCCATTCACTTCCTTAGGAGCATGAGTGGTATGAGGCCGCAAAGGCCGAGACATAGAGGATTCTCCATAAGGACCCTTCCTTCTACCATACAGGTAGGGCCAAGGTCCAGGAGGCACAGTAGGAAGGTCCGATATCTGAATCTTGGCTTTACACCAAGCAGGCACCATAAGATTCTCTATCAATTGCTTAGGAGTGGGATCCGATGACGCTATAGTTGGGAAAGAGGAAGTGACATGCGAGACAGTGGAAGAGGAGGAAGAAGAACCTCGAGCGTGCTTCTCTTCCTCCCTTCTCTAAGCCAAGGTGGCATCACTATCTACTTTCAAGTAGGCCCTATGCGCGACAACATAGGTAGATGGAGGGTATCTCACTTTAGGCATTAAGCGCCCCTTCTTGTACTTTTCATAGGTTTGGTAAAAGAGGCATTTCTTAGGAGGAAGCTAACCAATGGGTGCAAGCCAAAAGTGATCCAGAGAATAGCTACCACATGCAACCAACAGTTTATAGTCAATGTCATGGATTACTTGCACTGAACCCTCATAGATAAATTTTAGACACTTATGCACGATCGAGGGAACTACATTCATAGAGACTAACCAGGGGATACCCAGTTTCACTCTGAAGAGTTCAGACCTTGGGATTATTTCAAAGAGCAAGTTTACTGACTTAGGTCCAACAAGGACTGACAAGGTGATGCTACCAAGGGGAGGTACAAAAAGTCTGTTATGTGTACAGATGGTACTCATAGATGTCGGGTCAACATAATATCCCCAGTAATCACATTCACCCGACATGTCGGGTCAAAAAGAACACCTGTTATAGTGTTTTTGTTTATTTGCACGGGGATGTATAAAGGAGATGGCTCTCTATTATAACCCATCAAAAAGTCCTACAAGGTGAAGGTTATGCCAAGAGAACTACTCGCAGGCTACACAAAAGGGATAGGAAGATGCAAAAAGGAAGCCATCGCATACACTAAATAAAACTTTCACAGAGCCCCTAAAGGTTTTACAATTAGACAGTGACCCAACTAAGGCTTCGTTCAACAATGCCTATGAAACCTTCCAACTAGGCCACTAGGGGTTGCAAGTTGGCTTGCAAGGCGAAACGCCTCACAACACTCACACCTACAACACTCCTAGGATATGATGAAAGGACCCTTAAACACTACTAAACGGAACCAAAATGGTTCACGTCGGGTTCACCAAAAATGTAAGGTAGGGAGACCAACAAAACCAAGGCTCCAGGTCATGGAGAGCCAAGAGTGGAGGGCTTCCCTATCTTACCTCAAGCTAACAGGTGTCTAGGACAAGAATCAAGAATGAAGAGCACTCTCAAGTGCTTCTATCACTCTACAGATCTAAAAACCTAAATGGGACTAGATGAGTCAGTCTCTAGAATCTGAATTGCACCTCAGACATCTCATCTACCCGAAGGATGGCAGCATAAATTTACTTAGGTTGAGCTAATTTTAGGTCAACATTAGGGTTGCATACTTTGCTTTTATAAAGTAAATCATCTCATTGTAATATTGAATTCTTGAATATATCATTTTGCATATTCTCATGCAAAGCTCTGCTTTTTTATATTTTCTCTTATGTGGAAGGTGTTTAGGTTTGCATGTCTGATCTAGGGTTTCTAACAAAAATAAGAGTGATGAATATCAACTCACTGAGGCTCCTATTTTCCAAGGAGCTCCACATGCAAGTTCACCTACACACAACCAAGAGAGGGAAAAATCATGGGTTGTATAGGGGTTTGCCTTAGTCAAACCCCCGCTTTGGTGTTTCCATCTCCACGGACAACCAGGAAAGCCATGAAGTAGAAAATACGATAAAGAAAATAGAAAGGAGAGTATTGAACACTACAAAAGATACAATGCTACTCTATCAAACCACAACAAGAAATGAAAGTGAAGCAATACCACCTCCAACCAAAGGCTCTCAAGGCCAATGAAGGGAGAATGCAAGACAACGATCTTGGTAAAGTTGACACGGTTGTAGCAGTGACGAAGGGAGGTTTTGCAAGACTCCAAACTTGCAGCTTCTATGGTAGCACAACACATACAAAATGAAGTTGATGGAGTAACAAACTGTTGTAATGCTCAATGGAGTTGTGAAAATGATCAAGAGTTCAAGTGAAGTTGCTAGAATTGTGAAGAAGATGAGATAGAATGCTAAAGAGATGAAGTGAATGAGAAAGGTAGGTATTTCAAGATCAAAATGGGAGGGAAGGAGCCATTTTCGAACCGGTCGGTTTACACAGAGGCGTAACGCTTCATGCCCAATGGAGAGCATAACATCCCTACAGACACCAGAGGCAGGAATCTGTCAAGGACAACATTGTGTATGTAGACATTTGTGTGCCGCACTCGCATCCCCAACAAATATTCCCCCACTGACACACAAAAAAAATGCCAAGTGGATGGAAGGTAGGTGCGTGACGTGGAATTTCACCTTTAGGTTTGATTATTCTTAAGTTGGGGATACAAAATGGGAAATTACACAAAGGGTGCAAATTCACTCCTATATAACTATCACTTTATGTATATTCATGGATGTTTGGATTCAAATTGGGCACTTGATCTTGACAATAAAATATCCACCGGTGGTTATGTTTTCAATCTATTTGGTAGTAATATCATTTGGATGAATAATTAGTAGGATGTGGTTTCTTTATTCAATACAAATATTGAGTACATGGTAGCTACTCATTCCTATAAGTAATCCATTAAAGTAAGAGATTATGTTCAAATATGGGGTTGATTTATGGATCTATTAGAGTTCTTTGTGACAGTTAGCATTCCATATATTTGGAAAAGAATCCAACCTTTCATGGAAGGATAAAGCACATAGTTTTCCATCTTATTCATGACATGATAGATGATGGAAGGGTTATGTTGGATAAGGTTGATACTTTAGGAAATTTTGCAAGTGCATTCATCAAGACCATGAGCATAAATAAGTTTAGATGATGTTGTAATTCTATGGGCCTCACAACTCTTAGAAATTAGTTGATAGTGTGGTGTTCCCCTTGGATCTTTCAGGGTATATTACAAGTGGGAGAATGTTGGGATAGGTTTTCATACACCTTAAAATTCTATTGTTTGAAATTTATAATTTAATATAATTTATATTTATTGTTTTTGAACTTGCATGGAAAAAGGAATCCCACTTATAAATTTTCCATTATGACATGTGTATGCCTTATTATGACACGAATAATAGTGTATAAGAGGATATATTTTCATGAAGGATGTGTAAGAGCATCTATGATAAAGATAGTGGTGTAAGAGATATTAATACATATAAGAGCATGTCTATAGGGGGTTACATTGTTGATTAGGAATTTTTACCAAATCTATGACACATCATAGAGCATCTTTTGAGGGGTATTATGAAGAAAAAAAGAGTTCCCAACTTGGTTAGTAGGTTATGATGAAGTTATTGAGCATTATAACAACGTAAAGGCATATATCATTATTAGCATGTTGACTCATCATAAAGGGGATTTGGAATTTGGGTTCCACATTTAAGTCATTTTATTAGCCCTTGGTTTTTAATTTACTACTTATGGTTTATTTTATTGGATCTCTTATATATTGGTTGCTTGGATCAAAACCAAGTATGGGTTGTATTCTTGATTTGTAGGTATTGTAATGCTATAAAAATTGCTCTAGTTTTATATGTTGTTGATACTTTGATAAGAACATGTACCTATATATTGTATTGCAGTTCATTTATTATTGATTTAATATAATTGCTTCATTCTTTGGAGTGTGGGTTTTTTCTCCTAAAAGGGTTTTCCCCATATAAATAGTCTTTTTTATTTTTTTAAATTAGGGGTAAATGCTTTTGATCGGAGCTATGAACCAGTGAGATCACATATGGGGAAACTCATCCCCAACATGAATACTTAGAAATAACACCCCAATAGGTGTTTGAAACTTGGTGGAAAGAATCACAACACTATGATTTAACCAACACACTATGCCATTACTAGTCTCCAAATAAATAATCTTGTTATGGTAATCATTTATATATTTTTTTGTAAAAATAAGATTACTAATATTTGTACATACCCTCAAATTTTAGTGTAATAAGTGTATTTTACACCATTTCCTCCTTTCAATTTATCAATTTTTATTGTCATTTGACCACTTTTTTCCATCTCCAAAGTAGCACTTAGTTAGCCTTTTGTATTTACATCATATTTTCCAATCATTGTTTATGCTTTGAATTAGTGTGATTTTTTATCATATATACTTCATTTATTATTTTTATATCATTATACGCATGTCATGTGGATGTGTGCTTGAATTTCCACAAGGGGATTGATCAAAGTAACAAGTTCCCCTTTAATTCTTTGTTTTTCAGATGTTTGCTATTGTATTTTTATACTTACAATCCATTTTGTGAAGATTCATTGAATAATTAGACTCAATTCTACTTTAGAGAAGTGATTGAAAGACTAAGAACTATCTCTGTAAAAATATTCAAGATTTTTTAATGATAAAACTTCTCACTAGTCTTGGGTTCCATTATTGGTGCAAGGCAAGACTTCTCCCTAGTCCAAGGCATAGGGCAAGACTTTTCTCTAGTGGTGGGCCCCACCTTGGGTGCAACCCCTCCTTGCAATGACATCTCAAGCTCAAAATCATACAAAATTAGGTTTGCAAGCATGCAATGGCCTGCTAATTCTAGTCCTAGTAATCATTAGCCAAGATTCTTAGTGTATTTTCCAATTTTGTGTTTTTCTATTGTAGTGTATTTTTAGTGATTTACCACATGTTTTATAATTTTACTACATGTTCTGCTCACCATCATGAAAATTATCCATAGTACGAATTGATCAATATCAAATTATATGTACTCCTTTTAAATTTGAAGTCTTTAGGACCTAATGGATTTCTCCCCAATCTTGGGCACAAGGCATGACTTCTTTTGAATCCTAAGCCCCACCTTGGTTGGGTGCAATCCCTCCTTACAATGAATTCTTGAACTCAAAATTTCATAAAAATTGATTTGCAACCTCCTTAATCAATTTGAAACCCAATTCTAGTGTTCCAATATGCACTAGTCCAAAAAGGTGAAGTTACTTCAATTCATTTACCATTTTGGTGTTCTTAAACTAGTGTATAACTTTTTCCTATTTATATTACACTTGCATTTGTGTTTGGGCCAAAAATTCAACTAAAATCAATAATAGTTTGAAAACACTTAATTATTATTAAACAATAAACAAAATATGAAAAGAAACGCATTAAAATAAGAAAGAATGTATGCATCTTTTAGTTTATTTCAACTACTATGGAGATCCCATTGACATAGACCCCACCATATCACCCTCTCTAAAATTTTGTAGATTGGTGTGATCATATGATTTTCATCTCTTGCACGCATTGCACATGGTACAAGTACTATAATATAAATGTTGAGATTAGGCACGTGTCATACACCTTGCAAGTCCTAATGTTTGGATTACTTAATTATCTATTAGTTTACCTATCCTAATGAAATAGGATGTTCCACTTTATTCCTTGGACATTATATTGAAAGTGTAATTTATTTTTATTTTGGAATTTGTGTGTGTATATATATTTGTAAAATAATATCTTATCATAAAAGATGTGTAAGAGAATCTATGACAAGATATAGTGCAAGAGATATTATGACATGTAAGAGAATGATTAAGAGGGAGGTTACAAAGTGGATTGAGAATCTTGACCCAAATATAACACATATTATGACACATCATAGAGCATATTTATAAAGGTGGTAAATGACAAATGATGGAGTGTGGATCATATGGAATTTTACCATGATATTTTGAGAACTTGTTTGGGCCCATGGTAATTTATTAGGGTGGTTTTATGGGACTCCATGAATCTATATATTGAGGGCTTGAGATGGAAACATTAGGGAGGGGTTTTGTAGGGTTATACTATCATTTCTATTAAAGGAAGAGGGTTTTGATCTCCACAGAGGCAAGGACATAATATTGTATTGTAATAGGTTTACTATTTATGTATAATACATTGGTTTAGTGATTTGGAGGTTGGTTTTTAATGGGTTTTCCTAAGGGATATTTGTATCATTTTATTTCTTGCGGTTGATTTTCCTTCTCTCTCTCATTATTTATTTTATGTGTTATTTACATGCTAGAATTCTATTGAAATTATTGTAGATATGATTAATATGTTAATCTCCTCAAAGGTTTAGTGTGGAAATGTTTGCAACGCTTGGTAATTATGAAGATCTAATTTAACTGATAAGGGTTTTTTGGGTACCTTTTTTAACAATAACAAACTCTATTAAGATCACTTAGGCTCCATAGGGATTGTTCATGCATGTAGAAGGTGATAGGTTTGTTGGTAGACCTTGTCTGATTGCTTTTATGTAGGGTTGAACCCTAGCATCTAGTTCTCAATCTCTTAGGTTTTATAATTCCATCACCACTCTATCTTCTTTTAGTCCACTAGTGCTTGGAATCCAATGGTAATGATGCAGGAGCATCCAAGTGGATTGGCAATCAACATCAACCAAAAAATAAGTATTTTCTTTTCATGTTTAATTTTGCATTTTGGTGTGGGTTGGAGCTTCAAGAGCATCTTGTGTTGTATTTGAAGGATAAAATCTTTATTTACCAATACTTGGATTTTTATTTCAAAAATCATAGGCAAATAGTGTATTTAATGTGAATTTAAAATTATTGTTTATTCCAAGGCTTGAAGGGTTTAAGGGGGTCCATTGGAATATTAAATGGAACTTGAAAATAATAATTAATATTTATTCTATAAATTTGGATGCCTATAAAAGTTTTCATAAGTTAGTTGACCTTTGACATTCCATTCTTGTCTTATTGGGTGCTTAAAATGAAGGGAAAGATGGTGAATTTTTGGAAAAATAATGAATTCATACTCTTGAATTACCAAAAGAGCACGACTTGGTTTTGTATTTTCTTCATTTTCCAAAGGAATATACATTAGAAAGGAGTGTGATATGTTAAATCAACATTAACAACACATTTTGGAAGCAAAACTATGTCTTTATTTCATTATTTCTGAAGAAATTTTAGAGGTCAAGTTGAGGGAAATGAAAGGGTAGATTTGGGTGCCACTTTTTGGTGTTTTTCAAGGGTGTAAAAACATATAAAATATTTTTTTTTATGGTTTAAAAAGGAATCAATCAACAATATAAAGGTTGGAAAAAGAACTTGCAGGTTGCTCGTGAGAGTTGCACAAGGAGTTCCAAAAATCAGCTTGTGAAGAGAAGAGAATTAGAAGAAGAAAAAATGGATTTTGTAGGTGTTCAAGGAAGCCATGAGAGCTGCATAATGAAGATAAAAATCAGGTTTCAGAAGTTGAGTGAATCCAAGAAGGGTTAAAGACATGAGGATTTGAAGACTCGTAGACAAGATGTGTCTAGAAAATCTTATAAAACTTTCTGAATTTTATTCATGTTTAATCCTCCATATATGTAATTAATTTTGAGGAATTTTCATGAATGAATGTGTGTGAAAATTGAAATAGAGATATGTTTCAAATTATTTTTCCATTTATATGTTAATGTGGATTGGATGACATGTTAAGGCTACAATACTGGGTAGTTTGATAAGACACCTCGATCTTGTTTGCATTAAATGGTATCAGATAAGGGGATCTTGTGAGTGGAGAGAACCCACTAGGACCTATGGGTAGAGGAGAAGAATTATGGTGAACAAGAGCTCATGTGAGGATTGTTGTAGGTAGAGAGAAGCCCTAAGAAATTGAGAGCTAGGGAGCTGCAAAAAGCAGTGTGATTGTAGATTGTCGAGCATGAGGTAAAAATTGTGAAAGACTGCAACATATGAGATGGGGATATTATTGAGGAAGAATCTCATGATATGGGATGTATGGAGGAAGTATGAAAAGAGGAAGATTTTGGTAATGATATTTTTTATAAATATAAGATTGAGTAGATAGGAAATATGGTAGCATGGAGAGGATATAAAGAGTGAAGAGATTGTAACAAAGAAATGCCATGAGGAAGGCATGGAGAAAGAAGAAGAAAATAATGAACAAGGGGATGCAAGTGTAGTAGTGATGATGGTAGAAGAGAATGAAGATGAAGTTGTAGAGGATGTGATTTTAGCGATGGTAGAGGATGTGATTTCAGCGATGGAATGTGAAGATATTGTAAATGGTGAAGACAAGAATGACTTAATGTTGTAGATTTTTACAATAGAAGAAGAGTGGTTTATGTTGCAGCGAAGGAAAAAGAGGTAATATATGAAAATTTTGATTTCATTTGTGATTATTCTTCCATAGTAAGAGTAGAAGAGGATGTTGTTGTAGATGATAAAGTTGCAGTTACAAAGTTGTGTGTAGATGCAACATGTTTGTGTAGAAATTATAGAGGATGTTGCAGGTAGAACTTGGTGGTGGTGGTCAGTTTGTGGTGGGTTGGATCCCACAAAGGAGATGAGGAGAAGAGAAATTATTTGGTGGAGGATGGTTAATGGTAGACATGAGTCCACAAGAGGAAGAAAGAAAATGATGCAAAGTTGTTGGAAGAGAAGAAGGAAGAAATAATTTCATATGCACCTATCACAACGATGGAGTTTGTTGTAGATTGCTTGCAATCTAAAAGGATGGTTCTACCATTCAACTCTAATTTTGTGAGCCTATGCTCACAAAGCTTCCTACCTGGTGTGTTTGATGCAGAAGCATTCAGGTAGATTGGCAATCAACATCAACCAAAAAATTAAGTATTTTCTTTTCATGTTTAATTTTGCATTTTGGTGTGGGTTGGAGCTTCAAGAGAATCTTGTGTTGTGTTTGAAGGATAAAGTCTTTATTTACCAATTCTTGGATTTTTATTTCAAAAATCAAAGGAAAATAGTGTATTTAATGTGAATTTAAAATTATTGTTTATTTCAAGGCTTGAAGGGTTTAAGGGGGTCCATTGGAATATTAAATGGAACTTGAAAATAAGAATTTATATTCATTCTATCAATTTGGATTCCTATAGAATTTTTCATAAGTCAAGTGACCATTGACATTCCATTCTTGTCTTATTGGGTGTTTAAAATGAAGGGAAAGATAGTGAATTTTTGGAAAAATGATGAATGACTCTTCAATTACCAAAAGAGAATGACTTGGTTTTGTATTTTCTTCATTTTACAAAGGCATCTACATCAAAAAGTGATGCAGGGGCATCATAGTTTTGGTTTTAATTTTTCTTTTGAAATTTTGGTGTTGCTTGCAATTTTGGGATTTGTCTTTCTAGCTTCTTCTTCCTTATGTTCTTGTGACATCTGGTGAGTATTGGTTGGCAACGAGCTTCCATATTGAGATTTATTTTGGAAGGTGGTTACATCAATCAAGAGAAAAAAATGGAGTCATCGCCCATTTTTGGAAGTAGTTGCTGCTAGAAGATTAAACCGTTTTGAGAATGCAAAAACAAGCCGATTATGGATTTAGGGACATTAGAGAAAAACCATGAACTGTTCTTGGGAAAGAAGAGGCGTTGATTCCATGATAGGAACTTGAGTTTGTGTAAGGAGGAGGAATAGTTGACAAGGGGTCGATCTGTTTTGTATAGAGGATCGCACCATTTTTTTGGTGTGTGAGTTGCCATCTAGTGGGAATAAAATGGTTCTAAAGAGGAGACAAGAAAAGGTTTTGAAAAGGAACAAGAGACCACGTCATAGGATGGGTCAATGATTTTGATAGGAGAAAGAGTTGATATGTTGTAGAAGAGAATGGGAACAGAGTATAAAGGAAAAGAACAGACCAAAGGATTGATCGATTTGGGTTCAATTATCATTGTAAATAGTTGATTGACTTTGTACTCAGTTTGTTTTAGCATAGATTTAAATAAATTAAAAATTTGTTTTCCTATCGATGGTGTTTGTTGAAACTTGCAATTTGCTAATCGAATGTGAATGCTTCTATATATGGTACCATATGCTTTGTTGTTGATGCATTGTTTAGAATTGGAATGTGTCAACTCAAATTACCTTCCTTTGGTGTCCTATAGATGTGAATGTTTCCTTGCATAACAGATGAGTTGTATGTAGCTTGACGTCTGTTCCTAGAGATGAAGCATGTCATTGTGAATGGCTTAGTCTCTTAGGCTATGATCGAACCATTTAATTGGAATTCTCTATGATTAAACAATTTTCCTCCACCTCTATTCCATAACATATATTTTGTTATCATACAATTTGTCATTAGAAAGGAGTGTGATATGGTAAAGCAACATTAACAACACATTTTGGAAGCAAAACTATGTCTTTATTTCATTCTTTGTGAAGGAATGTTAGAGGTCAAGTTGAGGGAGATGAAAGGGCGGATTTGGGTGCCACTTTTTGGTGGTTTTCAAGGGTGTGAGAACATATAAAATACAACATTTAATGGTGTAAAAAGGAAGAAATCAACAACAAAAAGGTTGGAGAAAGAACTTGCGGGTTGCTTGTGAGAGTTGCACAAGGAGTGTAAAAGATCAGCTTGTGAAGAGAAGAGAATTAGAAGAAGAAAAAGGGATTTTGCAGGTGTTCAAGGAAGCCATGAGAGATGCATAATGAAGAGAAAAATCAGGTTTCAGAAGTTGAGTGAAGCCAAGAAGGCTTGAATACATGAGGATTTGATGACTCGTAGACAAGATGTGTCTAGAAAAGCTTGTAAAAATTTCTGAATTTTATTCAATGTTGAATCCTCCATATATGTAATTAATCTTGAGGAATTTTCATGAATGAATGTGTATGAACATTGAAATAGAGATATGTTTCAGATTCTTTTTCCATTTATATGTTAATGTGAATTGGATGACATGTTAAGGCTCCAAGATTGGGTAGTTTTATAAGACCCCTTAATCTTGTTTGCATTAGGTAACATCAAATTTTTTTATTGTCATTTTTTGAAAACTATAAAAATCATGTAATAAGTAGTCGATACTAAATTTTAGAACATAAAATTTCTCTTAAGCACCACTTATTTTGTTGTTGGGGGGTTAAATTTTCTACACTGATCCATTTTTGGGTTATAAGGCATGATTTAAGTACCCACTATCTTGTTTTCTCACTTGGTGATTTTTTTATTTTAATGGCTAAATATAAGGCAATTGAGCTCCTAACTCCACATGACTATCACAAATGAAAACTAAAGATGCAATAACTAATTAAATCTAATGGTCTATGAAAATGTTACACCCCATTGTGTATTTACCAGCTACTATTACTTTTTATGAATAAATATATTTTTAATGCATGATTATGTTTTACTGAATTCCAATGAATGAATGAGATCAATGAATATGCATTATGAAGTGATTTATTTTTAGATGTTTTAATGATGTAAATGATACATGATGAATGTGACTATCATGTTATCAACTAAATTCAATTATGATACACTAAGTTGGATGCAAGAAAGAATCAAACCCTCTAGTGAAGAGAGGGAGAGTATCACCCAAGAGAGGAAATTGGTGTAGAAACCACTAATGTAACTATTTGAGCTAATGCACACACTCACAACCTAGGTTAGACAAGCTTTATCAAGTCAGTGTGGGCTATGAGTCAGTAAGTAAACCTTGGTTATAGTTTTTGTGTTGGTAGGAACATTTGGGTGATTGTTTGTGACTCCTTATGTTTATTTTGATGATTTGAGTTATTGTATTAAGTCCTTGTATTGACACATGAGACATACTTTGTGTATTTAAATATAAACAAACATATATATATATATATATATATATATATGATAAACAAACATATATATATATATATATATATGTATAAATATACTATAACTCATATGTATGAACGTATGTGTGCATGAACATGCATAGGTAGAAATACCTATATATACCCATACGTAGACATGTCATATATATGTGTATTCATATGGATACAAATATATGTATATGTTTTATATATACCTTTTGATATATATATATATATCTTGTAAAAAAATTAAAAAGTGATAATAAGTATATATATTAATATATAAGTATATATGTATGTAAATATATATAAATATATATTAATATATATACATAAATATATATAAATATATATTAATACATATTTATTATAATGGTAAACTAAACTATTATAATATATATATATATATTTAATGCTTTATGCCATTCGCATATATAATGTGATGAGTAAAGAATGCTTAAAGACCAAAGTCTCATGCATAAGTAGAGGTGACATGAGAATTAATGCTACCACGATGGATAAGCAAGTAATGGCTAAGTATTAATATGCATATTAAGCCACGTGAAGTAGCGACTAAAGTTGTTGACAAAGTCAAATCTTTCATGTGAACTCAAGGTGGAAAATCAGAAGTTTGTATCAGTTTAGAATTGCATTTGTTCATAGTTGTTGGGTGAACTTTGAGCTCCATTCTAGGTGCCTTGAGCGAGAAAATAGGGTGGAAAAAGCCACTATATGTTTGAGAGGTCGATTTGGATTGTGCAAGCTCATGCACAACAAGCTTTGATTGAGTATTTTGAACACATGTTAGCTGGGAAAATCCACGACTCAGCATATGCAACAAACTAGGAAAGAATGTGGCAGCTTGTGCACTATGGAAAGGGAGAAATTTGTTAAATGATGCACAACATATCAGAGGGAAGGAAAGGTGGCGAATTTCATATCTATCTTTTAGATTTGAGTTTTTTTTTTTTTGTATAAATAGGGGTCGATTGGTCTTGCTTGTTTGTTCAATTTTAGTGTTAGAGGATAGTTTCTTTTCATAGTTGTTCATTGCGTTCAATTGATGCTCATTTGTGATCATTGTTGTTGTCCATTGTTGTTTTTTTTGTTGTGTAAATTCTATGAGAGAATTGTGAGATAGGGAGTAATTCTTGTGAGTTAAAGGAGTAATATTATTGAGAGTAAGAGTAGATTGATTGGATAGATTAGGGATAAGCTGAATTGAAGGCAACAAGCTGAGTTTTGGCATTGATCTAGAATTGAAAATTATTTGTGGGAGCTTTATATTTGTGAACATACAACACTGCTTGAAGTACTGAGTGTTTGTATTTATTATTTATGATAAATATTTTTCTAAAGTAACTGTAGTTGTCACGACATACACTTTTTCAATTTCACTATGAGCTAAGATTGTATAGCTAGTAGGGAGTGTCATGCATGCTAGGGGGTATCCAATGTATGGCAACACTAGCTATGTAGGACACAAAACCATGCTCAGGTAGGCATTATATTAGAGGGTTTCCATACCAATCTCTTTGTTGAAGGGTAGGGTCATATTACCTTTTAGGAAGATGTGCAGGGGACTGCATTAATTCTGTGGTTAGTAGAAAATCACTTGGGTGATGCTCTCCCTCATGCAGTTGACAGTCGAGACTTGTGTGAAATAGAAGAAGATGAATTTTTGTGTTCCAGTTGAGGACAACTTGACCAGTATGTTCATGTACTTTAAGCTCTTGTAAGCTATCATTTGTAATTATGCTATTGCATCTATTTGGAAAATGTAAATGAAAGATGTATTCCTTACTTGGAATTATGTAATGTTACTTTATTCATACAATGTAATTTGGAATAAGTTTATTTCAAATATGCATCTATGTTATTGAATTAGAAAATTGTATTTCTATGTATTGGTGAACCTGATCTTTTCACATAAATGGGTTAAAACTTAGGTGAAAACAATAGGGTAAACTTTGGGCATATTACATGTGGTATCAACGCTACCAGTTTCAACACTGGAACCTATGAGCTCACTATGCTAGTCTTTCATCCAACATTATGAGGATCTAATGTTTGGAATTCTTGTGCCAAGATGGTGAGACTCAAGATGACTACTAGGAAGTAAGTAATAAAAAATGAGCACTACCTTAAGGCCAAGGAGGAAAGAGAATCCATAGTTAAAACTATAGAAGGAACCAACTACACTAGGGAGATATGGCTTGGGGATAACGGGACTTTGAGTAGTGCTTCAACACGCATCAAAATAGAGAAAAAAAAAACTATAGGAAGTAGCCAAGTGCATACCTCTAGTTTCACCAGTCAAGTTTGATTCTTTACCAATCTCAAGGGATATGCCCTTGGAGTGTAGTGTTAGTCCACCTTTGATTTGAAGGGATCCTTGCGTACCCTTGTCTCCTTAACTTATGGTTATTGAATTTGATAATGAATCAGAGGTATATGTTCCTCACAACTATTTATTTGAGAATGATTTTGAGGGACATAATCTCCACGACTATTATGAATAGTCAACTTATATAGCCTATGTTCAAAGGATGATTGAAATTCTTGTGATTATAATAAAAGAAAAATAATTTAGCAAAACTTGTGCAAAGCTCTCTTGTTGTTTTATTGAGTATGAATGAATTGAATAATGAAATGTTTTAAAGTGGTTTGATAAACCTTTCTAGGAGATAATTAAAATTAAACCTTTAGGTGGGATACTTTTGTAAGAAATTGTTCAAATGAGAACTAATCCCGGGGGTAGCCATGAAGTGGGTCAAACTGTTGGAAACCCTGAGGCCAAACTAGACCAGATTCTAACCATGATGAATGAATCTCAGGAGAATATTGGTCACCTTGAGCAAGAGGTTAGAGGAACGAGTAGACCAGAGCAAGAAGTTTCGAATGAAGAAGAGGGAGAAAACTCTAATGATTGCACCACTTTAAATAATCATGGTAGTGATGAATCTCAATCAAGATCAGATGGGAGTAAGAGAAAACAACTTGTTCTAGAATTATCGTGAGACATGAGGAAATTCACTCCTCCGAAGTTCGAGGGAACCACCAGTGGGGATGATGTAGAAGCATGGCTCACGAAGATGGAAAAATACTTTGAAATTAAAAATTATTTTGAAGTGACCAAAGCTATTTGGGGATCCTTTCAACTATCTAGAAAAGTATCCACATGGTGGATGAGAAAGAAGATGGAACTTGATCTAAGTTCATTGAAGTTAACTTGGGATGAGTTTGTGGAACTCTTTCAAAAGAGGTGGCTTCCTCAACTATACCTCGATCAAAAGTGAACGGACTTTCAAAATCAAATGCAAGGAGAGTCCATGATGATTGAGTATTGGGATAAATTCACTCACCTTCTCAAGTATGTACCTCAGTACCAAAAGAACGAGTGATTTCAGATTAGGAAATCCATAATGGGTCTTAACACCGAAATTGGAGGAGAGGAAGATGTGCACAGTCCTACTACTATGGATCAAGTGTATGAGAAAGCTATCAAGTAGGAGTAGAAGCTTAAGTCTATTTCTATCTACCATGAAAAGAGTCAAAAAAGGTTTAGATGGTCACAAACCAATTAAACCTTTAAGAATAAAAGTGATTGGTAATATTATAAGAGGAAAGGAGATAGAGGATTTTGTAAGAACCAAAATGAGTCTAGGGGTGATCGCAAGGGTAGCAACAACAACAACCCTAATAAGAATGAAGTTAATTTTGGAAAGCTAACATCAAGGCAAGGATTGGTAAGAGGATGTTTCTTGTGTGGTGGAGATCACTACGCAAATCAATGTCCCAATAATATGCAAGGGACACATCCTCATGGAAATCCGTTACCTTCTCAACAAGCAACGTTCTAGCAAAGGATTCAAGCAACACTAGACAAACGAAAAGTAGAGTACCGAATTACTCCAGTAGAGGTTCTAGGTACTTTGTTTGGCACATCCATTACAATTCTAATACACACTGGTGCTACAAAAAAAAAAATTCTCCTAATGTAGCTAGAAAAATTTCTAGAAAAGTTGGATTCAATGGAAAAGTCTTGGTCTATAGAGTATGCAAACTAGACAAGAGCTAAGGTAGAATGTTTATTTGAGGCAAGGGATGATCTTCTGATTTTCTCTACAAAAGTGAATTTGTATGTAGCCCCCCTAGGATTTTATGATGTCATACTAGGGATAAATTGGTTGTGGAGGCATAGAGCCAAAGTCGATTGTCATGTCAAGATAGTAGAGTGTCTAGATGACCTCGGGAATAGGGTTTTCTTTAAAGAAATACCTAGGGAAGTTAAGTTGTAGCAAATCTCCATCGTACAAATGCATAGAGCTAAGAAAAAAGGGTGTCAACTTTTTGTGGTGAAAATGGAAAAATTAGACGAGTGCAAGGAGTTCATTTTTAAAGATGACGTAATGTATGAACCCCAGTATCTTCAAGAAGCCGAAGATGGAGAATACCTCCCAAAAGAGTGTTTGAATTCTCCATTGATATAGTTCTAGGTTCAAAACCTATATCCAAATCCCTATATAGGATGACCACAATAGAGCTAATGGAGTTAAAAGCTCAACTTGAGGATTATTTGTCAAAAGGATTGATCAGACCTAGTGTTTCACCCTAGGGAGCACCAATGATATTTGTGAAGAAAAAGGTGGTACACTACGCTTGTGTATAGACTATAATTTCCTAAATAAGGCAACAATAAAGAACAAGTTTCCTCTACCATGAATCAATGATCTCTTGATTAGATGCGAGGAGCGGCGGTGTTTTCAAAAATTGATTTACGATCAAGATATCATCAACTAAGGATCAAGGATGAAGACATTTATAAAACAACCTTTAGGACAAGTTATGATCATTATGAGTTCACAGTCCTAGCTTTTGGACTGACGAGTGCACCTGCAACATTCATGAACCTAATGAACAACGTGTTTAGGGATTGCTTAAACAAGTTTGTGTTAGTCTTCTTAGATGATATTCTTATCTACTCCAAGAATGAGGAAGAACACCTTCAACATTTGAGGATTGTTCTCCAAAATTTGAGGAGCATAAGCTCTATGGAAAACTTTCAAAATGTACCTTCTTTCAGAAAGAGTTGTAGTATCTAGGTCATGTGATTTCAACATATGGGATTGCAGTTGATCTAAAAAAGACTAAAGTAGTAATTGAATGGATAGTACCGAAGAACTTGCTTGAAGTATGAAGCTTTATGGGTTTAGCAAGATATTATAGGAAGTTTGAAGCTAACTTTTCCAAGATAGATTTTCCCAACACATCATTGTAAAAAAGGGGGAAAAAGTTTGAGTGGTCGACAAGATGTCAAATGGAATTCTATCAACTCAAGGAGAAGTTAACTACAACTCTCCAATACTTAAGTATAGATTCATAAGGCAATTTGATCATCATCATGGATGCTTCGAGAGAAGGTCTAGGTGAAGTGTTGATGCAGGATGGGCGAGTCATTTCCTATGAATCTAGAAAATTGAAGCCTTATGAGTAGAATTATGCTTCACATGATCTAAAATTGGAAATAGTTGTCCATGCATTATAGATTTGGAGACACTATTTTCTAGGGAAACCATTTGAACAGAAGACCAACCACCATGGTCTAAAGTATGTTTACCTAGCCGAATCTAAATGCATGGCAAAGGAGATGGCTTGAATTGATATCCAATTATGAATTTAAGATCAACTACATTAAGGGCAAGGAGAATCGAGTTGTTGATGATATAAGTTTAAGGAGACATATCTACTTGATGATATTGATTCATATTGATTTCAAAAGTCGTGTTGCAGAAATCCAAGGACGATGAGTACTACGAGAAGGTTAAGAAAACACTCTTGGATGATCCACAAGACCCAAGGTATGATGGATTTCACTTTGATCCTAATGGTATACTAAGGTTTAAAGGAAGAATCTATGTACCAGACTCTGGGGAATTAAGGACTACAGTGTGGAAAGTTCATATCGCACCTTATTTTGGACATCCTGAAGTAACTAAGTTGTTAGTTGATGTAAAGTCGTATTTATGGAAAGAAATGAAGAGGGATATTGAAAGGGTTTTAGCAAGTTTCTTAGAATGCTAGAGGGTGAAGGTAGAGCATCATCACCCAGTAGAGCTATTGTATCTTCATGAGATTCTAGAAAGGAAATGGTAAATCATTAGCATGGATTTTGTGCAAGGTCTTCCAATGTCTAGGAATAAGCATAATGCTATTTTGGTAGTGGTTGTTAAGCTTACCAAGGTAGCTCATTTCATTCAAGGGAACCTAACGGATGGAGCTCCAGTTATATCTTGCAAGTTTATGCAAGAGGTATTTAGGTTACATAGAGTTCTTGAGAAAATTATTTAAGATAGGGATGCTCGTGTAACATCTAGGTTTTGGAAAACCTTATTCTCTTCACTTGGGAAACATTTGGACATAAGTTCATCTTACCATCCAAAAAAAAATGGTCAAATTGAAAGGGTGAATTAGGTGTTAGAGGATCTACTGAGGATTTATTGCATGGATCAACAATACAAATGGGAAGATTGTTTACCTTTGGTGGAATTTGCATATAACAATTCTTATCATTCCACGATCAAGATGGCTCCATTTGGAGCATTGTATGATAGGAAGTTTCAAACTCCTATATAAGCTGGGATAAGCTAGAAGATAGGATTAGCCTTGGACCAAATATTTTATCAAAAATGAGGGAGAAAGTTAGTGTGATAAAGAATTTAGTTTAGCAAAGGCAAATGATAGGAAAAAGAGATGCAAATTCTAAATGTGTACCTAGATAGTTCTTAATAGGAGATTTTTTTTTGCTCAAAGTTAAGCCTCACAAGAGTTATATTAAGTTTGGAAAGTCATCCAAACTAGCTCCATGTTATATAGGTCCCTTTTAGGTTCTCAAAGAATTTAACCCAGACGCTTACTAAATTGATTTACCACTAACTCTTGTCAGGATGCATAATGTCTTTCATGTGTTGTACCTTAAAAAGTACATCCTAGGTGATAATCATGTTATTGATTGGAATGCTTTATAGGTATAGGACCCATGAGTGGTAACAATCGAGCTTTTCAGAGTACTCAAAATGTGTAGGCTTCACCTATGCAATAAAGAGGTTCTAAAATGCAAGGTTCAATGGGACCAGTATGTAGAAGATTCTGCCACTTGGGAAAACTTTCAAGATTAAGCAAAAGTTTCCTCATGTTTTACAATCTTTTGAGAGATCTTAAAAACCATCTTTGTTATGTTTTATGTTTATATTTTGATACTCTAAATCATGAGGGATGATGATTCATAAGGGGGGAATATGTTACAACCCATTGTGTATTTACCAGCTACTATTACTTTTTATGAATAAATATGTTTTTAATGCATGATTATGTTTTACTAAATTCTAATGAATGAATGATATAAATGAATATGTATTATGAATTTATTGATTTTTAGATGTTTTAATGATGCAAATGATATATGATGAATGTGACTATCATGTTATCAACTAGCTTCATTTATGATGCACTAAGATGGATGCAAGAAAGAATCAAGCCCTCTAGTGAGTCTAGAGAGAGAATATCACCCGAGAGAGAGAGGAAATTGGTGTGGAAACCACTAATGTACGTATTTGAGCTAATCCACACACTCATGACCTAGGCTAGACAAGCTTTGTCAAGTCAGTGTGGGCTATGAGTCGGTAAATAAACCTTGGTTATAGTTTTTGTGTTGGTAGAAATATTTGGGTGATTGTTTGTGACTCCTTATGTTTGTTTTGATGATTTGAGTTATTGTGTTAAGTCCTTGTATTAGAACACAAGACATAATTTATGTATTTCAATATACAAATGGATACGTATAAATGATAAACGTACATATATGTGTGTATATATATATGATAACTCATATGTATGAACGTATGTGTGCATGGGCATGTGTAGGTAGAAATACCTACATATACCCATACATAGAAATGTCATATATATGTCTATTCATATGGATACAAATATATATATATATATATATATATATATTTGTATCCATATGAATAGACATATATATGACATTTCTATGTATGGGTATATGTAGGTATTTCTACCTACACATGCCCTATATATATATATATATATATATATATACGATTTATATATACCTATTGATATATATCTTGTAAAGAAATTAAAGACTCAAGATAATAAGTATATATGTATGGATTTCAGTATAAATATACGTGTATGTGTATATATAATTTTTGATCAATAACCTAGGAATAAGGGAGCCATACCCCATAAAACTAAAATAAAATATGTAAAGTGCATGCCCTACTATTAGGGGTGTAATAGATAGGCCATCTAAACAAGAGCTCAAAAGAACAAAGCGATTTAAAATATCCCCTTCCTAAATGAAGGAGATCACCTTAGTCCAAGGACTAAGGGGCAACACTCATTTCTTCATGTCTATTCTTTTTCGTTGAGGATCTTAACATCATTGGATGTTTTGAAATTGCTGAAGTAGATCGTTTCCTTTTAACTTTTGTCCACTCCTGTTTTGAATGTGGAGTGCCTTCAGGAGGCTGAGAGGAGAGGGCATTGGTCTTTTCCTTGTTGCAAGCACCCACAGGAGTACCCACAAACACATGAAGCGATGGATCCTCCACATGAACAACAACCTCCCTTGTGAAATCTTTAGCTGATAATGTCGAAGGGGCAATTGAGAGGGTTCCATCATTTGAAACCCCATGTGACAACACCGAAGAATATTGCACAACTGAAGGAGAGGGGGAGTTTGATTTTGAAGTGATTTCTTGAGGAGCATGTGAAGAAGACAAGTCATTTGGAGATCCAAGAGAAATTTGACATAATGGTGAGAATCTACCCCAATCCACCAAGAGGGCCTTACAACTGAGGCATGGTTAATGGTTTGCCTCTTTTGACACTAATGAGATAAGTGATTAGTTGAAAAACATGTCCTACATTTGAAGGAAATTTTTTTGTAGTCAGCTGGTTGCCTCCAACACCTTTTACCAACTTTCAAGGATAACTCAGTTGGTAGCCCTTTAGATAAATCCATTTCCACACATATACGTGCACAAGTGGAGCTCCTATAATTAATTGTTTCATTGGAAGTGTAATGGTATTTACCTAGGCCATTTCCAATAGCATGCAAACAATCCAATTCCTAGAATTGAAGGGGGGGATAGGGTAGTCTAACCCATAGGAATGTAAATGAGAAAGTATCAATACAGGGATCAAAAGAAGCATACCAAGACCTCATACACATGAATTCACCCTGAAAGATATAGGGGTCTGATTTCAACACTAGATCCATATCTTCAGTAGAGTCAAATTCCAAAATAAAGAATCCTCTAGCACAATTCCAAAATAAAGAATCCTCTAGCACAGGGATAGATACGGATTTCTTCTTTCACATATTCCTTCCAATTTTGTGTGATCCAAGCATTTAAGTGACATAGCTTGGGCCGAGATTTTTTCAGTATGCAAATGAGAGGATATTCTTGCAAATACTCCTCACAATCATAGGCAAAACTATCCAAGCTAACCTCAGGAATGAGCTCAGAGTGTCGAACGAGGAGGGGGCATATCTTGGAGGCAATTGAATTTGTTGCTTTGGTGCTGCTAATATTAGTGGTTACGACTTGGTTAGAGGTCGGTTATGAGCAAGGATGGGGATCCCCGTTGTGAGATCTGAATGCCAAACCATTCCATGGTTCGAAACAGGTAGGACCTAAGGGTTAGAGGGTAGATGCCGCTGAACAGAACAACCCTCCCATGTCTTCAGTGCATCAAAAACCTTAACATCGCCCACCACAACATCCCTAAAGTTTAATGGCAAGCGCGAGTCCACAAGCCAAGGATTGCCAACGCCCACATCATTTTCATGAACATCACTGCATGCGGAAAGGTGAGCTTTGGTGGAAGAAGGAGGAAGTGTCAGGAGTGTTGGAGCTGAGCGCCTCATAGCACCAAAAAATTGCAAATACATGTATACATATATATTAATATATATACATAAGTATATATAAATATATGTCATAGTTGACGAATGTATTATTATGAATATATATAAATATATATTCATTTACATATATATTATAATGGTAAACTATTATTATTATATATATTTATTTAATGCTTTATGCCATTCGCATATATAATGTGATGAGTAAAGAATTCTTAAAGACCGAAGTCTCACGCATAAGTGGAGGCGACATGAGAATTGATCTACCACGATGGATAAGCAAGTAATCGCTAAGTGTTAATATGCATGTTAAGCCACGTGAAGGCAGCAACTAAAGCTATTGACAAAGTCAAATCTGCCACGTAAACTCAAGGTGGCAAATCAGAAGTTTGTATCAGTTTAGAACTGCAATTGTTCATAGCTATTAGGCGAACTTTGAGCTCCATTCTAGGCGCCTTGAGCAAGAAAATAGGGTGGAAAATCCCACGATATGTTTGAGAGGTCGATTTGGATTGTGCAAGGCCACTACAACAAGCTTTGACTGAGTATTTTGAGAACATGTTAGCTGGTAAAATCCATGACTCAACATATGCAACAAGCTGGGAAAGAATGTGGCAACCTGTGCACTATGGAAAGGGAGAAATTTGTTGAATGATGCAAAACAGATCAGAGGGAAGGAAAGGTGGCAAATTTCATAGCTATCTTTTAGATTTGAGTCTCTCTCTCTTTTTATGTATAAATAGGGGTCGATTGGTCTTGTTTGTTCAATTTTAGTGTTGAGGATAGTTGTTTTTCATAGTTGATTAATTGATGTTCATGTGTGATCATTGTTGTTCTTTTTGTTGAGTAAATTCTATGAGAGCATTGTGAGATAGGTAGTAATTCTTGTGAATTAGAGGAGTAATATTGTTGAGAGTAAGAGCAGATTGATTGGATAGATCTTGGGGATAAGCTGAATTGAAGAAGGCAATAAGCTGAGTTTTGGCATTGATTTAAAATTGCAAATTCTTCGTGGGAGCTTTATATTTCTAGACATGCTTAGTTATTTTGTCCATTACTCTTTTCTATTTTGAATCTATGTTTGCTAATGATTGCAAGTACTTGTGCAAATTATTGTTGGTTTATCTTAGTTGCTAATTAAGCTTGTGCTTATAGCTAGATTGGATATAAGTTATTTTATGGTATCTTATTATAATGATACATATATATAGTTATTTTGATTTTCATGATGGTATGATATAATTATGTAAACTATCTAGAGGGTATGTAAATATGATACCTAGATGATTGTATGTTACTTATATGCTTGCATGAATTATGATGATAGTAATGCAAAGGGAATAATATCATGATAGATGTTATATGTCATCATTGATAGGATTTGATGTTATGTAAACCATGTTGGTAGTTTATCCTTGAATGTTTATACATGATTCCTTGAAAGTAGGAAATCAGTTTTTTCCTTGGGTTAGGATAAACTAGAGGTTGGGATTAACATATTTGGTCAGTTAGTTCAACTAAGTGTAACATCACTTTTGGAATGGAATCTTGTTATGTTTTATTAGGGCCAAACCTAGTCAAGAGCTATTTATGGTCAATAGAGTTTCCAAGTCGAGTAAGGGGGTGGGTGAACATATGACACCGCTCAAAGTACTGAGCATTTGTATTTATTATATATGATAAACCTTTGGCCAGAGTAAGTGTAGTTGCCACTGCGTACACTTTGTGAATTTCACTATGAGCTAGGATTACATAGCTAGTAGGGAGTGTCATGCATGTTAGGTGAGTATCCAGTGTATGGCAACACTAGTTACGCTGGACAAAACACCATGCTTAGGTAGGCATTATATTAGAGGGTTTCCATACCAATCTCTTCGTTAAAGGGTAGGGTCATATTACCTTTTAGGAAGATGTGTGGGGGACCACATTAAGTCCGTGGTTGGTGAAAAAGCACTTGGGTGATGCTCTCCCTCATGCAGTTGGCAGCCAAGACTTGCGTGAAATAGAAGAAGATGAAGTTTTGTGTTCCAATTGAGGACAACTTGACGAATATGTTCATGTACGTTAAGCTCTTGTAAGCCATCATTTGTAATTATACTATTGCATCTATTTGGAAAATGTAAATGAAAGATGTATTCCTTACTTGGAATTATGTAATGTTACTTTATTCATGCAATGAAATTTGGAATGGGTTTATTTTAAATATGCATCTATGTTATTGAATTGGAAAATTTTATTTATATGTATTGTTGAACTTGATCTTTTCACATAAATGGGTTAAAAATTAGGTGAAAACAAAAGGGTAAACTTTGGGCATGTTACAAAAAAATATTGATTGACAACCCACCTAAATTTACTAAAGAATTTTAAAAAGATACATACGAAAACAAACTTGATGAAGCCATGGGTTGATTACATTGCATGTTTTAGAAAAACTATTATTTTATATTATAGAATGTATGACACCAAATTAGATACAGATAAGTTTGATGAGTTGTTTGGAAAAGTTAATATATTTCAAGTATTATACTTAGTCCAATTGTCATCACTTATAATTGATGAGAATCCCTTTGTTGAGGATTTCCTTGTAAAGTTCAAGTTATTGTTGTGACAATTGAAGGGTTGTGGATACTTTATAGGTTTCTCTTCTATCTTTTACTCCACTATGGATGGACTAAGAATTCACTTTCAAGTGCCCACCTTTGAAATTTTTTGTTTTTTTTTACAAGGGAACAATCTAAACTTATTCAATTAGATGATATTCCTAGTTATAAGAGTTAAGAATTTGTAGCTCAATCTTCCAAATATGAAGGTAGAAATAGTTAAAATCCATTGCAATTCATGATTCCACCTCCAAACATAAGTAGAAGTCTAATCTAAAATACACTTTTCCTTAGTCTAGTGAGCTTTCCTCTAAGACAAAGTAGAGGTCAAATGGATTTTTTTAGTTTTTGTGGCAAGCTTAAACATGATTAATCTAGGTGTTGAAATAGGTTATAAGCATTAGAGAAAGCCATGCAATGACATTTCAATTTTTTTATCTCCAAACCTTCTTCCACTAGTAAAGGGAAAACCCTTTCTATTTAGGATTTGCATGCATGCATCACTAGCTAGTTGGATACTCGATTCAAGTGCTTCACACTATATGACTTGTTCTCATGAGATTCTTTCTTTATTTTTTGGTAGTGGCATTTTGAAGATTATAATTGGAGTCTCTTCAAAATTTGCAGTCTTGGGAGAAAACACTATGTAGTTGGAAAAATACAGATCATCAAAGGAGATTGTGGAAGAAACTAAAACAATGATAGGTTGTTGAGGTGGTTATTGGTGTTTTCTTGGTTTGTTCTAGTACCATAAAGATTTAAGCACACTAGTAAAAGAGGGTTTAAAAGGAAAAAAAATGTAATTTGGCAAGAAGAATGTTGGTATGGGGAAGCCTTCAAAAGATTCTAACAACAAATACAAGTGGAGCAACAAACAAATTGTAGATAGAACTCATTTGAGAAAACTATAAGAGCATGTATGATCTAGACCATAAAACTTCAAGATAAATGATTGGTGGGGATGGAAATGCCAATGAACAAAATATAGATAGGCTCCATTTGAGAATACTTTGGGAGCATGTCTAATCTAGACTATCAAACTTCAAGATAAATGATTAGGGGAGATGAAGAATGCCAACTTGAAAAATCATTGAAGAGTTTTTGCTAGAGAAGGAAATTGGAGAAGACATGAGGCAAGACAAGGACTATGGTAATGTTGGCCTATCAAGATGAAAATATTTGCGTCATGAGATATGATGATGTTCAACATTAAATGGGAGATGAAGATGTGGAGTCAATAAGAGGCTAAGCAATTCTTCATTAAAAAAATAATTCTTTTGAAGAAAGATTTCCACCAAAAAGATTTGAACATGAGTTTTTTGCCAATAAAGATAAATAATTCCACAAAGAACAACCTAGAATGATAGTCAATTAAAGAGAACAACAAGCCATCCAAACTAAAATGGAAGACAAAAATAAAAATAGCCAAGAAAGTGTGATTTAAAAGGCACTACAATTCCTAAGTTGTATTTGTATACCACTATGTATATATCTTGCTTAATTCCTTGCAAATTTTGAAGTAAAGAAAATGGTTATGAAAGTTGTAAAATCAACATCAACATATATACATAAACATGTAGCAAAAAAAAGAGTAAGACAATACAAAAAATTAAAGTTGTTGAGGGAGTTATACTTTGATTGGTGAAGATGTCATGCATATCTCAAAATATAAATTTATAAATACTTAACATGAAAAACATTTAGAAAGAGGGTCAGATTCAATCTTTGGATGATTTTGTTGGAATAAATTTCCTAATCATGTTAGATTTACTCAACATATTCTAAGGAAGCAATCTTATGGAAGGTGCTTCAAGATGTACTTTTATGGAGTGAGAGATCTCATGGGACAAAGAAAATATACTATTAATTAAATAATTTTTAATTGTTTAATTAATTCCTATATTTTATTCTTTTTGATTATTTAAATAAATAATTTACATACATTTATTTATTTAAATGCATCCCTAATTTCTTATGTCTCTCTATAATTAAATAAATTCCTAAATTTATTTAATCATTATTTACTTTATCTTTCCCTCGTGATCATTTAAACTAGCTATGGCACCTTGTGCAATGGGTACGCCGAAGAGGTGTGGAAGGTCAATTAGGAAAAAAATGGTTTATTTTTTGCACACTTTTGTATAGTAAATGAGATCAATTGATAGGTCATTTAGAAAATGATTTTAATATTATTATTATTATTTTAATTATAGAATAATATTATTATATTTATTTTTTAAATTTTATGTATTTATTATTATATAAATATGTATTATTTATCATGATTATATTAATCTATTATATTTATTATTTATGTACTAACTATTATATATTAGAAACCAAATTATTTATTATATAAAACTAATTAATTATGTCGTAATGTTAAAACCTAAATGTGCTCGTTAGGACTATAATTTATGCTAATTTATACTTAACTACAAAAAATAAAGGATGCCGAAATTTTAAAACCTAAGATGTATGTATTTGATAATTTTGTTAAAAAATAAGATATATAATAAATAATATAATTATATTATTTTTAATTTATTTTTAATTATATAAAATATACATTATATATATTAATTATGCTAATTTATACTTAACTACACAGGGTAAAGGATGTCATAATTTTAAAACCTAAATGTGCTCATTATTAGGATCTTGGCTGTAATTTTCATTTTATTTGAAAACCTAAATGTGCTCATTATTAGGATCTAAGCCGTAATTTTCATTTTAGTAAACATACTCTAAAACCCTTGTCAAAGCCTTATTTTTAGGCTGTAGCTCGCCAAATTGGAGATGGAGGAGCGGTAGAGAAAGTAGCGAAAAAGCGATGGGGAAAGCAGCAAAAAAGTGGCGGGGAAAGCAACGAAAATTAGCGGCAAACAACCAAAAAAAATGGCAAAAAGTGATGAGCGACTGAGATTCGACCAAAAAAATAGTAGCAACGGGGAAAAACAGTCAGAAAACGACAAAAAACAATCGAAAAATGGTGAAAAATGATGGACGACTAAGATTTGTTTTAGTGTCAACCAGGGCCTCTTGTTACATTTCAACTATTGAAGGAGAAAATGAACTTGGAAATGTCAATTAGGAAAAAATTGGTCTATTTTTTGCATACATTTGTGCAACAAAGGTCTCACTAGAGAAGTGATAGCTTCAAAGAAACTATGCATCTGCTTAGAAGGATCCAAACATGCCATTACCAAAAATATCATGATATTCTTACGATAGGGAAAGAGGGAGATAGAGAGAGAGAGATAGGGATAGAAATTAGGAGAGATAGAGGGGAGAAGAGTGAGAGAGAGATGTAAGGAGATAGAGATAGGAGATAGAGATATAGAGGAAGATAGAGATAGAGATAGAGATGGATATGGAGAAGGAGAGGGATATGGAGAGGAGAGGGAGATAAAGAGAGAAGAGAGAGGTATAGATAAAGGTAGAAGAAATAAATATATAGAGAGGGATAAATCAAATGAAAAGGATAGAGATAAGAATTAATATATAGAGGTAGAGAGGGAGAAAGGAAAATATAATTAGAGAGAGGTAGAGATAGAGAGACAAATATAATTAGTTATAGAAGTCCTAGAAGAAGGACAGGGGGAGAGAGGGATACATAGAGATATCTAGGGACATATATAATTAGATATAGAGGGAGAGGGAGAGGGAGAGGGAGAGGGAGAGGGAGAGAGGGGAAGAGAGGAAGATAGAGGTAGAGATGAAGATAAAGGGAGAGAGGAAGAGGGAGAGAGATAAATATAGAGAGATAGGGAGATAGAGAGATATAAAGGGAGGGGGAGAGGGAGAGATAAAGTGAGAGATCTAGATTGTGAAATAGAGTGATAAAGAGATAGAGATATAAGGAGATATTGAGAGCCTGAGTGTGTGTGAGAGAGAGAGAGATGCATAGATATAGATATACATGAAGATAAAGAGATATACATATATAAAAAGAGAAAGGGAGGGAGGGAGACATAGATAGAGAAGGGAGATAAAAAGAGGTAGGGAGAGAAAGAGAGAGAGAGAGGAGGGGTGAGAGAGTGAGAGAGATAGGTAGAGGAGGGAGAGAGGAAAGAAGAGGTTGGAGAGGGAGAGATGTAGATAGAGGGTGATATATATAGATAAAGAGGGATATGGAAAGAGATATAGAAATAGGGAGAAAGATAGAGAGATAGGAAGATAAAGGTAGATAAAGATATGGATAGAAGAGATAGAGAGGATTAAGAGAGAGAGTAGGAGAGATGAAGTGAATAAGAGAAAGGAGAGGGGGGAGAGAGGGAGAGAGGGAGCGATATAGATAAAGGGATATAAAGAGAGACAATGAGGAATATAGAGAGAGATAGAGAGATAGGGAGATAGATGTAGAGAGATATGAAAAGAAAGAAATGGAGAGAGGAGTGAGAGAGAAATAGAGAGAAATAGAGAGATAGAGATATAAAGGGGAGTGAGAGAGATATATAGAGGGAGAGAGAAAGAGGGAGAGGGAAAAATAGAGATAGAAAGAGGGAGATAATGAGGGAGGGGGATATGGAGAGATAGAAAGATAAAGATATAGGAAGTGATATATAAAGAGAGGTAAAGAGAGGGCTATATATAGGGAGAGAGCAAGAGAGATGGAGTGAATACAAGAGATAGTTAGAGATAATGAAATATTTATAGAGATGGAAAGAGAAAGATGGGACGATAGAGATAGAAGGGGCAAGAGTGAGATAAAGGAGGCGATAGAGAAAAGTAGTAAAGAGAGAGAGGGGGGAGAAAAATAGATAGGGGGAGAGATAAACAAATAAAAATAGAGATAGGGAGGGAGAAATAGGGAGTGTGTGAGCAATTGAGTGAGAGATATATAGAGTTAGAGATAGGGAGGGAGAAATAGGGATTGTGTGAGTGAGTGAGTGAGTGAGAGAGATATAGAGTTAGAGATAGGGAGGGAGAAACATAGTGTGTGTGCATGTATGTGTGGCATGACATAGGTGTTGTAAGCAACGATGCTCCACTTAGAGTTGGAGGTCACTGTGAAACCAATCCATTCATGGTGAACATTTGATCCTAATGGTCCCCATTATTTTCACTAGAAATACTCCTTCCTGCTCCATCTCCCCACGAATATGTCCACTTGGAAACAATTTAGGCATAATTCCACATGTTGGATGCTAGTAACTACAAATCAAACAGGCATGAATGACATGCATTCAAGACACGTAGGCATGCACAAAACCTCATAAAAATGAATAGGTGAGATCATTTCTATCGTCATGCATGTTTATGAAACAATCTCAATCATTGATCACCAATATTAGATTGCTTGCTTCAAATATGACACATTTTCAACATAACTATATAATATTATTTTTATGTAATATAATAAATAATATAAACTTAAATATAATAAATTTATAATTAAATTTATTAATATATATTGTATAATATAATATATAATATAAATCTAAATATAATATATATTTAGATTTATATTATATAACATACAATATAAATATAAATATAATATTTAATATAAATATATAGACAATTTTTATATAATATATAATATATAATATATAATATATTGTTATATTATTTATATAAATTATATAATTTACATTGAAAACATGTTGTTAGCGGATGAAAATTGCAACAATTGATATGCATGAACAATTGATAAATTTTAAGTTCACAAAAATTTGTATGTGATTTGCAGTCGCACTTGATTATTTGTGGATGCCCTTGGGATGTCGAAACTTATGTACAGACTTCACCCATCTGCGTCCATTATTAAGTTTTTAATTAAATGTTATGTTGTTGTTTTATGTCGTACGAAGTTTAGATGATATTATATTCTATTATATTGTTCTGAAAGGAAAATCTCACTCACATTCCTATCCAATAGAATAGTAATTAAAATAACATAAAACAAATAAATTACAATATAAAAAAGTTAAGCGAAAAAGGTTGATGAAGGAAACATGTGGCGGTGATGTAGGTAGGTATACCAAATATTTGGCCTAGCTCTTGTTCTTTATTGAATACTAAATATTTGGCCTATCTGCTCTTACCATGTTCTTTATTTAATACCAAATATTCCGTGAAGCCTTATTTTCAGGCTGTAGCTCACCAAATTGGAGAAGTGAAAGGTCAATACCAATGAGGAAAGCAGAAAAAAAATGGCGAAATGATGAACGACTGAGATTCGTAGATGCAAATGGCTGAGCATAGTACCCTATTAATGAATCACTAAACAGTAGTGCCATTGTGAGAATGGTTTAGAGTAGTTTTAGAATGTAAATAGGTATGAGCCATTCGTCATCGTTCTCCGTAGACTGTATATATGGAGAACTGTCACTTCAAAACCAGAAAAAAATGTGTTAATTATACCTCTGAAAAATCACACGGTTGTTAGTTCATTCTGACATTGGTGGGAGACGAGGATCACAGATTTAATCCCACTACGTTGGATGCCATTTTAGGCGCACTCAAAGAGGTGGAGGAATCCCATGATGTGGCGAACCTCGTGACAGCCAGCCAAGGCAAATACTTCTCCAACGGCCTTGAGTTGCGAGGGTTACAAGATTGCAGCCAAGTGTACGATCTTTCTGTGGACTATCTGACGGACGGTCTATCAAAATGGAATGAAATCTCTTCACAATCGAGGTAAGCAGTGTATGTTCTGAGTTACTTGAGTGTATCCCTGACCAACCAGGTCACCTACCTGGATGAGCTAGAAAACGTAAACTTGCACTCCTATTCTTTCGCCAAAAGCAGAACCGATAGCGGTGGGGAAAACAGAAAAACAAGGCAAAATTAAAGACAGGAAAAACAGAAAAACACATCGAAAAACGATGAAAAAATAGTCGAAAAATGATGAATGGCTGAGATTTGTTTCACTGTCAACCAAGACCTCTTGTTACATTTCAACCATTAAAGGAGAAAATGAACTTGGAAAGTTCACATAGGGACACGCCTTCGGAGTAATAAAATAATACGTCACTAATTGCCTATGTCTCCCTATAATTAAATAAATTTCTAAATTTATTTAATTACTATTTACTTTATATTTTTTCCTCTACAATTAAATAATATTCATTAATTATTTAATTGTTTTTTTTCCTTTTCCTCCAAAATTTAAATAAAATCATTTATTTAAATGACCATTTTCATTTTCCCACCAAGTAAATAATTAAAAATCATTATTTATTGTCCTGACCCACCTCTTTTGAATTAAATTAATGTTTAATTCAAAAGATCAACACTTCCTCCTAAATCAAATAACTTTAAATTCTTATTTGATTCTCCAACAATCTCTTTTTCCGTGCCCAATATCCTCTTGTCACATGCATTCCTATCCATTGATTTAATTTTCCTAAAATTAAATCATAACCCTCCATTTCAAATTTTACCCTAATCCTAATGGCTAATTGTCATATTCAATCTCAACCTTCCATCTTAGGGCATTTGTCAACTATCAATCCTAACCATTCATCCAAAGAATTGAATTTTATAAAAGGGCAATGTCAACCTCATTTTGTCACTTCATGCTTGAATTTTTTTGAGTACACTTGCAATTTCTTAGTCAAATCTTTCAATATTTTGCTAGGTATTTGTCAAAATTCATAGTTGCTCATCAAAATCTAAGGACAAATTCTATTTATAGCAAAATGAAGAAGGAAAATGGAGATGAATCATGGAGTGCATGAAGGTTTTGGTGAGATTGTTCCATTGTGCTTCATTGTTAGCTAGGGTTTAGTTTGCTTATGTTGTTTATTACTAACCTGAATTTCTCCTTAGTTACATTTGGTGAAATCGACATGAAAAACAATTTTTTTGCATATTCCATACAAAATTTTCATTTTTGCAGGTTACAGGTATGGTTTGACGCAATCGCAAAAGCCAAAATGATGCAATCATCAGGATGAACGACACAACTTCTTTGCATAAGGGCATCTTTAGTTTTCATTTGATTTCTAGTTGTTTCTGTTAGATCTGGGTTATTTAGCCTGTTGGTTTGTCGGTCTAACCCTAGTGTCATATCATAGGCATCATTGGATCATTTTTTTGGGTAGATTTTTGGTTATTTTACAAGTTCAGGTTCGTGTGTTATAGTTGCTTGTCATTCACCGCATATGCATTTCTGGTTCACTGCAATCCTCATAAACCTGAGCGGCATCTACTTTGGTGAACCGTAGTCGACATCCTATAAGTTGCAATCATAGTTTTTGAGACACATTTGATCACTTCTGTGAGGTGCATCTGCAGTTGTAGTGACGTAATTGTTTGTCTAGGGTTTGCTTTCAATTTCTGCAAGTATTTTCATTTTTTTCTTTTTATTTTTATTTTGGTAGACTAGGGTTTTCCGGTTACTGATGTTCTATTGACAACATGTGGCAAGTTGGAGGATACTAACTTTGTTTTGTTGTTAATTTTTATAATGTCCTTCATTTTTAAGCAACAAACAAACAACTTTCATTTCACATTCATGGGCTAAAATGAATTGCATTTGCATTCATTGGGTTTAAAAAGAACACAACTTACATTTACACTCATTAAGGTTAAAATATACTTGCATTCTCATAGCATTGGGCTAAAAAGAACCTTGTTTTTTTCATAACAACTTGCATTTCATATTCATGGGTTAAAATGAATTACATTTACACTCATTGGGTTTAAAAAGAACACAACTTGCATCTACACTCATCAAGGTTAAAATGTACTTGCATTTTTCATAGCATTGGGCTAAAAAGAACCTTGTTTGTTTCATAATAAGTTGGGTTAAAATTTACAAGTGTTTGTCATGTTTTGTGGTATGGTAGTGATTTTTTAGTGTGTATGTACTTCTCTTGCACCTCACAATGATTTGGAGAATCAAAAGCACTTATGGATTATTGTTTTGCCAACCACACATTTCAATTTGGGCATTAAAATGAACAATCTCCTTGTGCCTTTGTGTGATCTTGGAGATCAAGTTTTCAATTCACTTTTGTTTACCCATTATTAGAGGGCCTGCCACCCCACTTCAAAAGGTGGGAATGGCCCAAGTGGTAATGTGCTAAATCCAAGCTCTTCCAAACCACCATATAAATTTGTGATTGCAAGAAAAGTTTGCAATCAACGGGAAGCGGTACATGATAGCTCTCTCCTATTATATTTATGATGTGAAAAGCCCTATTTCTAAGGGTTGGAAGACCTCTTGAGGGATTTTATCACAATATCCCCCGAACTGGATGCCCTTACTAAAAACCTTTGTGTAGAAAGCCAAAACCCTTCTATTTGTTGGTGCAAGAGGTCAGACCTTTGAAGTTGTCCCACACTTTCATGGTTCATTGTAGAGATGTAAATTTATTGAGATCCTTATGGTCTTAGGGAATTCAAAACTTGGTATACCCAAGAAGTGAGTTTCGTGGAGGGGAGCCAGTGCTACCAAGTTCCTAAGCTATCTACTCTAAATAGGTGCGATTGGAGAAATACAAGTGGGAACCAACAAATATTGTCCCTGCCAACCATAGGATTTGTGCAATTGTTTTCGAAGTGCGTGCGCAAAACAACCCAAGAAAAAAATAAAGGGGTTTCCAAAGTGTTTGTTGAATTAATGAGCAAATAAACACCTCTGCAATCTGGAAAATCATAATCAAACTGAAACAAATTTACAACCTTGCCAAAATTTTAGAAAAACCAGACTCTATTCACTGTGAAATGCAGCTGAGACTCTATGAACCACAACTGATTGTGTTTCAACACAATTGTTAAACTAAGCAATGCATTTTCTAGATTGAAACACATCTATTAAACCTGCAACATAATTGTTGTTTGAAACAATGCATTTATCCTCTGCAACGCAACTGTGACGTTAAATGCCGCAATCGCCTATCACTAAGAAAAACAACCTTCATTGTCATAATTCGAAATAAAAAATTCAAGATCTGTCTCTGACCTCCTTTTTATAGTGATCTCTGTATGAAAACCAGAAGAATTTGCTCAAATTGTCCACCTTTGCACTTTATAGTTTGTCACTTAGTATTAACAATATGCATACCATTGCAAACTTTAGTTGCATTTTAGGATTCCTAATCACCTTCAGCCTAGTCAAACTCTTAGGTCATTATCTTTGCATATTTCAGAATAGGTTAACTTTCCATACTTTGTACCAACCATTGCTTCAAGAAAAATATTTTCATTGGACCTAATCACTTGTCACAAGTTTATAGTCTTTGTCATTTTAGGTGAGTCCTCTCAAGCTCATAAGTCTAGTTTGAGAAACTCACTTTCTCTCTTTGTCTTTGTCATTTCACTTGGTCTCATGAAAGGTCCTTTGACAATTCAAAATTGAAGCATTGGCTAAAATTTGGATTGTTAGTAAACCTCTTCTCAAATCTCCCAAATTTTATTACCTTTAGAGCTTTCTTACACCTTGCATTTAGAACACTTCCATAACATATTTAGACATTACCATAGCATATCAAAACTCTCTCATTTTAAGACACCACCATTTGTCACCTTGCATTAGACATTCCTCTTGGAAATCATTATCACCTTGCATTGTGCATTCCTCTAAGACATTATTATCACTTTGCATCCCTCATAAACATCATTGTCACCTCACATTGGGCATCTAACATCCTCTTTAGACATTATTGTCACATTGTGTTAGGACATTCCTCATTTCTTATTCCAAAAAGACCAAAAATATAGTTACCTTAGCATTGAATCTTTATATCCAAAAAAATCCAAAAACATAGACTTAGTTCATTTCCATCCATAGATCTAGTTCCATATCATTTGCATTTCCCCTTTTAGTTTGAGAAAATCTTGCATGGTTGAGACTAGATTACAAAAAAGGAGAAGAGACATGGACCTTTTTGGAAAAGAAGATGGTCTTTATAACCATACTAGTGACATGAACCTAAATGCCACTTCACATATAACTCACCACAATACCAACATGGGGTCTACCTCCAACAACCATTTCAATGACACAAATATTGGACATGCATCACACAACAATCCTTTTGAGGAATTCCTTCACAAAGACAAAAATGGAAGTGTATTTATAGAAAACATAGAGGTTGCTGCCCAAAATCTAGAAGTAGCTTCTTTCATAGATGAATTACTCATGTCAGATCCACAATGATACTTAGCCAAACTCCTACATGAAGGAATTATATTACCACATGGATTTTATGTCAACACCTCGAGAGTAGCATCACCCAGTCATGACACACAAACTAGTCAAGCTCCTTCAACACCACAACACAACGCTACCACTACTATTGGCATGGCAACTCAAAGCGCAACCAACACGATCAATATAACATTTTCTTTTGGGGCACCAACTATATCACAAACCATGTCACAACCAATGCCACAAGTGTCTAAAACTATGTCACAAACTTTTGGATCAACATTTTCTACATTTGGATCATCATCTAATGCTATGGGGACGTCCTCATTTAATCCTTTTGCAAGAAGAAAAAAAAGAAAATTTTCCATTCAAGGACCTCAACCTAACATCAATACCACGTCACAAGGTCCTCAAATTAAGATGAACACTAGTGGCCCTCATAGACAAAACATGAGCTTCCCACATGGTCATATCTATCAATTTGGACAAGGACATCAAGCGTCACAAGACATGAACACGTCACAAACAAGTCACAACCTGCTTGGTCATCAAAACACACATGGACAACACATTCCTCAAACGCAATTCAATGTTATTAGATCGCATATCCCAACATACACTTTCCATGTTCATACACATGCTCAACATCAACACATTGCAACTCAAAACATGACATCACAACAAATGGAAATGCATGGGATAACTATTGACAATATGAGTGATGCCACAAACAATCCAATAGTGGATGCACTGACTGCCCAACTAGTTTCCTTACAAAAGCAAGCAGAAAACATGTAGCTATCAAACAAGAAGACTTATACATCCTTTGACTTGCATCCATATCCATTTGACACAAGCTTATACATGGCACCATTCCCTCCAGGATGCATAGTCCCAAATTTCTCTAAATACAAAGGAAATAAAAACCCTATTGAGCACATAATATAATTCACAACTGCTTGTGTCAACGTGGCATATGAAGACACTTATTTGATGAGACTTTTTCCTAGGAGTCTCATAGGTCCTGCACTCGATTGTTTCACACTTTTTCCTAAAGGGATAAGATCATGGGATGAACTTTCCAACAAATTTATAGAGAACTATGCCTATAACATTGACATTGACATTACAATCACCACACTATGTAAGACAACACAATAATAATATGGTGAAACATTCATTCCTTTCTTTCAAATATGGTGAGGCTTGGCAAGTCGATGTCTGGTTGAAATCCACGAAAAAGAGAAGGTACACATGTTTGTTCAAAACCTCATTGGACCTTTGAAAAATAATTTGCAAGTCCATTGTTGTACAACCTTCACAAAACTTGTTGAAAAAGGTGTCCAACTTGAAAAGGCCCTCATTACACAAGGTGAACTTAAGTACCCTAGTAAGAACACAAACATGAACATGACCAATGATAAGAACAAGTATTGGGCCAAAAACAAACATGTTACCAATGATGGTGTCTTCAACACCAAGATGGTGAATAAAACTGATCCTACAATCACACTTAGGGGATCTCAACCACACAAAAATCCCCCATCTATCCCAACACCTACCATAAATTCCATTCAAAGCAACCAAGACCAAGGTCAACAAAGGCAAACTAGATAGTTCCCAAAACGACACACATACACATCCTTGGGAGAACCTATTGAATTTGTCCTCAAGAAGCTTGTTCAATCTAACTTTATAACATTGCAAGAACCTAAAGCATATGACCTAGGACAGTTTAAACCATCATGGTGGGACGACAACACCTTCTGTGATTACTATAAAACAAAAGGACATAAAAAATCATCATGTAGACTATTGAGAAATATCATACAAGATCTAATTGAGAACGGCGACATCGAATTTAATGGTAAAAAATACTCTTCCAATACTGACCATACCATTCATAAGAATCTGTACTACAAGATCACGGTTCGGGTAATCCCTCCTCATCAAGTCAAAAGACTAATAACCAGGTTAACTACACTCATGTTGCCTTCGATTACTCGGGCAGACCTCTAATCAATCACCTTCGAGCTGCCAATGAATATGTCAATACCATCACCATCAAAAAGATTATTGAATGCAACATCACCACTAGTCGAGGCAAATTCATGATACCTGGCCCTTCTGCTAAGCCGTCATAGCCTAAAGGAAAATTTAACCTTGTCGATCAATTGGGTAAAACCCCTGCACAAATTTCCATACTCAAACTTTTGCGCATCTCTCCAACACATAAATCTATCCTTGGCAAGGCTTTAAAAGAGACTTCAGTCCCCACCAACATTGGTGTCAACCGCTTTGAAGCTATGGTTAGATATTTGGCCAATTCCCACTAGGTCACTTTCTCAGACCAAGATTACTCCATGCCTAAGCCATACCACAATGATGCATTACACATTGAATTTTTCATTCACAAACACAAGGTTAGATGAGTCTTAGTAGATGCCGGAGTAGGATTTAACATATACTCCAAAAATTGGTCAAGGAATTAGTCTTCTCTGATGCATGTGTAGATGCAACTAAAAGAATTATAATCAAAGCTTATGATGGTGAGGAGTGGTCTTCTAAGGGAATTATCATGCTCCCTATTCGTGTTGGGCTAGCAATCATAGAAACAACATGCCAAGTCCCGGATCTTGAATTGCTTTACAACGTCCTCCTTGGTCGACCTTGGATTCACGCATTGAATTTCGTACCATCCACATATCACCAATGTCTGAAGTTCCCCTATAATGACACTGTGATTACCTTAAAGGGTGATCGTGACCCCTTTCAATATTACGCCAACTTAAGGGAAATTTCTAAACATCAAGTGCCTTTTAATTATGAAGCTTCAACATCCACCTCATCCCAATAGGTCAATCCATCTACACTTACCAAGTCATCCACTTCCACTGCTTCAGCCTCCACCATACCATCCGCTTCCACCATTTCAGCCATCGATCCAAACGTTAAGATCCAAAACAAAGGTTGTGGTGAGTATAAGTTGACTACCACCTATTGCATCACAAAGCTACCTAAGCCTCCCCAGTCTTATGGTAGGCCTTTCTTCATGATAGAACCAAAAGTTGTCTTTGAAGTTCCTCCCACCACCACTTTCAAAAAATGGGGAGAGGTAAACAAAGAAGACATTGGTGATATTTCAGCTTGGATTTACAAAGACGAGGAAGATCTACCACCGCCACCAGTAAAACAATATGGCAAAGGCTTTGAGATAATGAAGGCAAAAGGTTATGATGGTATTAGTGGTCTTGGCATAAAAAAAAATGGAATGAGAGAACCCTTAATGCTGACTAAAAGAACACAAAATCTAGGGTTAGGGTTTAAGCCAAACAAGATTGGTGCTCCACGTACCCTTGTGATGTCAATTAAGGACGTAAGTGCTTTTGAAAATTTTGAGATATCCAATGAATCCTACACTGAGATTGACTCTCATGAATGGGAATACGGTTCTGATAAATCCCTTAGTGACTATGATCTTGAAGAAACATTTCGAGAACCAGGCGATCCTTCTTTTGAGGAAAGATTCAGACAAGAATTTAAAATTGGTTCACCATAGGATCTTTCTAATGAAAATTCTAAAATCTTGATGAAAAGAGAGGCTTGGATAAGAACCTTTTGGGTGTATGACAAGTCTCCCAACTGAGCTTATAATGAAAGTCAATCCTAAGATACTTGTATTATTTCACTATTTCAAGCAGGCTAGCTTCAAAAAGAAAGGTATTCTGCTTATCTTTTCTATTTAATGAGAAAATCATGATTTTGGTCTTGGTGATATTCACTTGCATCCCAACCTCTTGAAAAAAGAGTTCCAGAGCTTTTAGATTTTCTCTTAACCCATAAGCTGTGTTTGAAATTAGGATAAGATCATCAACATATAAAAGTAGTTTTACCACATAACCTTCCAATTGATTGCCATCCCCACCCGTCTTGCTTAACCAAGCTTCCAACTTATCAATGTATAGCCCAAAAAGTGTGGGAGATAGAGGGCAACCCTGTTTAACCCCAATGTCGCTACCAAAACATTCTGACATACCTTCACTTGTTCTGATTTTAGCTCTAATCTTCTCATACAACCTGTGAACAGCTGCTCTATACACATTTGGGATGCCTAATTCCTCCATTCTATTCCATAGTTTGTCTCTAGGTACCGTGTCAAAAGCTTTCTTAAAGTCTAAAAAACAACAATAAGCTTCCTCACCTTGAGTGTTCCAAATTTTTTCAATCAAATGTCTAAGGGTGATGTAGTGATCAATGGTAAAATGTCTTGACCTAAAGCCTGCCCGCCCCTTTTCCCTTTTGCCCTCATTTTCTACCCAATTGTTGATCCTTCGTTCAATCATGCTCCCAAGGAGCTTGCCAAAGATAGGATTGACCACAATCATGCGGTAGTTAGATGGATTATTGATATCACCACTTTTAAATAAAGGGATGACCACTTTAGTAGACCACTCCATTGGAAATCCTTCCCGAGTGACATTATTGAAAATTCTTTTTATGTGAGGGGCAAGAGTCTCGATCCCCCACTTTAAAAATTTAGCCTGTAACCCATCTATGTCTTGTGCTTTACAACTCGCTAAATTCTTTATTCCTTGTTTAATATCATCCATAGTGAATAGTTCTATTGATGTGTTAATAACAGGTGGGTGGTCTTTCTCGTGAACCCGTTCGTAAAGAATCCTAGCATATTCTAGCCATTGGTCATCTGTAATATTGTTTTCAATCTTCTTTTTCTTTTGCTGCAATTCTCTCCAAAAACCTTTAGGATTCTGTTGTCCAAGCAAGATTAGCTCCTTCCTTCTTTCATTTACATTATCATATTTTTTAGATTGCACCAATTTTTCATATTTTTTCTTGTAATCTTTGTTCATTCCTCTCTTTTTTAGTGACCTCTTGGTTGCCTTACATTTTTCATCATACCATGGATTTGCCGGGAAAGTGTTTGCAGCCCTCAATTTGGGGTGAGACCTTTTGCATGCATTTAACGCCTTGTGAATTATTGGGATCATCGAATTGTTGTGAATGTTGACATCCCCATCTTTTGTTGCTTTGACCTCTCTGTTATTCTTTAAATCATGGAAATGTTGTTTAAGAATAGAGCTAAATATTTCTCTATTTTCCTTATTCAAGAGGATTTTACCCTTGGGACTACCTTCCACATGTTGGGAGTAAGCTTACTTGGTAGATCAATTGCCCCATATAGGGTTTAGGGTTCACTCCCCTGTTCAAGTGTAGGCCATATGTCCTTTGCCTATTTATTGACTTTGGATTTTGTAAATCAAAGCTCATCTGTGCCGAATTTGTCCTATTGATAATTATAAAAAAAAATACCTTTGTATAATTCTATATTTTCAAATTGTTAAAATCCACTTGATTACAAGTTTTCCTCCATAATTTGGCCCATTTAACATGTTTTTTTTACTGGAACAAAGTTTCGTTCTATCAATATGGATCCATAATATGGATCTTATAATAGAATAGAATAGAAGAATTTTAATGTTCACAAGATTAAAGATAGTCTATAGGATAACAAATCCTGTTTTAAAAAGTTTGATGATGAGCTCCCCTGTTTTCTCATTCTTTCCCTCTTCGAATAAATCAACAGATCTCGTTTTCTTAGTTTTAAGAAATTCCAAAAGATTACTAAAATGTTTGATGATGAGCTCCCTTGTTTTCCTAATTTTATTCTCTTCAAACATATCTTGTAACAAATTAACTACTGAATTATTATAACAATCTCTCAATTTAAACAATTGAAAATAAAAATTACATGTACTCTCATTTTTAAAAGATATTGGTACTAGAAACGTGACCGTATGCCTCCATTGCCCATTTTAATGGCCAAAATGGCATTTCCATTTTGAACGGTCATTTTTAATCCCTTTGCCACTGAAAAAAATTAAAAAAATCATTCCTTTCTTTCAGAAAATTGTTAGGAAAGTATTTTTTTCAAGCTTCTAAATTTATCCTCCATTTATGTGGACTTGTTTTTAAAAAACTAGAGACTTTGTGGAATAATTTAAATTAAGTTTAGTTTTTTAAATGTTTTTCTTTTCTTATTTTTTAATCATATCTAAGTGACTTTTATTATAAATTATAATTAAAGTTAAAATATATAATTATTTTTATAATTTCTAAATTTAGAAATTTGTTTTAAATATAAATTTTTATTTTATTTTTTATGTATATTTTTAAAAATAAATTTGATTAAAAAAATTAACAGAAATATTAAAATTTATGAAATAAAATTTGTAAAAAAAATTAATTGAAATATATATATTTCCACAACCTCTACATACACTCTCAATACTGTGTTACAGGATGTGCCTATTTAAAATATCCTTGCATTCTGTATTTGACTTCAAAGCATATACAGAATCTTTGAGTTAGATAAATAGATTTTTTTGTACACTGAAAATTTCGCTTATGTTGTTTATGGACTCACCTATTTTTGTCAATTTCTTTTTGTTTGACATTACTTCTTTTATCTGGTTTTTGTCAGATCATTTTAAAGGGAACGTCATTTTTGAATCAGTTACACAAAACCCAACGTCCACTAAGAAGATTCTTGGGAGTATATGGGAAAAGATAAGCAATTTCAAAAGGGGCAAAAGGTTTCCTAGTGTTGAGGGTGTTCGCAATCGAATTCAAGAGTTGCTCCAGAAGAAATCCCAACCCACATTGGTGGTCTTGGATGATGTCTGGACATCAGATGACCTCAGTGAGCTGTTATTTGAAGCACCAGGATACAAGACCGTTGTTACAACAAGAGATAAAGAATTACGTTTTGATGCCTGTTATGACTTGCGTCTGCTTGAAAAGGAAGATGCTCTGTCACTATTTTGTTTTTGGGCCTTTGGAATAGACCATATTCCAGAAACAGGATATAATAAGACTCTAGTCAAACAGGTATATGCCTATAAAGCACTTAAAGTCTATGTTGTTCTAAGAACAATATTTTCAGTTTATATATGTCTTGACCAAGTGAATCGTGATTTGCAAAACTAAAATGTCTGCATGTGGAAATCTTAAAAATCTAGTCAATGTAGGTATTAACTGAATTCAGTTACAGGTAGCAGCAGAGTGGAAAGGATTACCACCTGCACTGAAGGTTGTCGGAACTTATCTAAATGGCCAGCCCGAGGTAGTGTGGATGGGTGCGAAAAGCCAACTTGCAAACGCAGAATCAATATCAGACGAACATGAACGACTTCTGAAACGCCTGGCAATGAGCTATACAGGCCTAAAGGATGATGTGAAGGAGTGTTTTTTGGACTTGGGATTGTTTCCAGAAGAGAAGAAAATCCCTGTTGATTCCTTGTTCGATATTTGGATCCACGCTCACAACTTAGACTGGTTTCGTGCTTATCACATTTTGCTTGAACTTGAAAGGAGAAATCTGCTGGTTCTGGTAAATGATCGCAGGTGAGTGTCTTCTATTAGATTTTGACAGCTTGTCTCCATTAGATATCATTTATTTCGGGATTAAATTATGTTGATATCATTTGTTTCAGGATTAAATTATGTATATATCATTTGGTCTGGGATTAAATTATGTAGATATCATTTGTTTTCGGATATCTTTCAGGCGATTCTTATGAAGGGGAAGAGGTGGGATTGAGACTACTAAAATGAACCTTTGCATATATTCAGTGTCTTCCTCTATCCCAAATACCATTTCAGTACTAGTCCAGTTCAAGTGCAATTAATGGTGGAGTTTTCTGCACAAATAAAATCGTTTGCTTAACTGTCTTTTATAATATATATTAGAGAAGAAAATTAAAATGACTTCCAAGGCCACAATCCTCAAGTAAAATTAACAAACTAATTGGGTAAAGCTTACATATGCTATTTTGTCCCCTTTTCGCCATCGCAGTTGTGAATGTCTTCCTGCGTAATCTCTGAAGAATTCAAATTATTAATTGTTAAAATCCTGTTACTCTTGCTTGTAAAGAATTAGTGCGGATAATTAAGTAAATCTTTTACTAAGCCATATCAATGTTTTCACAGATCTTGCCCTACTTATGGTAAGACATATGGCGACACTTGTCAGCTATATGTAGTTCAACATGTCGTGTTGAGAGACCTGGCTATTAATTTGGCAGCGGAAAGCAAACGCGAAAGGCTGATAATGCCAAGAAAAGAAGTTGGCATTCCAAAGAACTGGGAAAAGAACTCAGCTGCTGAGGTTATCTCCATTCATACAGGTACACTGCCTCAAATTGGTTCTGTACATTTGATTCAGTCATGTAACTATGCCTCATTAACTTTAATCCTATTCACCCTCTATATATATCCGAATTTTGTTTACTTGAGCAGGTTCAATGAACGAGAGACAATGGCCCGTGATGAAGTTTCCTAAGGCTCGGGTTCTTTTATTAATATTCACTGGCAATGCTTATTTTCTTCCACCATTTTTGAAGACAATGGCTAAATTGGAGGTTCTCATGATAATCAAACAGAATTCCGGTACTACTAAACTTGAAGGCATGTCAGTTTTTACTTCATTAACTCAGCTGAAGAGTGTTCGGCTTGAGAGATTGACTGTCCCTCCTCTTGAAAGCTATATTCAATCTTTAAAAAATCTGAAAAAGATATCATTTTCTCTCTGCAAGGGTAATGATGAAAGTAATCTTGGATTAGATATGGAGAGTGTTCGAAGTTGCCTGGTCTTGTAGAGATTAATATTGACCACTGTATTGATATCAAAGAATTGCCTGCCAGTGTTTGCAATTTAAGGTCCCTGGAAAAACTTTCCATCACAAACTGTCACGACCTTAACAAGTTACGTGAAGATTTGGGGAAGCTTGCAGGATCTCTAGTAATGCTGATGTTGGGTGCCTGTCCAACCCTCAAAGCATTGCTAGATTCAATTTGTGATCTTGAAAAGTTAGAATTCCTTGACATTTCACAGTGTGGATGCATCAACAAACTTCCAAATGAATTTGGTAAATTACAAAGTCTGAAGGCTATTGACATGAGAGAGACTTACTTGAAAGTGAAAAAACTTCCTCAATCAGCTACTATGAAATCTCTACGGCGTGTGACCTGTGATGAGAAATATGATTATCTGTGGGCAAAAATCAAGGACTCCCTTCCCCATCTTCAAGTGGAGATTGCAGAACAGAAGCATAACCTGGATTGGCTAGAGATATAGTTTTACCACATTATCTGCATGCTGTGATCTAGCAAAAGGGAAAAATATTTTTAGGTCTCAGGGTAGTCAGAGAGCCAGGTTTGGTGCATGAGTATTCAAGCTACAATATAAGTGTATTAGTTGTTTCTAGGTTGATGGTTTGATAAATTATTCTGATTTTTTTTATGCATAGCGTCGAGTTCTTGCTGATGAATTCTAGCAAGGAAGTGATAAGGCATTAAAACAGAGTTTGGTGTGCTTTAGGGGTGACTTTGGTGTGGATTTGTGTAATGCTTATTGACCCGATTAAGATATTAGGTAGGATTGGTTCTGTGAAAACTTTGTTAGATTGAATAAGTTTTTAGTTTTACTATTGTTAGTTGTCTGTAGGCTATGCCATGCGCTAAGCCAAACAGCAAGTACAATCAATTACAAAAATCCAATTTAATTACAAAATAGCAAGAGAAGTGAACAGTCACAACTTTTGGCACTCTAGCTTGACATGGGAAGCTTCCAGTGCATGGATCACACAGTTTTATGTGTTTTGTCAAGTAACGAATTACTGAAAAGAGCCACCAAGGGAAATAAAGGTTTGAAAGGTAAGCAAAGACAATTTCACAATAATTTTCATGAATAAGAAATTATAACTTTTCCACAATAAGTGCCAGCCAAAAACATAAATAACCTTCGCCACATTGCCACATATTCAACAAGAAGTGTCATTAACTAATAGTCTTCAAAATGTTTTGATCTATGGACTGGATGCATGGTACTTGGTTGTTTCACTATGATAGTATGAACCACCTATATCTATAAGAGTGTGCCCAAGCAAAGCATCAAATAAGTTTTGATAAGGTTTGGAAGGGGCATTTGTGTAGATAAAATCCTTAAGGCACACAAGTGAAATAACTATGGGCAAACTAAGAGATTAAGTGTTTAGTCTAAGACAACAAAATAATCCTTGTTTTAGGCCTTCCAGGCTTTCATCAAAGCAATTTTGGTGCAGAGCCTCTCAATATGTAAGTAGGAGCAGTCATTGAAAACAAATGTATAATTTTCATGAAAAATGAGCAAATTGAATTAGATGAAGCTACTTTAGAGTCCCACTAAGTTGAAAAGATCTTCACCTGCCACCAAGGTTGTTCTCAAATTTAATCTATAATCTCGTTTGCAAGAGTTCTTGGTTGTGGTGCTTGTTTTAATATAGCATATATATCTCCTTCCCTTCTCTTCCCTTTGTAAGAAACAAAGATTAACCTAATACATAAAAATTATAGTTTTGAAAAACATAATAAGATGATACTATTGGGATAATGGAATCTCGAATCCTGTTGCAAAGACTGGTGATAGGAAAAATTCACTGCTAGTAGTAAACATGCTAATCAAATGGGGCGTGAAGCATGAAATTTTTTGTACAAATATAAGGATACTTTATTCCTAGATCTACAAAATGTCCCAACTTTCCCTCCTAAATGGTGTTTGGTTTTCTATTTATGCTAATGTCCTATTATTTGCAAACAGTTGAAAAGTTCACTGCTCAAAGCAAATATATGGTACCTAAAAAGGTGACCAATTGCATCTTCAAACCAATAGAACAGATACAAATTTCAACTGAATCAAAGAGAAAATGAAAAAAATTCAACAACAGATCCATAGAGTCAAGCAAGATCACAAGCTAATCTGGCCCATAGAGATATTTTGTGACCACAAAAAATGTCAGATGAAACACTAATGGCATACATGTGCTATTCTAACTGCAGGTAAAAAGAATGTTGCATTTAACATATTACCATAATTGATCATTATGAAGAATATTTCCTTGATGATTTCATACATTTCAAATTTCAGCTGCATCGTGCTAAAACTTTATAAGAATCATCACAATGTAATTTGTAACAATAAGAGTCAAAAGAAACAGCAAATTTGATCTACCAGAAGACAAGAAAAGTAAAGAAGTGTTGTCTAACTTGATACTTGAAATGCATTTCTATCATCATACTAAACATAAAATGCAGAATCATACTCACTCTTGGCTGATTTTTTTAAAACAAGACTTTCAAGGAAGTACATGAAACGATGCGTACAATAATAAGTTTTCCATTTCTTGAAGTTGTATTGCGTTGAAAATTACAATAGTTTTGTAAGAGTTCAAATTTGTAGGATGCACATTACACCCACTACATCATGTTTTGGTAGTGGCTAGGCTTAAATTCAAAACATGCTATCTTTCGAATAAAAACCAAAACTTAGGGAGGGAAAGGAGAAGACTCTCATTTAGGTGCTATGAAACCCAAAATTAGACAAACAGTTAAAAATAGTTTGGATTGTCATTTCCTGCAAGTAACTAATGACCTAAATAATGAATAACACGATAATAGGTGAAACAAGGTTGAAGAGAAACATACAGACTCCTCCAATGCCAATTTGAAGGAAATGTTCACATCAAAACAACTTATGATGAGAATGGGACAGTGGTTCACTGATGAGAATGAAAAAGTTTCAAGAAGCCTATAAATCCCATTTCCGCTGCGCCCTATCCCACAAAATGAGATGAGTATAAAATAGGATGAAATTGACTGCAAGCCCTAGGTTGTCGCCGCTGACCCTCGAGGGAAGTTTGTGTACACCCCATGCTTCATATTTCATGAGCTTCCCATTAAAATGAGAGAAAGAAAGAACAGTCTGTAGAAAGTAATCAGGTGGCTAATTAGATTGAATTAAGAAAATGTAGTAATGTACTAATAGTATATGTGTAGAATAAAGACAAAAAAATACAATATTGTTGTAATAGGATTTAGGGCAGGCGTGAGCTCTTTGGATAATTGAAATGTGGTCATTGTACGAAACTCAAATCCATCATTCATTCCAAAGGATACAAGCTCACATGAAGAAAAAATCAAATCATAGAATTTCAAAACATAAAATTCCACACCGTAGGATTTCAAACCCTAACAAAACTAAACCCTAAAAAATAGGAGATAGTACATGTTGATGCACCCAAGTTTTACATGCACACTTAATATAGCATCTGGAAATATCAGGATTTTCAAGGTTTTAGCGCTAGTCGATTCTTGAGTTGAAGACAAAAAAATTGCAGGCTTTTAAACGAAAATATTGGTTGCAAGTTAAATTTTGTTTTCAGGCATGGGGTGAGGAATGATGTGTTATGGGAAGAGATATTAAATTGAAATAAACCCACAGAACCAATGTCTTCAAGAATTTGTAGAGAAAATATTATGAAACCTTGCTTATACCACTTGAGCTCATCCCATTTAACAAAAATGAGCATTTAGGGTAGAGCTCTTAGACAACGCACTAGCCTCAAAATATAAGCTTTAAATACACGAAACCAAAAATTTAATTTCAATTGAAATCTACTTGTTTTGAATAAAAATTCCAATCCAAGCTTAAATAAAGTCTAAACTTGGATAATTTAAAACCTTTCTTTAACAGAAACACAGATGCTACTTCAAACTTGAACAATATTTTCTCTAATTTGCATGCTCTGATTCTAAGAAAAATGTTTTGCTCAAATCTCAACAAAAATAGGCGGCGAACAGACTTGCGCTATGGGACGCCAGATTTTGAGCTTGGGCTTGTTGAAATATTACTATGTGGAAGAGGAAGGGGAAGGGGAAATGGATTGAGATAATGAATGTTCATGGGCCAATTTACAGTGCCACCATCTTTCACCTCCACCAAGGGATGTGTAGGAATAGTAGGTTTGCTGTTCATTGTTGTCTCTTTGTTGTTGTCATGAAGGTTTATATACAGGTTATGAGCATTTGCTTCCAGTAGCTTAGCAGCTTTTCCTATGCATTTAATGCATTAACTATAATGTTCCAGCAAAAAATATTATTACGTAGAGAGGCCTAACCCTACAATGACAGCAAGGCTCCTATAAGTGGTCAGCACATCTATCACAAATTTTTTTTCTGAAAATTTGAGAATCTTTAAAAAATAGAATAAAAATAAAAATTTAAAATATTAAATGTAAAATCTTTAAACAACAATATATTTTTTATAATATGTTATATTAAATAGTAATATATTACATATTATTAATATTATATATTATAATTATTATATTATATTATATATATATATATATATATATATATATTAATTAATGTGAGATTATAATGAAATATATAATAAAGATATATAAATCGTATGTTATATATAATTAATATTATATATATATTAATAATTTAATAATAATAAAATATTATTTAAAAAATAAAATTAAATCATAGCAAAATTCAAAATAATTTTAATATGATTTTAATAAAAGCTATATATAATATAGATATTGATGCAAGAGCATTCAATGGTGTAGGGAAATCTTGCATCACCCAAAAAGAATATTTTTCCTTATTTTCTTTAGTTGTTTTGAGTCTCATGATGACATTTAAGGGGTGTAAGACAGTCATAAATCAGAAAAAGCGAAAAACAATCACTTACTATTTTTAGTAATTCAACCTAAATGAGTTCGTATGGATCTGAAAAATTTACCCCAAGGAGCAGAACTGAAAAAAAATTTTGGTCACGAAAGAATTGTCTCAATACCCTGAATGGTTTGGGAGATATTAAAGTTTTCATCCTAAGAAATTTCTCCAATGCAACTTCAAATTCAAATATGAAAACCTTAGAGGCCTCAAAACGGCTCAAAAAGTGGACAAACCGATCTTTGATGGCGTTGTAGATCTCTTTGAGAGCTTTCCAATGATATGTTATAATAGCAAATCAGACATACCCAGATCAAAAGTTATGGCCCTGTGACGCTGCCCCACTAAAAAGTGAATTTCATCAAAATATCTTCCTAGGCAAGAAATCAAATGGTGGGACTTTTGGCGCCAAAACAAAAGGGAAATTTACACTTTCAAGAACATTCTAGGGTGGTTATTGGGTAAAATAAAAAGGGATAAGTGGGGGTTGTAGAAGGTGGCTCCATTAGTGCAAATTATGGCTCCGAATAATATATTTTGTTTTCAGAGTGGATTTTGTTGTAATGAATCAAGTGTATGAGGCTGTAGCACTATTTAGGGTGGTGTGGCTCTCATCAAGTGGTATCAGAGTAGGTTTTCCTGAGTGTGTAAACGAATTGCCGAACGTGAGGCAGTGTGTACTAGGACTTGTGGCTGTGGGTTTTTTAGAAAGGTGATCAGAATGCATCTGCGAAGAAACTGTGGTGGTGGAAGGAATATTATTGTACCAGAAGAGGGTTTTAGAGCCCTGTAGAGACAAGTTTAATCACTGCAAGAGGAGTTGCATCGAGCGTTTGAGCCAAGAAGAGGAGATTAAAGTGAAGATGAAGCTGAAAATGAGCAACAGTTTGAAGAAGAACAAGATGTAGTAGATCCAAAGCAAGCCAAATTATTTAAGGCCATCTCTAAGATTGGGAAAAGGCTAAAGATCGATGTTTCTACATTTTTTTGAAATCTTAACCCAAAAGAGTTGATTGATTGGATCAACAATATGGAGGAGTACTTTGAGTATGAGGAGGTGGAAGATCCTGAGAGGGTCAAATTTGCAAAGACTAAGATAAAGGGTCATGCGAATATTTGGTGGAAAGTGGTACGACTAGAAAGAAATTGAAGAGGAAAAGGGAAAATAACAAGATGGGATCGTATGGTGGAAAAATTAAAAAGACAGTTCATTCTTGTGGATTATGATCTAGATTTGTTGAAGAAAATGCAAGGGTTGAAACAAGCAAGAAAATCTGTCAAGGAGTATATAGAAGAATTCTACTGTGTCTTGATCAAAACAAGCCATTTTGAGGTCAACAAGGAGAAAGTTGCCCATTACATAAATGGGTTGAAGCCAAGTATTCAAGAAGAGTTGGGTCTGGTAAGAATGCCTACCATTGAAGATGCATATCAGTTTGCTTTGAAGGTAGAAGAAAAGTTGAATAGAAGATTTGAAAGTATGCAAAGAGGTGGGGGTCGTGGTGGAAAGGCTAGTGGATGGTCATATGGAGGTTGAAATGAAGATCAAAAGAAGGGTGAAGGATCCAATAGTAGCCAAAATAAGAAAGGAGATAAAACCTACCGTCCTTGTGATCAGAATAATGGAGATCAAAGAGGAATAGGGAGATCTGGACAAGGACCAAGAAGAGGAGGCTTTCGTAGATCCTGTTTCTAGTGTGGAGAAGAAGGACATAGAGCCTATGAGTGTCCTCAACATCAAGGAAAGACAAATAGAAGACCTAAGGGTAATGCACGAGTTGCACATGTAGATGAAGATGTTGAGTCTTCACATTCCGAGGATGCAAAAAGAGGAGAGGTTTTTATTACTAGAAGAGCCTTGCTAAATGAGGAGAAGGAACCAACTCAAAGGAAGAATTTTTTTCACACCAAATGTAAGTGTGAAGGTAAAGTTTGCAATGTTATTATTGATGGAGGTAGTACTGATAACCTTGTTTTAGAAGAGATGGTTAGTAAGTTGCGGTTAGAAAGTAGAAGACATCTGAATCCATACCAAATTGCTTGGTTGCAAAAGGACCATAAAGCTTTGGTAAATAAACAATGTCTGGTAAAGTTCAAGATTGGAAATTACCATGATGAGGTATTGTGTGATATTATGCCTATGGATGTTTGTCATATGTTGTTAGGAAAACCATGGCAGTTTGATTGACGAGCAGTACATGATGGACATGCCAACACCTATTCTTTGAAAAAGGATGGAGTTCATCATAAGTTGATGCCCTTGAAAGAGGCAAAGGAAAAGGTATGCAATAATGCAAAAAATTATTTGGTTGATGGAAGAAATTTCTAGAAGGTATGAGGCATGAGCATATGTGTTTTGCATTGATCCCTAGAGTTGATGAAGAAGATACTAATGAGGTACCTGTAGAGGTTTTAGATATGTTGAATGAGTTTCAAGATATTGTTTATGATAACGTAGCTGAAGGTTTGCTTCCAGTAAGAAAGATTAGTCATCAAATGGACCTAGTTCCTGAAGCCAGTTTGCCGAATAAGGCAACTCATCGTATGACTCCAACAAAGAGTGAAGAGTTGAACAAACAAGTGCAAGAGTTGTTGCGGAAGGGATTGATCAGAGAGAGTTTGAGTCCATGTGAAATACCTATAGTACTAGCACCAAAGAAAGATGGGGAATGGAGGATGTGTACAGATTCTAGAGCCATCAACAAGATCACCATCAATTATAGATTTCCCTTGTCGAGAATGGATGACATTATGGATTGTTTGAGTGGAGCTGAGTACCTCACAAAGATAGAATTGAAGAGTGGATATCACCAGATCTGGATTAGAGAAGAAGATGAATGGAAGACAACCTTCAAAACCAAGGAGGGCTTGTATGAGTGGTTAGTCATGCCTTTTGGGCTAACCAATGCACCAAGCACATTTATACGACTTATGAATGAGGTATTCAAAGAATTTTTAGGAAAAAAATTTATTGTTTATTTTGATGATATTTTGATTTTCTGTAAGACATTGGAGGAGCACATGATGCATATCCAAAGAGTTTTTGAGAAACTAAGGGAGGAGAAGTTGTTGATTAATTTGAAGAAATGTAGTTTTGTGAAGAGGAAGTTGGTGTATCTAGGATTTGTTATCTCAACAGAGGGTCTTAAAATGGATCCAGAGAAGGTGAGAGCTATCATTGAATGGCCTACCTTGAGGAGTGTTACAAAGGTAAGATCATTTCATGGTCTAGCAAGTTTTTACAAAAAGTTTATTAAGAATTTCAGTAGTATTTGTGCACCTCTAACTGAAGCAATTGGAGGGGCTAGAAAGGATTTTAAATGGACTATAGGAGCAACAAAGAGTTTTAATATGTTGAAGAAGAAAGTCACAGAGCAACCTATTTTGGCACTTCTAGATTTCAATAAGGTCTTTCAAGTAGATTGTGATGCTAGTGGCACTGCCATAGGAGTTGTTTTGAGTCAAGAAGGTAAGCATGTTGCCTATTTTAGTGAGAAGTTGAATGATGCTAAGAAGAAATATTTTGTCTATGATCAAGAGTTTTATGCTATAGTTCAGGCTTTGAAGAAACGGAGACTATTTTTTGCCAAAATAATTTGTTTTATTTACTGATCACTAGGCTTTGCAGTATCTCAATAGTCAAGGAAAGTTAAATCAAAGGCACTTAAAATGGGTTGATTTTTTGTAGAGCTATACTTTTGTTTTGAAGCACAGGAGTGGAAGGTTAAACAATGTTGTAGATGTCTTAAGTAGAAGGAAAAATTTATTGATAGAGATGAATATAGAGGTTGTTGGGTTCAATGAACTTAAAAGTTTTTATCTTGAAGATCCAAACTTTGCACAAGCTTGGAAGGCTTGTTTGGAACCTGTTACATTGGATAGGACAAGATGGTTGTATTTCTTAATCCAAGATGGGATGTTGTTTAGAGGAAGCCAATTGTGCATTCCAAGGAGTTCTATGAGAGAGAATCTAATCAAGGAGAAGCATAGTGGAGGATTGGCTGGACATTTTGGTCGATATAAGTCCATTGCTCTTGTTAGTGAGAATTATTATTGGCCACAGTTACAACAAGATGTGAATAAGTTTGTGTAGAGTTGTAGAGTATGTCAGATGGAAAAATGAACAAGTCTGAATATTAAATTGTATCAGCCATTACCTGTACCTGAGAGGCCATGGGAGGATATTAGCATGGATTTTGTTCTTGGCTTGCCAAAGACACAAAGAGGGCATGATTCCATATTTGTGGTGGTGGATAGATTTTCAAAGATGGCACATTTCATTCCATGTCATAAGACCAATGATGATGTTCATATTGCAGAGTTGTTTTTCAAAGAGGTAGTGAGACTACATGGTCTACCGAAGAGTATAGTTTCAAACAGAGATACCAAATTTGTCAGTTATTTTTGGAGGACATTATGGAAGAAGTTGAAGACATATTTGAAGTTTAGTTATGCACACCATCCACAAACTAATGGACAAAAAAATGTGGTGAATAGGAGTTTGGGTAACCTGCTAAGATGCTTAGTAGGAGATAAGACCAAGGGATGGGATTTGATTATACCACAGGAAGAATTTTCTTAGAACAATTCTATCAACATGAGCACTGGTAAATCACCATTCTAGATTGTGTATGGGAGTAGTCCAAGAGCTACTTTTGAATTAAGAAAAATGGATAAGGGGGAGAAGAGTAGTGCTGAGGTTGAAGATTTTGCTGAGCACCTAAAGAATTTGCATGAAGAGGTGAAGAAACATATCAATAAGATGAACTCACAATATAAGGCTAAGGTAGATCAGAAAAGGAGATATAAGGAGTTTTAGGTAGGAGATGAATTCATGGTTCATTTGCGAAAGGAGAGGTTTTCAATTGGTACATACAACAAGTTAAAGATGAAATTTTTTGGACCATGCAAGATCTTGAAGAAGGATGATTCGGGAAATGCATATGAGGTAGAGTTGCCCAATGGAATTCATATTTCGCTTGTGTTTAACATCTCAGATTTATCAGAATATCAGGAAGGAGGAATTGATGAAGAAATAATGGAAGCATAGTGAAATATTCCAACACCTACTTCAAAAAAGGAGGAGATAGAAGAAATTTTGGATAGTCATGTGGGTAGAAGCACAAGAAATAGGCAATATGCAGAGTACTTGGTGAAGTGGAGAGGGAGGCCTATTGAAGATTCATCGTGGTTGTCTAAGGCTGAGGTTAACCATCTTGGTTTCCCTCTAACTCCTGAGAAGTGCTAAGGTCAGTTTTCAAATTACCCTAGGTGTCTGATGCAGGAGCATCTAGTGGTGTAGGGAAATCTTGCATCACCCAAAAAATATTTTTTCTTATTTTGTTTAGTTGTTTTGAGTCCCATGATGACACTTAAGGGGTGTAAGATAGTCATAAGTTAGAAAAGGTGAAAAATAGCCACTTACTATTTTTAGTAAGTCGGCCTAAACGAGCTCATATGGACTTGAAAATTTACCCCAAGGAGCATAACTAAAAAAAAATTCCAGTCGCAAAAGAATCGTTTCAATACCCTACATGGTTTGGGAGATATTAAAGTTTTTGTCCCGAGAATTTTCTCCAATGTAGCTTCAAATTCAAATATGAAAACCTTAGAGGCCCCGAAATAGCTTAAAAAGTGGATGAACCGATCTCTGATGGTTCGACGTTGTCGATCTCTTTGCGACCTTTCCAACGATATGTTATAACAGCAAATCGAACACCTGGATCAAAAGTTATGGCCCACGAAGCTGCCCCACTAAAATGTGAATTTCATCAAAATATCATCCTAAGCAAGAAATCAAACGACGAGACTTTTGATGCCAAAACAAAAGAGAAAGTTACACTTTTTAGAACATTCTAGGGCGGTTATTGGGTAAAAGAAAAAGGGATAAGTGGGGGTTGTAGACGGTGGCTCCATTAGTGCAGATTGTGGCTCTGAATAATATATTTTATTTTCAGAGTGGATTTTGTTGTAATGAATCAAGCCTATGAGGCTGTAGCATTGTTTAGGGCAGTGTGACCCTCATCAGATATTAATATATTATAATAATATTATATAATGTAAATATTAATATATTATAATTATTATATATAATGTATATTATATAGATTAATATATATATTATAATGTAAGATTATAATGAGATATATATACCTTATATTATATATTAATAATTTAATAATTAAAAAAATATATTTGAAAAATTTAAATCAATTAAATATTAATTATTTTGGGTTATTTCAAAATTACTAAAAAAACCCATTACTATTGGTTTTAGAATAAAACATTAAAACAATAGATAACTACATTTAAAATTAATTTAATAAAAGCTATATTTCAAAATTATAAAAAGCACAACTATTGATTTTAGAATAAAACAATAAAACAATCTATAACTATAAAAATAATAGAATATTTTAAGAAAAATCAACATACATTTAATATGATTTTTTAAAAAGTTGTATATAATGTAGATATTAATATATTATAATCATTATATGTAACGATTATTATATAGATTAATATATATATTATAATGTTAGATTATTTTAAGATATATAAATATTATAATATATATTAATAATTTAATAATAATAAAATATTAATTATTTTAAAAATTTAAATCAATTAAATATTATTTTAATGTTTTTGTATAGAAATAAAACTAATTTATTTACTCAAAATACAAAAGGGTTAGGATTAACATTAGGTTAGGGTTACAATTATGGTATTGGGTTAGGGTAAGGCTTAGTTTAGAATTACAATTAGGGTTTAGGGTTTAGGGTTAGGTTTACAATTACGGTTATGATTGGGATAAGAGTTGGGTTGGGTTACGGTTAAGGGTTATGATTAGGGATTTGGTTAGGGTTAGGGTTAGGTTAGGGTTTAGTTTTTGGGTTAGGGTTAGTGTTAGAGTTAAGGTTAAGAGAAATAGTGTTAAGATTAGGGTTAAGTTTAGGGTTAGGTTGTGGGTATGGTTTAGGGTTCTACAATAAAGCTTGGGATTACAATTTAGTTCATGTTAGGGTTAATGTTATGGATAGTGCTAGGGTTACGATTAAGGATTTGGTTAGGGTTAGGGTTAGGGTTAGGGTTGGGGTTGGGGTTAGGGGTTAAATTTATGGTTAGGGTTAAGGTTTTGGGTTATGGTTAGGGATTTGGTTAGGGTTAAGGTTAGGGTTAGAACTTTATGATAAAAAGGTTTAGTGTTAGGGTTAGGGTTAGGGTTATGAGAAATAGGTTTAAGGTTAGGGTTAGGGTTATGATAAATAGGTTTAGGGTTAAGGTCAGGGTTCTAAGAAAAATATTTGGGTTAGTCTAAGGGTTAGGGTTCTATGATAAATCTTGGGATTACAAATAAGATTAAGCTTTATTTTAGGTTAGGGTTAGTGTTAGGGTTAGGGTTAGGGTTCAATTACTTTTTAATTGCACCTATATTTCAATTAGGGTTATGATTATGGTTAGGGTTTTGATAAAGCTTGGGGTTAGGGTTACATTTATGGTACAATGAGGTTTAGAGTTAGTATTAAGGTTCCATTAGGGTTATTTTTAGTATTAGAGTTAGATAATGGTTAGGGTTAGGGAAAGGGTTAGGGTTAGAGTTACAATTAGGATCAAGGTTAGAGATAAGGTTAGGGCTAGGATTAGGATTAGGGTTAGGGTTGGAATTACAATTAGGATCGGGTTAGGGTTAAGGTTACATTTCAATTACGGTTACAATAAAATTAGGGTTCAATTACAAAGGGTTATGGTATAATTAATGTTAGGATTAGGTTAGGATTGCGATTAGGGTTTAGGGTTTAGGGTAAGGACAGTGTTAGGTTGTGGGTATGGTTTAGGGTTATGGTTATGGCTAGGTTTAGTGCTAAGGTTATGAGAAATAAGGTTAGAATTAGGGTTAGGTTAGGGTTATGATTAGATCTTATGATTTATGATTTAGGGTTAATTTTAAGAGTTGTGGTTATTGTTGGCATTAGAGTAGGGAATATGATTAGGGCTTAAGTTAGGGTTGAACATTATTATTAATACGAATAAAATGAATATGAAAATTTAACAATTATTAAATTTAACCTAATTTTAACCTTAACTCTAACCCTATCCCTATCCCTAACCCTAACCCTAAACCTAACAATAATTCCTAAACCATAATCCTAATCTCAAACCTATCCCTAACCCTAACCATAATTGTAACACTAATCGTAAGTATAAACCTATCCTTAAACCAAAAACTATAATCATAACCCTAGCCTTGCCCTAACCCTAACCATAAACCATAACCATAACCCTAACCCTAACCAAAAACCCTAACCTTAACTCTAATGCTAATTGAAACATAACTGAACCTTAACCTAAATGAACCTTAACTCTAATGTTAATTAAACCCTAATCCTAATGCTTTAATTCCAACCCTAACACTAACCATAACATATTATTAAGGCTTAATACATTATAAATAAGCCTAATTGAATGCTAACTATAGTCGTAATGCTAACCCTAGCAATAAACCTAACCCAAACCCTAACCATAATTGAACCTCAACCTTTACTCTAATTAAGCTCTAATCATAACTTTAACAAAAATAATCCTAATTAAACCCTAATGCTAACACTAACCCTAAAACTAACTTTAATAGTAGAATTAACCTAATTTGAATCCTACTTCACCCTTAATTGAACCCTAGAACCCTAACCTAATTGTAACCATAACTGTAACCCTTACCCCAAGTTTTATCCTATTAACCCTAATTAAATTGCAACCCTAACTTTAACCTTAAATGAACCCTAACACTAACCCTAACCCTAATCAAATCCAAACCCAAACTATAATTGAACCCTAGTTTTCTAACTCTAACCCTAACATAACCCTAATCCTACTCATTAATTATATAATTGTAACTCCAAGTTTTATCCTATAACCCTAACCCTAATCCTAACCCTTACTCTAACCCAATGCTTTATCATAGAACCTTAACCCTAATTGGATAGCAACCTTAATTGTAATCACAATTAAACCCTAATCCAAATTGTTAGGGTTAAGGTTAGGGTGCACATTAAGGATAGTGTTAGGGTTAGATTTAGAATTAGGTTTTAGGGTTATTGTTACAGTTAAGGGTTATTTTTATATTTGGCTTAGAGTTGGGGTTAGGATTAGGGTCAAGGATAGGGAGCTAGGGTTAGGTTTAAGTTTAGGGCTAGGGTTATTAGAGTGAATGCAGGTAATTAGTAAAAGAAAAAATATTTAGGGTTAGGTAATTAGGGTTGGGGTTGGGGTTAGGGTTTTGGTTGTGGTTAGGGTCATGGTTAGGTTTATAAGGATAGGATAAAGGTGAGGGTTAGGGTCAGGGTTACGGTTTGGAGAAAAAGGGTTAGGTTATGATTAGGGTTAGGGTTAGGTTTAAGATTTGGATTATAGTTGTAGACATCTAAATTTGACCACTTCCACATGGTCAAAATTGTCTACTCTATTCATCTATTTCATTAATAATGATTAAATAATTTATTTGATCATTATTTCATTTTCTGCCTAAGGTTCCCAAAGTATGTAATTGAATAATTAAATACTTTACCTTACACCTTTTCTTCTCTAAATTAAATATATATGACAATTTATTTAATTTAGTCATTTGACCTTTTTTTTTATTAAAATCAATTTTTAATTCCTCATTTTCTCTCTCCTTGTCACATTCTCCATAATCCTCTTTTAATTTGGATTAAATTAATTAATCCATGATTAGGATGTGCACCACTTAATCAAGATTAGTGTCACATCCTCCATAATCTCCCACTTGCTTCTAATATCTCATTAATTATCCTAATCTTGTGTTTGCACAACCTTAATCAAGGTCATTGGCCACATTTAGCATACATTGTTTGGTCAACCTTTCCACTTGCCTTTCTTAGCCTTGACTCCCTTTCCCATGTGAATTTTTAATTCACATTTATTCATCCAAGGCTCCTTTCTTCCCCATGTGAATTTTTAATTCACTTTTATTCCTCAAAGGAATCTTCTCTTCCACATGCAAGTTCTAGAACCTTTGACTTGTCACATCAAGTCACATGTGGGTGAATCCTACCTTTTTAAAGACCTTATTTTATCCAAGGTACTTTCCATCTCTCTTTTTGGAACCTTGTCTTATCCACAAAATTATCCAATCATGTGAATTTTTAATTCACTTTTATTCACCCAAGATTCTCCTCTTCCCCATGTGATCATTGAGAGGTCACATCATCCTTTTTCCAAGGTACTTGTCATTCCTCCACATCATGTACCTTTCTTCCACCTCACTTCCACGCCATCTTATCCTAAGCCATCTCACATTTCACATGGCAAGATGTGAGGGCTTGTGATTCTTCAACTCACCATAGCCCTCCATCTTGGCCTTGTTGGTTTAATCTCAACCGTTGAATTCTCTAGAGAATTCAAATCCCTCTATAAATACCCCCTCCTTCCTCTCATTTAAAAAATGATATTTTTGCTACCAAACTCTTGCCAATTTTTTATTTGCTGCATTTTAGCCATTTACAAGCATCCTTCATCAAGCCACCAAGTCATTTAGCACTAGCATTTTATCACATTTTGCATCTTGCATCTATTCACCTCCATAGCCATCCAAGGAGCACACAAACTCTCAAAAATCAAGGGCCAACCAAGGAAATTTGCAACACAAAAGGTATAACAATCTATCTTCTTGTTTTGTTTATCTTTCTTGCATAGATATTCCTTTAGGCCAGTCTTGAGGTGTATTTCTTGTGTTTCTCCTTTTAGTGCATCATTGGTTAGTTTTGCATCTTAGAATAAGGGTAGAACATTTTAGGGATCACAATAGTTTAGGGTGTAGTGTTTGTCATCAATTTAGGGTTACAATTAGGGTTAAGGTTAGGGTGTGAGTTAAGGTTAGTGTTAGGGTTAGATTACAATTAGGATCATGGTTTAGGATTTAGGGTTAGGGTTATGTTTATGTTTAGGGTTAAAATTAAGATCATGGTTTAGGGTTTAGGGTTTAGGGTTAGAGTTACTTTTATGTTTAGGGTTGTGACAAAAAGGGTTTGGGTTAGAGTTAACGTTAGGGTTTTGAGAAATAGTGTTAGGGTTAAAGTTATGGCTAGGGTTACATTAATGAGAAAATGATGGTTTACTATTCAAGTAAGAGTTAGGAATAGGTTTATCGTTAAGGTTAAGGTTAGGGTTAAGGTCAGGGTATGAGTTAATCTTATGATTAGGGTTAGGGTTATGTTTAAGTTAGGGTTACGATGTTAGGTTTCAAGAAAAGGTCTAAATTTAAGATTAAGTCATAGTTGGCTATAATGAACATGAGAAAAAATAATCTATAATTATTTTTTGTAGGAAAATAATCAACTACGACTTAAACTTAAATTTAGAGATTACCCTAAACCCTAACCCTAACCATAACCCTAATCCCAAACCTAACCCTGAAGCAAACACATAACCTAACCCTACCCATATCACTAACCCTAACCCTAACCCTAACCCAAACCCTAACCCAAATCCAAAAACAACCCCTAATCGTATCCACAATTCAAATATGCATCTTTCATTAATCACTTACATTAACCATAATCGTAACCCTAAATATAATCCTATGCCTACCTCTAACCCTACCCCTACACTAACTCTAAACCTAATAATAAAATAATTAAAAAATAATATAATATTTACTTTATAATAATTATAAGATAATTTTAATAATAATATAATAGTAATATTATATATTAATATTCAAATAGTACCAATATTAATAATAATGTAATTAAATTAAAATATAATAACATTTTAGTAATTATAATAGTATAATACGTATATTAATAAAATAATATTATCATTTAAGAATATTTTAATATAATATAATTGACTTAGCGCGACCACTCAAACTAGCATATATACCTTACATATAATCTATATAATATATGTCGAGATATATCATTTTCAAGGCATATTATTTTTAAGTTTGAAAAAGCAAAAAAGCAAAAGAAACACACCTTAAAATGATATCTCTCATCGTATATTATATGGATTATATGTAAGGTATATATGCTACTGATAGCTTAATTTTTCAAGTTTTTTTAAAAAGAAAAATGAATTATACAACTACTTTGACCAATAAGAAAATAGATAAATAATAATTTTTAAATATAAAAAATGTGTTCTTAAATGCAAACTATAAAAAAAAAAAAAAATATATTTAAATTATTCAATATGATTGACCATAATATCCTACATATCCATGGAAACTAAAAAAATTAATAAAAATTAATTATTATAAATTTTATATTTATTATTTATTATCATGATTTAATAAAATCTCTACATTCTATCATTTCCAACATAATGTCGGAACATGGTTTAAACAAATATACTATTTGTTAGGGTATACGCAATAGCATGTGTAAACGAAGAATGAAAGAAGAGCAATGGTTTGATTTCAAATCAGATTGATAAATTATGCAGAAATTCTTGGTGTTTTCCTTAATTATATTGCGCAGCGTTTATCCTATTACATTTCCTTATGCAATATTCATAGAAACTGCACAAATTTTCAAAATTTTCTTATAATAAAAGTTGCTCCCCTAAGCCATCAACTAGAGGAATAGCATACATGATTGAGCCTCACAATATAGGAAGAGAATTGGAAAGTGTGAAAATAAGATTTTTTATTTTTATTTTTGTTTTTTAAAATTATTTGTATGAATAAGGTTTGGTTATATTATGTTATAAATTAGTATAAATATTTGAAAGAGATGAAGAAATATTAAATAATTATTAAAATTGATATATTTTTGTGTCTTTTAGATAGACATATAAGATATGCATAATAGTTTAATTATAGTAAATATAACGAGGTTTTTATTTTTATATTAAATAATTTTAAGAATCAAATATCTATGTTTTATAAATAGATTATTTAAAATATCTATAATAGCTTATTACATATTTATTGTATACTTATTTTAAAAATATTATTTACTATTTTATTTATAATGTATATTACTTAATCTATTTTTATTTGCCATTTTATTTATCAAATTGCATTGTGATTTCTAGCTTTTTCTATTTTCTATTTTCTTTTGTTTTGATTTTTTAAAAGTATAATAAATATTATGTATTAAAATATATTTAAAATATGTAAAACTTTACTTCTTATTTAATTTTTACTTAAATTAAAAAATTTACTCACAATTTTATTTTTTATAAATTTAAAATAAATGATCTATGCATATTTAGTTATATAATTATTTGAAGAGTATTATCTACTATTCTAAAGTGTATAGCTATTTATTATCTTATTTATTAAAGTAAATAGTTATTTTATTAAAGTTATCTTGTCCACTTAATTAAATGAAAATAGTTATTTATACAAATATAATAATTTTATAGAGTTATTGATTTTTTTTTTATCGGATATACATTTTCTTTGTTTTATATTTTTATTAGTTTTAATATGTCAAACTTTTAATAGGTGGAATAGATTTATATGTTTAAGTTTAGGCGAGGTAAAAGCCTACAACAAGGGCATCATAAACAAGGTTTCAAATGTTGATTGATCATAGACAAAGTAATAAAATTAAGCAATAAGAGCAACTGAAATAAAAGGTGACAAATCACAATCTATAAGATTGCCCCATCCAATTGGCAAGTCCTCATCATCAATGGGAGGTCCTAGCCTTTTTTTGTATCATCCTCATTAGTTTTCTCTTGGTAAGCATCATTTGAAGAGGGTTATCATTTTTGGGAGGAGAAAGAGCCAAAGCCAATTTGAGAAATTGATCATTATGCTTACCAATATCACCCCAACCATTGGGTTGTGAAATAGTAGAGAGTTGTTGAGAGTGTTAAGACCATCCTCATGATTGTTGTTGTGATAGAGGAAGTTATGAGAGCCATGGAAATGTTAAGAACTTTGATTACACTAGCACCTTGAAGGAAGAGATTGGCCCATATAAGAAGGGGAGGTCAGTGGTACCCACACAATAGTGGAAGGAGCAATAAACTAGTGATTCTACAACACTTGAAAATGAGAAAACTCTAGTGAAACCTTATTGAATTGCACTTGGATTTACAAAAGAGCATTGGAACAAATTATCAACTTCGTATACATAGAGAAGTAAATATCAACAGAAGTTCTAAAAAATAGAGTTGAATTCTTGTCTTTCCAAATGAATAATTTTTTCTCTAAAAGCACATGTCATTTTTGGGTTTTTTCCTACAAGAATAATATGCCAAGAAAATACTTTAGTCTAAGAGGATTAAAGTCATGGATCTAATTCCAAGAAAACTATGCTGAAGTGCAAAACCATAAAAGATGCTTGATATTTTATTGGTATTTATAAAAATGATTGAAAGGATTAACACTCCCAAATGAATCAGTCTAGATCCAATGCAAACACCTTGGTAGAGAATACACAAAGCAAAGTGGGCAATTTATGGTCTAAAAATGGTTATCCAAATAGTTTTAAATTTGTGTTGCCATGAGGTAGCCGAAGATTGTAGGGCCTATCTTCCATTGAGTTTTTCCACCATATGTAAATGCAAAAAGATCCATGAATGTCCCTTTGTGAGGTCAGTAGTTATGGAATGGGGTATTAGGATAACATTTTCAATCAGTTCACTAGAGTACAAATTTTATAATTATTTATTATCATGATTTATTTATTTTTTAAATTTCTACGTTTTATCATTTCCAACATGATATTAGAATCAATGGCTTAAACAAATATACTATTGGTTAGGGTATAGACATTACTGGACTAACAATAACATGTGTAAAAGAAGAATGAAAAAAGAGCAATGGTTTGATTTCAAATCAGATTAATAAAAGCTGCAGAAATTATTGGAGTTTTCCTTAATTATATTGGACAACTCTCATCTTATTACATTTATTTATGCAATATTCATAGAAACTGCACAAATCTTCTATTCCATCAACTAGAGCACTATCATACATGATTGATCCTCGCAAAATTGGAAGAAAATTGGAAAGTGTGAAAGTGAGATTTTTCATTTTTGTTTTTGTTTTTTGAATTTTTTTTGTATGATCAAGGCTTTATTATATTATGTTATAAATTAGTATAAATATTTATTAAAATTGATATAGATAGACATATTTAAGATATTTATAATAGTTTAATTATAGTGAAGAGACATTTATTCATATAAATAATATGAAGAAGGTTTTTATTTTTATTTTAAATAATTTTAAGACTCAAATATCTTTATGTCTTTTAGATGGACTATTTAAAATATCTATAATAGCTTACTCCATATTTATTGTATTTCAAAATATTATTCTATCTTTATTTGCTATTTAATTTATCAAATTACTATGATTTCAATTAAAAAAATATTTGCTAGTTTTTACTAGTTTATATTTTCTTTTGTTTTGATTTTTTAAAAGTATAATAAATATGAAGATCTATTAAAATATATTTAATATATGTAAAATTTTACTTATTTAATTTTTACTTACTATTTTATTTTTCATAAACTTGAAAAATAAATTTGAAATAAATTATTTATGTAGTTATATATATTTTTTTGTTTCCTAATAAGAAATAGTATTGATATGTATCAAAATTTACAAGCATCTACAAAAAAAAAAAAAAAGGAACCACCAAGATTTTCAGGGCTTAACAGCCACCCATTCTGCAACACAGAATCCTCCTCACCAAACCAGACCAAACAACCCTACATGCCTAAACCAGACCGCACAAGCACACCTAAACCTAAGAAATCACCATATGAAATTACATACAAACTGACCCAAGGCCGACCCACATCCAGAGAAACCACAAAATTTTTTTTACCCGTGGACACCAAAAAACTAGAAGGCCACCTCGGCATACATGAAGCTGTTGGCCTTAGTGAAAGAAACAAATTCCGACACCCATTCCAGGTCGTCCACCTCCACTAACTGCAATAATTTTTTGAGGAAATTGGCCCGAACCGCCGCTATCATCCTATGTCGAACCAACGCCACGCACTTGAGGTCTAGAAGAAACGGGTAAATCTTGATGACTTCACCTGGTTTTTTGATCAACTCCAAATCTTTTGGCCGCGAGACCCCTACCCCAGGAATCACCACCCTGAGGATCCCGTCCAAACCTTCCATAAGTCCCTTCTTAAACAATTTGTAGACTAGCGCTTTGGCTTCCGCCTTAGCCGTATGTAGGTCCAAAAGGGAGGCCAAGAACCTTGAAGCTATTCAGGAATTTACCCTGAAAGTTTCATGTGGCCCTAAATGCCCCAACCCAAGCACCATCTTTACTACAACCATAGTCAATGAATCAATGTTGAGAATAATGCGATTGAGGCATTGGTCGGTAACCCCAGAGAACACATTTTGACACCCTTTGCAACCCAGTTGAATTGGTGTGCCTGTGTCGAAGAAAACAAGGGAATCGACCAACATATGCACCATAAACTTTGTTCTCTGCGCCATTTTCCTACCCACCACACTAGCCAGAGTCAAAGAGAGAGGAGAACGATGCAACAAATTTACCACCTTCAGGAGAGCAAATGTCTATGCCTTAAATGCTTGCTATGTTATCATGTTGTACAAAGCGGGTTGGCCACCCAAGACTGCTCAAAAAACCATGAACAATCGCCACTCAGAGGTATGAGTACTCTGAATAATAAGGTGAACTAACATGACACAACCACTTGGATTGCCCAAATCCTACACCGATACCTGAGTCGTTTGATGCATAATTACTGCCAGCTTAAAACAATACGAAAAAGGGAAAATGTGAAGAAAGCAACGAGGTTTTAGCTGACATAGCTCCCACATCACCTATGGTCACCCCTCCAATTCACCCCTAGAACATACTTTCCACAATCCATGTAGAAATTCACCGACCCTTCCACCCACACATTTAGTTATATAGTTATTTAAAGAGTATTATCTACTATTCTATTTATTAAAGTGTATAGGTATTTATTATTTTATTTATTAAATTAAATAGTTAATTTATTAAAATTATTTTGTCCACTATAATTAAATGAAAATAGTTATATACACAAACAAAATAATATTATAATGTTATTAATTTTTTTTATATCAGATATTCATTTTATATTTTTATTAGTTTTACATGTCAAACCTTTAATAGGTGGAATAGGTTTATACTTTTAGTTTAGGCAAGGTAAAAGCCTACAATAGTAACATCATAAAAAAGTTTTCAAATGTTGATTAATCATAGATAATATAATAAACTTAATGAATGAGAGTAACTGAAATAGTAGGTGACAAATCACAATCTATAAGATTTCCCCATCCAATTGGAAAGTTCTAGCCATCAATAGGGGGTCCTAGCCTTTGTAAGTATCATCCTCATTAGTGTCACAAGTATGTTGCAAGTATTGTCATTGATGTCAACATATTTTGTAGGTGGTGTCATTGGTGCCAATAGAATGGAGTTTTTTGTAGGTGCTATTGTTGTATGTGATGTGATCAACGTGTTGATTTGTTGCATGTGATGCAATTAGTTTGTTGATTAGAAGCGTTGGATATACTGATGGTTGGCATGAGCTTTTTGTATACAAATTTGTACTACATCTCCTATTGCTCATGAATAAGTGAATGTTGATATGAAGAAGTTGTTGTTGAAGAGTTCTATAATTGTTATGATTGTATTCTTTGTCTTTAGATATAAAGCATTGCATATGTTGTGGAAGAAAGCATGAAAGCCTTTTATGCAGATAGTGGCTCAGGAAGGTGTACTAAAACGATCTAGAGAATGCTATGCATTCCTCCACATTTGAAGATACGCCCCTACGATTTGAAAGTTAGATAGAGACAAGTATAAAGTATGTATGATCCTATTTTCAAAATATAAAAGTTACCGCAAAAGTTTCTAGAGTTGGCAGAGTGGAGATTGTGATGTTACAATCAAGAATGTTCAGAGAAATGCTCTGCATTTCTTCGTAGATGATGTTATGTTCTTGCGGTTTGAAGGATGAGTTCAAATGGTCTACATGTTTTCTCATTTCAATTTTTAGATGTTTTTGTGTACTGCAAGTCGGATTTTTAATGTTCTATCTCAAGCTTGTGTTCTCTGGGTTTGCTAGAGTTATTGGGCTCTGTGACTGTTTTCTTGTGCCAACATAAAGTAGCATGAATTTGTAAAGGAAATGTAGGAATATATTTGAATATTATATAATTCTTGTAAAGAGATTTGCATGTTGTGATTTGGTCTCTTTGGTACCACCTTTGGTCTAGAGCTAATGTGTGGATGGATAAGTGTTTGTTGGGTCGACTTAAAATATTGAAGTGTTTGTGCCAAATCTTTGAGGCATGTGCTAACATGGTAAGGTGTGCTAAGGTAACATAGGTCTTTCTTATCTCTTGGCTTGGACCACATTGATTTATTTTTACAACGGATGTGTTGAATTTGACCTACTATGGTCATTGCACGTTTCATATGATACGTTTCATTTTGGCTAACAAGGAGAAACCTTTTAATGCTTGTTGAGGATATAAATGGAAGTTCAAGATTGTTGAAAAGTGTGTTCTATGAATGATTAATATAATATGTCAAAAGTAGTGCATTGAAGGTAGATGAATGTGTATGCAAAGAAGTGTATAAGGTCTATTGAAGGTAGTGAGCCGAAAACAATAGTATAAGTGTGAGTTTTGAAGTGTGTTGAAGGTACTGCACCAAAGGTACCAGAGTTTGTTAAGTATAGGTGTTAAAAATTGCATGTTGGAAGCAATGAGCTAAAGGTAGAAATTTTTGTTGTTCAAGTGTGTCGAAAGCAGTGAGCTTGAGGTAACGGAGGTGTTGAAGGTTTATTATAGTGGTGGTTGATCACTAGACTTCATCAAGTGTTCTATGTTTAGATTGCAGCCTCTTTCTGTAAGTGTTGGTAATTTTTTGGGAGTTGTAAACTTTCTTTGGTTGTGAAACGTCAAGAAATGGGTTCATAAAAAATGGAATGGGATGATGCACCTACACTTTACTTCCTAGTTTCATTAGGAAAAAGAGATCCCCTAGGGCAAGATGACTTTCAACCCTTAGGTGAGTCAACCTTGGTGGATATCTTGTTGTTTTCCTTATGACTTAAGATGGGGTAAATCAGCTTGAAATGCACTTTTAGGAGATGAATGAAAAATACTAAATGGATGCAATTATACACATGAAACCTCTAAATTAAACCTTAATCTGATAGATCCTTGAAAAAAATTACAGATCTGAGAAGGTCTTGATTTTATGCACCTATCACAAAAAAGTTGTGTTGAGTGTCCTCCTGGGACTCATTCGCCCTATGGCGAATGGGTCTTTCTACACAGGTTGAAAAATTGTTTTCACAATCATCTATTCCTTGGTCTGCACTCTCGATTCCTTTGGGTTTCACAGTCAAAAATTCATAAATAAATTCTAAAAGTGAGTTTTTGTGGCTTGACGAAAACTTTGTCAACTTTTACAACTTTGACAACTTTTACAATTTTTCTCCTTTGATAGATCTTGAATCTGTAGAAGTTGAGAAACCCAACCTCACAAACCCCAAGAATCACCTGCATGCAATAACCTATCACGTGCAAAAGATATTCAGAACCAAAGAAGATGTTCTGCAAGCCTGAAACAATAAAAATGCATTAAGAGAATCAAATAATTACAATGAGATCAATCCTTATGAAGGAGATCAAGAAACCCTAAAGTGTAACCTAAAAGGGAAACCCTAGTGTGCACACGTGATAATTATTAATTAATTAATTATTAATGTGCCTAAGTTTAGCTTAAGTAACTAAAGTGATAAGTGATTTAATTAATTAACCAATATGATTAAATTAATTAAGTGAAATAACTTATTACTCTAACACCCCCCCTTAAGATGAACTTAGGGAGTAGCTAAAACACTAAAGATGCATGAAAGAAAAGATGGGTCTTGACAACAAAGGCTTGATTAGGTACCCATGTACAAATGCAATGCAAACTAAAGCAAACGGGGTAAAGGAGAAAACCCAGTGGGAACAAAACTCCTCCCCAAAATAGGATGCAAAGAAAAGAATGTAATGCACTAATAGAAGAAGGATAGAAGGTGGATTACATTATACCCCCCATAGAAAAATTCTATCATATAAGTACATGTACAATGGTATCCATAGGTGAGATAAAAAGAGACAAGAAGTCTCCCCCACAATGAAGAAACTCCTGTCACAATGGTAAATGCCTGATGTAGAATCCAAAAGGAGATCTTGAAGTGGCAGATAATATTCCTCCCCTTGGGAAGAAATGGATCCAAAGGACGATGTCAAAGAAACCCTGTGAAGAGTGATGAACCAATCTGTCTCAAGATGTGTGCCATGATAGGATGCTGAAGAATATCTATGTCTAAACTGAAACAAATGATGCCAAATCCAAAGTGAAGTGAAGACTCCTAAAATGCAACCTCTGAATCCGTGGATAATGGTGGGCATACAGTGATAACCTGACTGTAAAGGTAGAGGAGATGTATGTCCTCAAAATAATCCTCAAGATCTGCAGTGTGAGACTCAACAAACAAGAATGTGTCTGCAAGATAAGAATCCCACGATGTAGCAGATAATGAGTGACCAAGATGGTCATGATGCTGAATTGAATCCATAGGGGCCAATATGGTGATACTGATGTCATCAGGAACAACAGATGATAAATGAGTAATCTTAGTCTGAAGAGTAGGAACTGTGAGACAAGCCTCTGATCCATCTGAACATGCAAGGGTGTCTAAATACTCAAGCTCCTCTAAAGTATCATGATCAAAAGGTATATTCTCTCTCCAAGCAATGGGTAAAAGACAATCTAAAGTAGGATCCTCTGGGAATGGAGAGAAATTTGGGTCTCCATAGATCTCCCAAAGATGTGTCCAAAGTGGGTGGGGACACAAAATGTCCGATATAGCCCACATAGTGTCATTATCAACACTAGACAATATAAGTCCTACTATGTGATCTCTAATAATATCCCAAGCTAATTTCCCCTCTGAAGTGGCTGGTTCAGGTATGAGATCATATAAATAAGACAAAATATTAAGCCACCTACAATGTGTAAGTATACTCTTTGCCCATGACTCATAATTACCCAATTCCAAAATTACAACTGAAGGGTGAGTAGAAAAACCCATGATGACTCTTCAAATTAAATAATATGAGAAAACTGACCTTACTACATGTAGATCAAATAAAATAGAGCCAAATGACGCAAACAGAAGGTTCCCAAGTGCCAAAATGTCCAAGTAATTAAGCAAACTATGAAAACACAAAAATTCAAATAAAATATACCTAGGGAAAAATCTGGGAAAATAAGTCTGATCATTGTGCAGAGCACTTAACCAGATTTTCGATGCCTATTCATTTGTGCAAAATGGAGTCTGAATGCAAAAGTTATGCCTCCCAGAGTGAAAACAACAACTTCCAACTTAAGAGGCCAAAAAAAGAATAAAAAAAGAAAAAAAAGAAAATGACACCTACACCACTGGATAGACCGTCGAACTAGATTTCCAACGATATCTCGTTTGCAAAAAATGGACACTGTATGCAAAAGATATAGCTGATTTCGTAAAATTTCTTGAAAACTACCAATATGGCCTCCAGGAGCCCTCAGAGGCTAAAAAAAATAGAGCCCCTGGTCACATGCAGGACAAGGGGGCTGGCGGCGGAGCCCTTGGTCACCGATATGACCATTGGCTGGGAGTTGGGGCCGCTGGGGGCTGGGCACTGACTCTCGGTCGCCTATGTGACCGTTGGTGGAGGTTTAAAGCCCGTGGGGGCTGGCAGGGTGCGAGCGACAGGTGAATGGCGATCTGGGCGGTGGTGGTCATCAGGCAGTGCTCCGGTGGCCACTAGGCGGTGGATGGGCGACGCCTGAGTTTTTAACTGGCCGCGCGGATTTTAATCACGTTTTTAATATTATTTTTTTTAAAATTTTTTTTTCTATTTTCGTGCCTCAAGAAGCGAGCTGGGGAGGCCGTACGACCTCTTTGGCTAATTTTTTTTGCCTTTTTTTCAACTTTCTCAGAAATCAATGAAACAGCAAGAATTTCTAGGGTTTTTGGGTGCTCTGAATGCGATGGTGATGTCCATTTTTCCCAAAAATACACAGAAAAATTGCCTACCCCCAAATCCACAAAAAAAGATGCTTGGCTTGAAACCCTTGCATAGAAAAAATCACTGTGAGGAAATATCTTCAAAAGACAAACATGCAGCTACAGGTCTGGAGCTTTGATACCATTTAGAAGTTGAAAAACCCAACCTCACAAACCCCAAGAATCACCTGCATGCAATAACTTATCATGTGCAAAAGATATTCAGAACCAAAGAAGATGTTCTGCAAGCCTGAAACAGTAAAAATGCATTAAGAGAATTAAATAATTACAATGAGATCAATCCTTATGAAGGAGATCAAGAAACCCTAAAGTGTAACCTAAAAGGGAAACCCTAGTGTGCACACTTAATAATTAATTATTAATGTGCCTAAGTTTAGCTTAAGTAACTAAAGTGATAAGTGACTTAATTAATTAACCAATATGATTAAATTAATTAAGTGAAATAACTTATTACTCTAACACAATCCTTCTTCAACCTAAGATCTACAAAACATATAAGAGGGAAAAATTGTTTGTTTTTGGTGAATGGGGGTTTGCCTTGGTCAAAACCCATTTTGATAATTAAACCTTGAATTGAAACAATGAAACATGAAATGAATGATGAATGAACAATTTCTATGTTGCAACTCACCAAACCCTTGATTTGAAACCCTTGAAGGACTAAAACTTAGTAGATCTCTCCAAGGTATTGATCTTACATGAAATGGCTTGATTGATGATATGATTTTGATGCTTGAATCTTGATTTGAAACTTGAAACCTACATCACAATGTTAGCTCCAAAAACATGCATGATGCTTGATAACTTTGACATGATGCTTGAGATCTTGATTTCTGCAAAAAATTCTTGAGAAATCTGCTCTTGAACACCTTTGACAATAACCTTAGCTCTTGTGAAACTTGAATTAATGCTCTCATGAATTCCCCTAGGATTTGAATTGATAAAAAGACCATGCTTTTATAGACAATTTTCTAATTTCCCAAAAATTGAACATTACAAGCTATAATTTGAATTTGAATTTGGGATCATAAAGAGGCCACCAAAAACATATTTAAAATTTGAATTAAGCAATTAAAGGGGGCAGAAACTAAAGGGCGAATGGTTCCTAACCTAAATTGCTAGGACCTATTCATTTCAGGGTGTTAAAAATGAGAATTGCATTAATTAAATCACGATTCCCCTTTCAAAAATTGCAATTAATTAGGATTTTAGATGCATAATAGGGCCAATTAGAGGCTTAATTAAGTCCAATTAATTAAGGGACTCAAACATAGTGTGAAAAATGTAAAGGAGTACATTTTTCAACACTACATTTAGCCCCCACTTTAGTGAGAGGATGAACCCTGTTTCAAACTCATACTAAAGTAGTCAAACAAGCGTCAAGAGAGGTCTAATTTTACAACTATTGGAAAGATAAGAAAAAAAAGTTCAAGGAGGATGATCAAGCCCCCATGATCTAAGATCTCATGGTAAACCAACAAAGGCACAAAGAGACACATGCCTATGTTAAATATGCAACAACAAGACAAGATACCCAAGAATACAATGTCAAAATTAGAGAAGAGAGAGAGGGGATGGATCAAGCCTCGACTATTTGTCTAGTCGGTATGGATCAATCCTTGGTTTTTTTTCCAAAAAAATTTACAAGTGGAAACCTATTGTCCACTATGCAAACAAAATGCGCTCACACGGGCTAGTGAATTTTTTTGTCCACTAGGTGAGCCCCAAAAGTGGCTAAAGGGAATTCATGCTAGGTCTATAGGCTCACATTGTACTAACCATACCAAAGTTATACCTTCTGATAAATTTTATAAGGCACCACATAAATGGTCACAAGGCTAGCAAGTTGTGTTATGTTAGGCACTCATGAAAAGGTTTCCACTGGCAAGCAAGTTGTGTTATGCTTGGTGGCCTTGATACATGCAATAGGATATTCAAAGGGGATTTTATTAGTTCATGAAAGGTCTCACCTTAGGTAACATCATTCCTAATGTCTCTAAGAGAGGACTAGTTGAGGATAAAAGATTCACAACTTAGGGCATGCAATCCATAGCATTACCACTAACAAGAATGTTATATGCTGAAAAATGTCACAATCTTGAAGGACATCAAACCTAATGAAACCACCAAGAAGACACATCACGTGAAGTAAGAAGACTACACTTTGAAGTGAACAATGAGCGGGGACATGTATGCCCCCACTTTAAATAAATTGCTAAACATCGTGTTGTGAGTAGTTAATTTAAAGTAAAATATGATAAATGCCAATACATGAGAGCTTTATTCGGAAAGCCCTATGTAAAACATATGTTTATGAGATAGAGCTATGCCATGGAAGGGAGAGTTGCACCCTATATGCAATCCTAAGATAACACATAAGGGATCCATGGATCTAGGGTTAGCATTTATCGTTGTTGCAATGATATAATTGAGCTTGGAACCGTCATCATTCCTCAAATGACTCATGGAACAACAAGCAAAAAGGAAGAATGACACATAGAGAGAGAGAAAAAAGGGAATCTTTTGGGTCAACATGGAAGAGACCTGAATGTCTTGATACCTTGTGTCATCCCCAAAAGGAAAACACAAGACATATGGTTACAATAGATAGAAGAATATGGATACAAATAGAAGAATATCATAACAGATTTGCTTCCTTTGTATCCTTGCACCAACAGAGTGACAAGGGTCATCCAAAGTAGGCTGACAAACATATACAAACATGCCAAGCAACATTGTATAGGGGATCACATTACACACATACACATAACACAAATAGAAGACTAGTATGGCACATGCGAGTCAACCTATAGCAGGTCATCGACATCCCAGACTTGTTCATCATATGCGAAAGGCAGACAACTTGAAAAAGGGACAAAAACAAGTATTATACTAGGAGCATCACCAAATTCAATATGTGGTGAGTCACTCTTTAGAGGAGGACCATCACAGTTGTTATCATCTAAGCTCATGGAAGAGGAAACAATAAATTTAGCTCATTATGCACTTCCTCATCAATGTTTGCAATCTCATCATCATCATCATCTAGGTTAATCATAATAGGAGGCCTAATGACAACGTCCATTGTAGTTTCTCATTGTTTTTCTTGTTGTGGCGAAGGTAGAGGATCATCATGCTTTGTTTCAATTGTTGTTTGATCTTGATTTTTTGTTTTATTCTCTTCTTTTAGTCTACGAGCAATAGCAGGACGTCTATGCCTATGCTCTTTAGCATTTATATTTATTTTTGTGTGATTTTCAAGTTGTGATTGTAAAGGAGTAGGTTTATCAGCCATTGGTGTCTTTTCTTCCTGCAAGGGAGGAATGAAAGGAACCATGGGAGATTTTTCAACCACTTTCTCTTTAACTTTGTAAACTTGTTTGATCTTAGGAGGGACAATAGTACTTATTTGGTTATCTCTTGGTCATTTGTAGGAACTAGGTGAAGGATTTATCATGGGTTGGTCTTGGTTACTTGGAAGAGATTTGGGTTCAATCATGGTTTCAACAATTATAGGAGGCTCAATCATGTGTTGATACATGTTGCTAAGGGATAATTCTGCTATGCACTTTTCCTTAAACTTTTGATAAGATTTGAAAAAGAAGTCTTCACAAGGCTTAACAAGTTCCATAGGTTCGGGACAAAATAAATCCAATGAGAAATTCCCACAGGAAGACAAAGGATTAAAGCCACTATGGTGCATGGTAAAGATCTCATTGCCAAATGGAAACTTTAAGCATTTATGCACTACTAATGGGACAACATCCATGGAGCGTAGCCATGGATAACCAAGCTTCACACAGAATTGGTCTAATGATGGGATGATGGAGAATGAGACATTCAATTTTTTTAGTCTAACTTGTAAAGGAAGAGTGATCAAACCTATCGCAGGGAAAGAAAAACCATTATGCGTTTTGATCCATGCTTTCAATTATTCATAAGAATCTTGATAAAGTTCATGCACAAATAAGAATTCCTTGGTGATCACATTCTCTACACACATGAGATCAATTAATATATCATTAGTATGCTTGTCATTTATTCTTCTGGTGATGTAAAGAGGACCATCGGGTGCTCGTCTAATTATGTCATTTAGTGAGAAATAAATGTCAAGGGGCATTTTGGTTTGACCCTTACAAGGTTGCACGTCAATGAATTCAACCACACATTCTAAGTCTACTACATTTTTATTCATATTGTCATTATTTGTACCTTCGAGCTATTCAAAATTCATCACATCATTCTTGGCATTAGTAGCTTTCACCAAAGAGATATTATGATTTGGCATGGGGTTGGTAAATATTTGCAAATTTTGACTGGGTGGGGCAATGGACTTATTTCCTTGATCATTAACACCACCAATCTAGATGTGATTAGAATCAATGAGGCCTTGCACAATATGTTTAAGATGCTTGCATTATTTTTTATCATGTCCATTTTGTCGATGATAATGGCAAAAGGCATTCGAGTTGAAGTTTGGAGGTAAGGGCTTAGTTGTATCAATGACTCTAATAGGAGGTAAGGTAACTAAGTTCTTACTTATAAGTTGCAACATTATGGAGTGAAGGGTATCGAGGAAAGGGGTAAATTGTCTACTCCTCTCCCTAAATGGATTTGTCATTTTTATAGCAGCTACTTGGGAGTTAACATGTTGACTTGTTTGAGGTGTATTTATTTGTAAAAATCCCTTGTTTTGTTTCTTGAAAGGCTAGAAATTGTTTTGGGGCACGACTTCATATTTCTTAGGATTGTTAGAAGGGGTTTTTGCTTCATGATGACTAACCAAATTCTAATAGTCATGAAGGGACATGCACAAGTGTGTAAAGGAGGGAAACTTCAACATCTCAAGTTTATCTTGAATATTGGTATGCAATTTTTTTATGAACAATCTTTGAAGGTCAACATCTAAAATATTAATGTTGATTTGTGAGTAAAGAAATTGGTATCATGCTATGAAATCAGTGACCTTTCATCTTTGTTTTGTTTACATTGCATTAAATCAGCTAAGGTCATCTTGGGACCCATGTGCACTTGGAAATGGTTAAGAAAGGCATCAAGAAGTTAATTCAATGAACTCATTGAATTATTTGGTAAATAACAAAACCACTCCAAGGTAGTGTCTTCCAAGGATCTAGGGAAAATTTTATCCAAGAGTTTATCCTCAAAAATGAAGTCACTACATAAGGTTGTGTATGCCGAGGCATGGTTATTAGGGTCTTCTTTTCCATCGTATTTTTCAAACCTAGGAATCTCTATGCCTTGTGGCATTTTTTCACTTAATATCTCCAAGGAAAAAGGGTTTCTTTTGACATATTGTGAAGGTTGGCCATTTTTACTTTGGTTCAATGTAGCAATTTGTTGTTGGAGGGATGAAACATTTTGTAAGAGTTGGTTAAGGACGTGATCATTGTTTGTGTTGTGAGATGGAGGTGAATAAGGTGGAGGTGTGTATGTGTTCAGAGGACAAGTGAATTGTAAGCTTGTGAGGGGAGATGGATTAGGGGATATGTGATTTGAATGCATAAAGCTAAAGAGATTCCAAATGGAAACACCTAAGATGATATTGACATTGCTAGTAATTTGTTTAGTTGGTGTAACAGTTGGATTAGTGTATGTAGGAATAGAGGTCATAGTTGTGGAAGGAGGAATTGGATTTCCACCTTGACTTTGAGTGAACCCCAAAGTTTGAGCACAACCAGTCATTGTAGGGACATGTTTATCAATGATGTGAGCTAGGCTACACACAATTTCTATTCCTTGTTCATTATCAAGAATTTTCCTCATGTTATCTATGATGGGAATTGCAGTACTAGCAATGTATTCAAAACTCACAAAGTTTTTCAATTTATCTAAATCTTCATCCATTTGTTTTAGTTCTTCTTGAGGGACATTAGTAACCATTATGTCAACATCAGTCACATTGGTTGTGGGTAGGGTGGTCATGGGAAATGAGGTATCAAAGCTATGGTCCATAGTGGGTTGACTAGTATCAACACTATGAGTGAAAGAGTTGGAAAAATCAAGATCCACGACGAGTGTGGTAGCGTGGGATGAAATGAGTCTCAAACTACATCTAAATATAGTATTGGTAATAGGACACCTGGTTGTGAAGCTCATAGAATTTTCACCAAACCTAGGTGCACCCAAAATGGAGAATATGCTCTAGATAAATGCAATCAAACACTCTGGAAAATGACGTGCAATGCAAGTATGTAAAAAAATAAATTTTCATATTTTAAACAAGATAATTTATTGATTATGCTATTCAAAAACCTAAAAATGATATCTTTTAATTCTAATTTTTATTTTCAAACAATGCACTCAATTTGACCAATTAAACCTAATGCAAAAAATGATTGATTTTTTATTTATTTTTGAAGCTAAAATCTAGATTTAACAATGGATCAGAATGAAGGAAACAAATACAATCACTACCCAAAATTTTGAAACAAAGCCTATACAAAGACAAATTCGCCCTAGGGCGAATGGGTCCTAGCATAGGGGTTACAAAATTTAAATTTTAGTTTAGAGCTTATGGCTTCGATTTCTTGTTTTAGGTTATAAAATGTACTTTTAGACACTGATTTTTTTAGATTTTGTTGTCTAAATGCAAGTGCAATGAATGGAAAATGATGAACAATATGACACTTTCTGAAATTCAATTTTGACTCAATATGTGAATATGAATGATTGAACATACACTAATATGCAAGTACTATGAAAAATTAATGTAATATGCATACAAATTATTGAATTTTTCAGATTTTAAAGGATGCAAAATGGAAACCTAAAACCCTAAATGAGATGCAAACTAATGCAATGTTAAAAACCCTAAATGAGATGCAAATTTAATGCAATTCAATGCAAACTAATATAAATCCCAGATCTAGGGTTTGAATGGACTCCAAATCAGGAAGTTTATAGTGCGAGAATGTCGGGTTCACCAAAATGAAATGTTAGAAAATGGGTTCATCAAAAATGGAATGGTATGATGCACCTAAAATTTCCTTCCTAGTTTCATTAGTAAAAAGAGATCTCAAGATTGACTTTCAACCATTAGGTGATTCAACCTTATTGGAGATCTTGTTGTTTTCCTTGTGACTTAGGACGGGGTAAATCAGTTTCAAATGCACTTTTGGGAGATGAACAAAAAATACTAAATGGATGTAATTATATAATGTAACACATGAAACCTCTAAATTAAACCTTAATCCGAAAAAATATAGAAAGAAATTGCAGATCTAAGAAGGGCTTGATTTTATGCACCTGTCACAAAAAGGTTGTGTTGAGTGTCATCCTGGGACTCATTTGCCCTATGGCGAATGGGTTTTGCTACAAGGGTTGAAAATTTATTTTCATAGTCTTTTGGTCCTTGGTTTACACTCCCGATTCCTCTGGGTTTCGCAATCAAAAATTCAAAAATAAATTTTGAAAATGAGTTTCTATGGCTTGACAACTTTGTCAACTTTTGCAACTTTGACAACTTTTGCAATTTTTCTCCTTTAATAGATATTCAATCCTTCTTCAGCCTAAGATTTGCAAAACACACAAGAGGAAAAAATTGTGTTTTTGGTGAATGAGGGTTTTCCTTGGTCAAACCCTATTTTGGTAATTAAACCTTGAATTGAAACAATGAAACATGAAAGGAATGATGAATGAATAATTGCTATGTTGCAAATTACCCAACCCTTGATTTGAAACCCTTAAAGGGTTGAAACTTGGTAGATCTCTCCAAGGTCTTGATCTTACATGAAATGTCTTGATTGATGATGTGATCTTGATTTGAAACTTGAAACCTACATCATAATGTTAGCTCAAAAAACATGCATGATGCTTGATAACTTTGACATGATGCTTGAGATATTGATTTTTGCAACAAATTCTTGAGAAATATTCTCTTGAACACCTTTTAAAATAACCTTAGCTCTTGTGAAACTTGAATTAATGCTCTCATGAAATCCCCTAGGATTTGAATTGATAAAAAGATCTTGCTTTTATAGACAATTTTATAATTTCCTAAAAAGTAAATATTAAAAGTTGACATATGAATTTGAATTTGGAATCATAAAAATCCCACCAAAAACATATTTATAATTTGAATTAAGCAACTAAAGGGGACCCATTTGCCCAAGGGCGAATGGGTCCTGACCTAAATTGTCAGGATCTATTCATTTTTGGGGTGCTAAAAATGATAATTGCATTAATTAAATCATGATGAACCCCTTTTGGAAAATACAATTAATTAGGCTTGTAGATGCATAATAGGGCCAATTAGAGGCTTAATTAAGTCTAATTAATTAAGGGACCCAAACACATGTGAAAATGTAAAGGAGTACATTTTACAACACTATAGGTTGAAGCCATAAAACTTATAAATCTTGTTTCATTTTGTGAGGTTGGATTTGGATAGTTGCTCCAAGCAACTTGCTCATCGTGGTTTTTCCCTCCTAGGGTTTTCCACGTATATCTAGTGTTGTGGTTATATCCTTGTTCTTTAAATGCTTTATCTGTTTGAGGCAATAATAAGTTCTAATTGATAAAACTAAATTGGATAAATTTGAAGGATATACTGATTCACCCCCCTCTCAGTATATCATTGTGTTTTAACAATTAGTATCAGAGTCAAGTTCCTTGGTGCAGCTTAATAGCTGAAGGTAGATTTTGGTTTAGAACACATGGCTAAAAAAGATTCCTCCTCCAAAGCACCATTACTTGATGGAACCAACTATGCCTTCTAGAGTATGAGGATGAAATCCTACCTTAATTCACTAGGGTATGATGTTTGGAGAGCTATAAAGGATTATTGTATTAATTTCATGTTCATCCTATTATTGATGCTAATACAAAGAAGGCTCATGAGAAAAATGCTAAAACAAATAATGTTATCTTGAGTGGTTTGAAAAACTTCAAGTTTTTCAAAGTAGTACAATGCAAGAATGCCAAGGAGATATGGGATAAGATGAAAAATATATATGAAGGAAATGATAGTGTGAAGCAAGAAAAGTTGCAATATTATAGAACATTGTTTGAGAATCTGAAGATGAAAGAAGAGGAAAACATAGCCAACTATTTGATCCAGGTAGATGAAGCAGTCAATGGAATCAAAGGTATTGGTGAAGATATAATTGATTCACTTGTTGTCAAGAAATTTATGAGAATCCTCCCTCACCGATTTGATTCAAAGGTCTTTGCAATTGAGGAAGCCAAATATCTAACAAACTAACCATGAAAGAGTTGTTTGGATATCTCCTCACCTATGAGATGAGGAATGAAGTCCAAGGTACACAAAAGAGAAGTTTCATTCAAATCTATGAAGAAAGAAAACTACATTTCAAATGTTTTAATTGTGGAAAAAATGGTCATTCTGCTTCTAAATGTCCTCTTGGAGAAAATGAAAGTAGCAGCAAGGGTTTTAAGAGAAACAATTTTAGGAGGAATCTTCTTTCCAAAGAAGATTATTGTTCCACAGAAGAAGTAGATCATTTATCATCAAATGGTGATGGAGAAGAATCACTATTGATGGCCAAGATGATCTCTAATGATTCAAATAAGACTATGGATGAAGAAGAGGGTGAAGTTGATTTTGAAGGCGAACTTATTTATGCTCTTTGAGATTTGGAAAGTGTGAAAAAATAAAACAAAGAACTTAAAGCCCTAGTTGAAGTCAAGACAAATGAGTGCACAAGAATTAAAAGGGATTTGAAGAAAGCAATGTTTGGAAATTTGGAAGATGATATCAAACCTCAAGGAATATCTCACCATGCAAGAGGTGTCTCCAAAAATAGGTTCAATCATGCATTTTTTGGTTATTGTTTCATCTACAATAAGTATGGTCATAAGGCTATAGACTACATGTATGAAATGAATAGAATAAATTTTGTAAGTAAAAATTATCTTTCTCCTCTAGTGAATGTCAATGGGACATGTCAAATCTGCAACAATAATGGACATAGAACAAAATATTGCAAAAGTGAAATGGAAAAATTAGTAACTCAAAAGGTTGTTGATGCTAAGCAAGTCAAGGAAACAAGAAATAAGGTTGAAAACTCAATGGTTTTCCAAAAAAAATTTTGTGCTCAAAGGCAAACAAATATATGGGTGATATACAGTGGATGTTCAAGTCACATGATAGGTGAAAAGATAAAATTCATCAATTTCGTTAGATGGAATGGCACACTAGTCAAGTTTGGAGACAATTCATCTGCAAGTTTTTTTGGAAAAGGCACCATAAGTATTGATGGAAAATCCAAGAATAAATATGTTCTTTATGTTGAAGATCTCATAATCTTCTCAATGTAATTCAGATGTGAAACAAAGGATGTAATCTTTTATTTTATGATTAAGGATGTGAAATTAGGAGAGAAAAATCTGGTAGATTGGTGGCAGAAGGTTCCAAGACAAAAAGAAACTTATACAATCTATAGGGTGTCAATGGGAGAAGTTATCTTCTAGGACATACAAGTGAAGGCTGGTTGTGGCACAAAAGGATGGGGCATATCAACTTTGATAATATTGTGAAGATCAACTCCATGCAATCAATTAGAGATATGCCAAGAATTACCGAGATTACAAGCACCATGTGTAAAGAATATCAAATTGGGAAGGAAACAAGAATAAGATTCAAGACCAAGGAGTATTCTACTACAAGACCATTGGAATTGGTCCATATTGATTTGTGTGGACCTACTAGGACAAAGAGTCTTGAAGGTGAAAGGTATTTTATGTTGCTCATTGATGATTTCTCTAGGATGACATGGGTTACATTCTTAAAAGAAAAAATAGAAGTGTTATCCTCAAACTCAGTTGCACTTAATTCATGGGATAACCCCTACAAAACTTGTCTATTTTGTAGCCTACGTTCTCTAAGAATGCAAAATGATGGAAATCTTACTTGCCCTCGTGCATGGTCCCAAGCCTCGAAAGGTCATTTTGAGTGTTTCCCCTTTCTGCCTTTCAAAATTTGCAAAAAAGAAAAAATTGCAAAAGGTCATTTTATGAGTTAGTCATTTTTCTACATATGCAGGAGCACTGAAATTGAACACGCTTGCATATTTGATGTAAAAAATCAAACATGTAAGAGCACTGAATTTTAGCACCCCTACATACTTTTTTCGGAATGTTTAAACACTATAGTAGCACATAATTTCTTTGTCAATGCACCTCGAGTTCACACAAGTGCATTTTAAATGCAAGTTTGAGTGGTTTTTATTTAGTTTTAATCCATTTTAAATTCCTTTTAATCATTTTTTCATCTTGTCCTCTATCTGTGTATTCTATTTTCAACTTGTTAAATCAGTGTATAGATCTTGTGCAAGGATTCAATCAATTGTTTCTAGGGTTTATTCGAGTTTCTCGCCACCATTCACCTTTTTATAGGTATGTATGGGTTTTATATCTTTGTTTGTTTTTAGTTTACTATTTTTTTTAGTATAAACTTACAAATAAGATTTTTGGTTAGCGTTTTAATTCCTTTTTTATGCTGTAAGTTTAGTTCATTTCGTTTGTCTAGGGTTTTCAAATTTATGTTGTTTGTGTGCGTCATTTTGTTTAGGGTCTTTATGCTTCCCAACTTGTAGTGTCTCATTTACACGTTTTTAACATAGAGGAAGTGTGGTTTTCAAACCCTGATCTTCCATGCCATGCATATGTTTTCCTATGTAGGTCATAGGTTTTGAGACCCCACACTACACAAGTGTTGGGAGTATATTGTGTGTGGGGTTTAAAACTTGCAGTGCATGATACCTTGACCCTCAAAATTAATAAATGTTATTCACATGTAACCATGCAGAAATTCTCCGCTAGTACATATGAACTCGACCAACATTATACCAACCCCACATGTTCGAGCGGTAAAATTTACCACTTACACGTACATACTATTGCAAAATTCATGCATAGGAAGTGAGAAGTTAGCCTTGTTTTACAAAATGTCGTATCAGTAAATTTTTCCGCTAGTACAACCTTCTTGTTAATTACCTGCAATATTAGAAATTTTTCCTAACCATGCATGTAGTCGTCTTAAGTATATGCAATGTCAGTAAAATTTACCACTCAAACATCAAACAAGCCTACCCATTCCTAGGCATAAGCATGCAAATTTTTCCCACTTAACACTTAGTCAAATACTACCACAAGCAGGGCCAACAAAATTTGCCAACCTTGCACTTAAAGTGTTTACCCCATGTAAGGGTGGAGAATTTGTTTGCCCTTGCATCTTTTAGATCTACAATGTATAGTAGCACTAAAATTTAGCGTGATTGCACACAAAAGTTAAAAACACATGTAAAGGCTAAAAATTTTACCACCTTTACACCCAATCATGCTAACACCTGCAAAAGCATTAAAATTTAGAGTCATTACACCAAAATGCAAATTTTCATTCTAACGCTTAGATTTTTTCCATCTTCGCATCCAAATTTCCATTTATCGTACACATTCTCAGCTTTTCACCACCATTGCACCTGAACCCCTCAAGTATATGCAGTAGCTCAAAATTTTCCCACTAGTGCATGTAACCTTGAATTTTTCTAACATTGGGAAATTTTACCTTCTTGCTGCAGTTTCCTCTGCATGTTGTTTGATTCCTTCGCGCTTGAGTTATTGAAAGGTTGTGAGAATTTTAATTTACACAAAGAAATTACATCAATGTTTGAGCCTTCTCCAAGTAAATCTAAAGCTATGAAGTACAAGTATCAGGGGGTTTCCCGGTAACCTTAGTGTCTTCCAACATTGATGACATAAAGGATACAGAGATAGGGCATGTGGATATGTCCAAATTTTTGGAATGTACTAAAAAGAAAACTTTGAACGAAGGGATGAGATAAATTATTGAGAGTAATATTCAGTTGGTGTCCTCCTTCCCAGTTGTCGCACATAATCTTGAGTTTTTACTTGTAGTGGATGCAAACTATAACAAAGATGATAGAAGTGTTAGAGATTCTGATGGAATGTGGTTATCAGGCTTGACACAGATTTCTTTGATTTGATTTTTTGGTGTTCGAGCATTGACTCGTATATAAATATCACAATTGAGAAGGCACAAGCACATTATGAAAAAGATCTAGATAATTGCAAAAGGAAATCAACACCAGATGATTGAAGAACACAATGCAAAATATTTTAAGATGGTCGAAGATTTTTCCTTGGAGTGATTTTGTTGAGGAAATCAATGGTTTGATTATCCTTCTCAACAGGGTTAAAGGTTTTTCTGCCTCCTCTACCTTTTAAGATTGGATGTATTTATATATTCATATCATCAATAAGAAGAAGCAACAATTTTTTTGGGGCCAACAGATCAGTGATACTATCCATGAGCAACTGGTAAAAGTGCCTACTTCTTTGAAATTTAATATGAATTCATATTTAGTATATGTTGTTGCATCCATGAGGATCTTTCCATGTCTAGCATTAAAGGGTGACAAAAGGCGTATTATAGCATATCAGTACTACCCTCAGTTGACTTTAAACTTTAAATAAGAGTATTCATCATTTTCAAAGAGTCAATGATACCTTCTTTTTTCCTTTCCTATGCATGTTTGATCTTAAACTTGAAAAGAAAATGGTTTCTGATGAAGCATGGGTAGTAGTCAATAGATTTGGTTGCTTGTACTTATAATTTTCCACATTCACTTACTTGAGGGTTGGTTTTTTTATGAGTTATCCTTACATGCTCCCAAGATACCCCAGTGATAAGATTGTTCTTATGAAGCTCTGCCGACAGATCATGTATGTCCACAGTAAGCAGATGGAATCTCATAAGCCAAGTTTAAAATTTCCTCTTTCTATTGGTAGGTATTCCATCCTAACATCTCCAAAAGCTAAGGCTATAGAACCTAAAATACAACTGGTCACCTTGAAAAATTTCAAAAGGAGGCTAGATTTCAACTATAGTGAATGGAGGATAAGATTAAAAAGAGCGATACACATGTGCACTGAGTGGAGGACATTTAGGATGACTTTTGAAATGAGGAGGGCACGAGGAAACTAGAAACATTGGAAAAGATTGTGAATCTTGATTTAGTAGATATTCCATTTTTTATAGCCCTAGGAATGAATTTGGGGATGTTTTTGGTTCACCTTCAAGTATTCCAAGTTTGTCTTCTCCTTCCTTTGATGTAACTTCACATTCATATTTGGATAAGTTTATGTCAAATTTTGTGCAAAATTTGACAAGTGGGGAATTCCCGAAGCAATTTTGACTAACACCCCACCACTTGTTACCACTACATTTATGTCTGTAGCTATCACTTCTCAAACCATTACTGTAGGACCTAAAGGGAGTTCTTCTCCTCTTCCACCTTGGTTACAAAGTAAAAAATCTAAGAGAAATAAGCAAGCCATCTCCCCAGATGAATTTGACTTTGGACAGTTGGCACCTATAAAGACAAAATCCAAAAATAAGCCAAAGACTCTTTCTAGACTACTGGTGGATAAAGTAGGATGTAAGTATATAGAAGTGGAAAAACCTCCTCCTGATAAGTCTATTGAGGAAGTTGAAATTTCTAAGTATTCCATTACAAGGGTTGAGTTGAGAAAAATAACCCATGAAAGCGCCAAGGTAGATGTAGAGTCAACATTGAATTCTCTTATTGAAAAGTTTGATAAGGTAAAGAAGATCAAAGATTAGTACAAGGACAAAGTTGAGCAGTTAACTTTAGTACTCCAAAATATTACCAAGTCTTCAGAGTCAATAGAGCCTGTAGCCACAAGTGTTGAAAATCTAATTATTCAAAAGGTTGAAAAGGTACATTCAAGGGGCAAGGCAGTCGACAAGTTTCTTGACAAGATGATAGCACAAGGGACACAACTTTTGAGTTGTTATGTAGAAAGAATGGGGAATATGGAAAATATAAGATCAAAGGTGGATAAAACTATTGATACATTTTCCCAAGAGCAATAAGAAATAGAGGCCAGTCTAGAAGATTGGATTAAAATGAAGAAACTAAAGCTCAGAATTCCCAATATAGAGATGTTTGTTGAGGTGAAGGAAACAATGAGACATAAGATAAATATCATCAAAGATTTAATCAAAGAATTGTAAGATTCTCAAGAAGCCAGTGAAGACAATTATTAGATGAAAATCAAAAAATCCTTCCCTTTGATGAAGTTATTCAGGAGTTCACATCCATGATCCAGAGGGAATTTGAAGATCAAACCTTCTCAGTGGATTCAATGGAATTTTTTTTGGAAATTTAACTCACCTTGGACAATCTCAAGGTATTTTTGGAAAGGCACAAAAAATCTTGCAACACTGTCAAGAACTCAATTGTTACACCCCATTTCTCAATTATCGAGTTGCTTTTACCTTAATGAATAAAAATGGTGATAGATGTAAATCATGATTTTGATATGATTAATAGGTGAATGAAATACTTGAATATGCATTTAGATGTCATTTCTTTTGAAGGTATGATTATGTTTTATACACTAATGGAAAGTGTGATGAATGAATATGTATTGTGATGTGAATGCTTTAATGATTTATAATGCAAATGAATCTCATGTGAATGACTAACTACCTATGTGATGCACTAAGCTAGATCCAGGAAGGATTCAAGCCCTCAGGTACAAGAGGGGGAGTATCACTCAGGAGAAGAACTTGGTCTAGTGACCCTTAATGAGCCTAACTAAGCATACACACATTCAGAGTCTAGGGTGATCGAACTTAGTCAAGTTAGATTGGGATTTGGTAAGTAAACCCTGGTTGAAGTCTTGAATAAATTGAAAATATTTTTTTGGTCGTCTTTGATTGATTATGGTTTTGGTTTTGATATTTGATTTTGTGATTGTTTCTTTGGTTGAATCGTGTGTTTGAATCTTTGTATTGAGTTTGAGTTCTTCTTCGTGTATTTCTGCGAATCAATGATTATATATAGAATGTATATATATATACATATATATATATATATACATATATATATATGTGTGTGTGTGTGTGTGTAAAAATGATAACTCATGCATAATAAATGTATACATGCATTCCTATATAGAAGTAGGAATACTTATGCGTACCCATGCACAAATACATCATATGCATCAAAATACTAATTGGACATATATCATGTATATATATATACATTTGGTATATATTTTTCGATTGATGAATAGGTAGTCATATGTGTTATAATGGATATTGGAATAATGACATATATATACATTAATATATGTATGTATATGTCTATACATACATATTCATATATATACATGTATATATATTATCATATACAATCAAGTATATTTATATATATTTAAATATCAAATAAAGATTTAATGAGAATATATATACATACTAATATATATATTATAATATATATAATAATATTAAATTATTTTTAAATTTTTTATAGTGCATTAAGTAGCACGGCCTCCATTAAGAGCTAGACTTAAATAAGAAGCCATCAGATAAGAGAATATGGTGTGCTATATGTAAAGTGTTGAATTTTATGTGAATAAAGCACTATCAATAAGGCTTATGCACATATAGTGTTGCCTTATGTTAAATACAATGTTGAGTATAAAATATACGTATGAGACAAAGTAAAGACCAAGTCAAAGGTTGTGCATGGTAAAATGTATTAAATTGATACATTGGAAAATGAATGAATGAAGTTTTAAACGCTTGAAAGAAGTATTTGTTGTTTTATTCATAAGGACGCTAAAACATGAAATGTGACACTAAAACCTATAGCTTATGGAAGCAAAAATTAAGTCTTAAACCTTTGGATATGCATAAACCCAGTCAATGATAAGTTAGCAGTAATATAGAGGGGTAGTCGACTTGAAAACCAAGTAGAAACCTGCTAAGAAGCTTTGGTGTTAAAAGAGTCTTGTTGTCTCTTGAAACAAGTCGACTTAGCCATTTTAAATGTGAGGACTATCATGTGTTGCAAATCTATGAGTTAGTTAGATGAGTCGTTGAATGGGAATAAAAAGGTGGCTAAAGTATTAGCTTGTTTGTAGCCTTTGGTTGCTCAAATTTTAGTATATATAGAGGTGCTCTTTCTACCATTTGGGACACTTTCCATTTTGATTACTTCATTGTTATTCTATTGTATTTTTTGTGCAAAGTGATTTGAGAGCTTGAGATTTAGTGAGTTGTTTTGTTATTTTGCTTTAGTATTTGTTGAGAGATTCGGTAGAGGTTAGAAGTGGGAATTGGGTTGATCTTAGAGGAAGTAGAAAGTGGGCTTGAGGGATAAAGCTAGGAAGGAAGGATGATCAATTGGAGCTTTTGTACAAGCACGTTGATTTCTATTCCCTTGTTCTTTATGTTTGAAAGGTTATTTCTTATTGATTGTCTTGTTTGAAAAGGATGAATCTAAATATGTGTTATATTGCTTGGGTAAGATTGCATGTTCTTGATTGAATATTGCTTTGGTAAAACCTCTTTATTTGGGTTTATATATATATATCCTTTATGTGAATTTATATAATTGGGTTTCTATTTAAACTATTCATAGTTAGTCTATACTATACATATGTAGAATGAAATGTGAGATATGGAATACATCGATGTCTTGTGGTAAATTGAATTTTTTTAGCTTATAATGCTAGGTAAACCCTTGTGAATAATGAGGTTAGAAATACAACGGTAATGATGGTATGATAGACATATCATCGTTGATAGGATGTGATGTTATGCAAACCCTGTTGATAGAATATACTTGTTTGATTACCTAAATCTCTTTGAAAGTAGAAAGAGTCTTATCCCTAGGGTTAGGGTGTAGACTTGAAGGTTATAACAATATTCAACAATAGAGTTGATAAAATATATTTTATGATTATGTTATTTTCTTATTTTGGTTAAGTTTCTATTCCTATTCATGGAATTCAGGAGGAGGACTCACATTCCGACAACCCATATCCAAATTGAGAAAAGGAATTGTAGGTGTAGAAGCACAAACCCTTCTTAGAGTAATGCCCTCTAGATTATATTGAAATATAGTGAAAATTGTAAACATGAGAATAATTTTGGTATATGGAAAGAGAGGTTTTATGATTTATTTATGATCACTTGTTCATACTTTACTTTTGATTGAAACCCTAGGTTGAGAACAACCTATTTGGTTGGGTTGTTTACTTGATTATTGATTGAAGCATATAGGTTGGGGTTAACCTATATGATTTGATTGATTATTTGATAGAAGTCATTTATTGGTGAAGATAATACTTTTGATGAGAGTCATTTATTGTTGAGATATACTCTTGAATGGAGACATTTATTGTTGAGATTCTACTTTTAAAATAGAGTAATTTAATGTTGTGACATTATGAGTACTTGTATGGTTAAATAGGTTATTCTTGGGGTTAGGATCATCCATGGGAAAGGGTATAACCTATGTATAGGGTATAAATGTTCAAATCAAATCGATCTATGAAGGTGGTGAAATAGATGACCCTCACTCAAAGTACTAGGTGATGAATCTTTGGCCAAGTTAGTTTAAGTAGCCACTATTAATTCACCATGATCCATATTTACATACTAGGATAGGAATGTCATAAATGTAGTTGTAGAAATAGTATGGTAGCTCTAGATATGTAGGATGTGTCACCATGCTCAAAAAAAATCTAAGGGTTATGAGGTTACCAAACCAATCTCTTCGTCGAAGGGAAGGGCCATCTTGCCAAGTTTGGTAGATGTGTGGGGGACCGCAGTAGGTTCATGGTAGGCGGAAAAGCGCTTGAGTGATGATTCTCTTCATGTAGTTGGCAGCCAAGATTTGAAGATGTATGTGCCAGTATTGGGGACAACTAGAAGGTATGCACCAAGGAAAGGGGACGTCTAGAATGTATGCACCAATGTTGGGACATCTAGACCAGTTTGTATTTCTATTTTAAGTAAGCTCATTAAAGCTATGTATGTAATCATGTATCTGATGAGTTTAGTTATTAGCCTATTTTTTATTTCTTTTATGCATACTTTCATACAATATTAGATAAACCTTTTAGACAATACTCCTATGCTATGCTATCTTTTCATGTTTATTATACAACCTTGGACCTAAATTATAGTAATGGAAATATGGTTATGATACAGTAGCATTGTATGGTTTATATGTGAGTATGTATGAAATGTGGATGGAATTTTGTGTTTAATTATGGTAGTTAGCTTTGTGTATATGTTTTGTGGATTAACCTCTTGCAGATCAAGAAGAACTGGAGCTCGCAACAAAAGGAAGACTTGGAAAATGAAACAAGGGAAGTGCCAGATTAAGCTAAATGCAATAACTATTCTATGAAGACACCCGATGGAGTTGGTAGTGCATCATTATCACAATTAATAAAGTGTTGGAGAGGAATAATTATTTTTTTGATAGGATTCTGGATAACTATTTGTGTGTTTTTACATGCAATTTTGTTTTATAGAGTTTCAGTTCTATTAGAACTCTTCTTTCTTTTCAATTATAGTTTGAACAATTCAATCTTAACTATATACTCTGATATCTAGGAGTGGTAGTTATGATTACAGTTAGGAGTTATGTTTAGAATAAACTCCCTCATGCTTTTATATAGCCAATGGTTGAGTCCTTAGATAATTTATTTGGTTTCAGTATTTTGTTATCAGTTGCTTTCTAGTTTCAATTATCATCTACAGACATGTTGATTAATTAGAATGATTTCATTGAATACAATCTGTGAGGAAGATTCTATGTAATCTTTTGTGATGCATAATGAATGAAGTTCAATTTCACATAGATGCATAGAATCAAATATTTAAATTTGGTTCTAGTTAAGTGAAGAGAACCACTTAAGCAAGCCACTCAAGGTAACTCTTCTTCACTCCATTTATAGTTGTTCTATTTCTATTTATCATTGTTTCATAAATTGCATGTAAAGAATAATAGATTCTCATACTTTGATTATTAGTAATGAATGTTCATGAGCATGCATGCATTTGGTTAATTTGTAGTACTATAGAGGTTAGAATAAGTTTCATTACTAGTCTTGATCAGTTTTGAGTTAGTACAATAATTATTTATTAGCAGCAGTTCAGTTATAGGTTAAGATGTAGGCACCCATAGCCATTAGCACTAATTTGTTTATTTCACTATTATACAATTCTATAAATTTCTAGCAAGTAGAACACCTTAATCAAGATAACCTAAGTAGCCTCAAGTCTCTTAAGGCACATACAATGCAACACCATCACAAGTTTACAAACCTTGGATTGATAATTTAATGTAGTCTTTACAATGTTGACTAGATTGTTTAGTAAGTCATACCTCTGAATTGTGTAGATTTTACCAAGTTTACAAGATACTAGTTTAGCCTCTACATTTTTCATGCCATTTTTAGGGATGGTGGTATCTTCGTAGACTTGTTTTCCATGCTTTCATAGTTTAAATTTTGTTTTTCAGCATTAGGACTATTAAGCTTTATCTTATCAACATACCAGAAAGTTACACTAACATTGTGTAGGACCGCTACTATACAAAGCCATATTTATTGTATGCAGAGGCATTGAGATTCTTTGGGTAGATTCCTCCCCTCTACATGCCAAGAAGCCATGACAAAAATTGGTGAATCCATTACTCAAAGCGAGGGTAATAATGAAGAATAAATTTCCCTATCACCAACATCTAGCATAAAGAAAGAGGGTACATATCGAACCATGGGTGATGTAGTGGATGATCTTGAACATGTAACATTTGAGTTCACAATCACCAACCAGGAAAGGGCTACTGTGCTGAAGAATATTCCTCCTTCAGCATTACCAATCTTTTATGGGTTGATGACTGAGGATCTAGATACATTTCTATTTGAATTTGATGTCCTATGCAAAATTTATGACTATAATTTTGATACGCATAGGCTCAAACTCTTCCCTACCACTTTAAAAGATACAACCCTACCACTTTAAAAGATACAACCCTAAGATGGTTTATGGGATTAGGAAAGGATGTTGTCTTTGATGGGGATACCATGAAAAAATTATTCTTGGAGAAGTACCAAAACTATTGTAGAGGACTTGATAGGAGGAGAGATAAAATTTTTAGAATGTCATAGAAGGAGGATGAGCCATTAGAAGATTATGTGGAGAGATTTCAGTTTTCTTTGAAGAAAAAATCATAGAACAAGCTATTTGAAGAATCCCTCAAGTTCATATTTTTTAGAGGGGTCAATGAGGACTGTATGGATGCCCTCAATCTTATTGGGAAAGGGGATATCTCTCAAATACCATTTGAAGACATCTGCAAGGTCTGTAGAAATTATTCTAGGACCTTCACTAAGAGGCCAAGAGGAGAGAGGACATCCACTATTGGCAACTCATCCAGAGGGGTTTCAAAGATAGGGTTAATCAATTTGTTGTCCAACATGAAGGAGGACATTATCATTCACTTGGAAACTCAGTTGGAAACTCTCCACATCAAGAATAAGTAAGAGGAAGTTGAAGCAATGCTCACTGAATATTACCCCAGTTATAGCCAAAGGAAGGCAAACTGTAAATGCAAGAGGGTGGCTAGTATTCAACAAGAAAAAACTTAGAAACCTAATTTTCAACCACTTGAAGGAGAGGATGAGCAGTTATTTTACATGTCTCAAATAAGGCCATGGAAACAAAGACAAAGTATGCCACAAGACCCTCTTAACTTCAATTCATCTTTTCCCATTGGAAATCAGAATTTTTCTGCTTGGAATTCTCAGCCCTGGCTAGCTAATCAAAATCAATAGAAAAAACCTCAACAATAGCCACAAACTTAGCAAAATTGCAACCAAAAACAACCAAATCCTTGGTCACAACAAATTTTTTAGGTTTCCAATTATAACCCCCAATGGCCAACACAACAAAACTAGTGGCAACCTCAATGGAAAAAAGGCCAACAGTGGCAGTAGCAAAACATGAATTATCAGCAGCCTATACTTCCTTCTCAACCCCAAAAATAATCCATTATGCCTCCATAAAACCCTACATCTAAGCCACCAAGACCACCACAATTAATTTCCCAACCTGCACCTAACCCTAACAACAAGCTTGTTCAATAGGCTTCTACTAATGAGGCTATGCAATACCCCACTTATGGTGTAGAGGTGAGTGATTTCCACCTAAGGTTAGGGAAACAACTAGTCGAACCTTCATCTCCTCAAATCAATGAGATAGAGGATGAGGAACTTGCAATTGAAGCTTCATACAAATCACCTTTAGAGCTTGAGTCAAATCATGTACACCAAACTACCTCAAGTCCAAATCCTCCTTTCCCTAAATGCTTAGTCATTCAAAAAATTCACACATAGGCTGAGAAAGGCCTACTAGGTCAAATAAAGGATATAAGCATTAAGATTCCTCTCATCCAAACTATTAAAGATATTTAAATTTATACAAAAACTATGAGGGACCTATGTCTTAAGAAACCAGGGAGGAAAAGGAAGGATCCTCAAATAGTTCATGTCCTAGGAAACCTTGTTGATATCATGTTAGGGAACATAATTGTCTCTAAATACACAAACCCTAGTAGTCCAACAATGGACATTAAGATTAATGGGACCCTTATCAAGAAAACTTTGATAGACTTAGGGGTAGAAATCAATGTCATGACTAAAGAAACAATTTAATTACTTCAGTTAGCCAACCTTAGACCTACACAAACTATTATACAATTTGTTGATAGGTCAATAGTCAAGATTGAAGGAATCATTGAAGATTTAGTTATTGCATTAGATTCTTAGGAATATCTTATTGATTTCATAGTTTTACGTCCAAAGGTTAATCTTCCAGGATATCCACTCATCCTAGGCAGACCATGGTTAGCTACAACTGATGCATTCATAGGCTTTAGGTCTGGAAATATGATAATATCTAATGGAACTATGACCAAAAAAATGGTCCTCTATCCTCTAGCCCAACCTTGTGTTGATCTTGAGAAAACTATTTGTTCTACTTTAGATGAGGAAGATAATTATTCCTTGCAGACATTGATGAATATAGAACACAACCCTCTATTGGATTATCAGGATGAAGATGAGTTGATTGCTCACATAATATAGAATGACTGTGGTAGGAGCCAACAACAACAAGACTGTCTTGCATGCCTGCAAGACCCATGCAAAGTGTTATACCCACCAATTTCTTAGAAGAAATATCTCAAATATTTTATTCCCTACTTCCACAACAATGTGTACCAATAATTCTAAGCCTTGACCTCTCATCTATGCAAGAATCATCTGAAGAATTAGAATTCATTCTAGAAAAAATGTTGAACATAAACAATGCATTGACTAAGGAGCAGCAAAATTCTTTAACTACTATGTTGCAGGCACACACAATAGCATATGCATGGGACTACCATGATATGAAAGGTATGGATCCTGAATTATGTATGCATAGGATCTATATAAATGATGGTTATAGACCCATTAGATAACCTCAAAGATGAATAAAATCAAGTTTTTCCTTCTTAATATTTTGTTTTATCGTGTCCAACAAATGATTGATGTACTATCTTGTGATTTATATGCAAATCCTTTATTGTATGTCTCATATCTCAACACCTTTAAAAAAAAAAACCCATGTTTAGTGCAGGTTGTAGGTTGTGTTTCTCATTTAAATAGCCATTAAGTGTGAAAATTTTATTTCCCTCTTGAGCTGTAAAACTTAAACCTTCCTATGAAACACTTATGCATTAATATGTGTAAATTTTTGAGTTGTGTGAGAACCAACTGAATTATTGAGGGAATTGTGTGTTAAAACAGTAGTGTAGGCTTTGAAAAAACCATTTGGTGCATACCTTAGGAAAAAGTAGGTTCATTTTCATGTTTCCTTCTTACTCTTTTCCTTAGCAGAGGATTAGTTTATTTAGTTTAGGTGATAGTTCCAAGGGAATCAACCCTCTCTGGAGGTTCTCTTTTTTCATAGATAACCCACAAACCTAGAAGAGATCCAATGTTTTACTAGTAACCTAAGTTCTACAGCTTAGCAAGGGTGCATTATTTGGTGATAACAAGATGATGAGCTCTATAAGTGGAGTTGAAAAAATGTTCAATCAAAGATTAGAACTTGAAATTAATAATTCCATGGAAAAAATGCAATTGGAAATAGACATGATAAGGAATTTAGGAAAAATGAGTTTAAAACTTCACTAGGTTGAACATGTATTGCATATGAGTTTACATACATGCAAGCAAAAAAAGTGAGATCTATGATGCTATAAGTGGAGTTGACTTCACATGAAATCAAATATTCTCGAACTTAAGAATTCCATGGAAGAAATACAATTGGAAATAGATTCAATTTAAGGAGATGGTAAAATGAATTTTCAAAGTCACTAGGCTTTGTATTGCATATGAATTTACATGCAAGCAAAGAAAGCGAAAGATGATGAGCTCCATAAGTGGAGATGAACAAATGTCTATCAAATATTGTAAATATATATTCAATTTAAGGAAATGGAAAAATAAAATTTCAAAGGACCGCTAGGTTTCAAGTATTGCATATATAAATTTATATGCAAGCAACTTAGAAAGTGAGAGACATGATGAGCTATATGTGGAGTTGAATGTAAATGAAATCAAATATTCTTAAACTTAAGAATTCCATGGAACAAATTTGAAATGATGATAATGACCTTATGACCATTTAAGGATATGATATGCAACATGAGACCAAATGAGCTTATGAATACTAAGATTAAAAGGTATGCCAAATGAAACTAAGGGGATGAACCTTTGGACCTAGGAAAAAGGATGATAACCAATATAGATGCTAACCAATGTTGTTCTTTTTAACCAATGAAGTGAAAATGCAAGGTTGTTGTTCTTTTTAAGTGTAAGTTAAGGGATCAACCACACCAAGGCTCCAGGTCATGGAGAGCCAAGAGCGAAGGGCTTCCCTATCTTACCTCAAGCTAACGGGTGTTTAGGACAAGAATCGAGAATGAAGAGCACTCTCAAGTGCTTCTGTCACTTTACAGATCTGAAAAACTAAATGAGGCTAGACGAGCCAGTTTTTGGAGTCCAACCTACACCTTAGACAACTCTCTATTGAAGGATGACAACGTGGGTCCGGCATATCTCTAACGCATTGGTGTCCATACGGCCAGAAAACGTGAAAATATAGTATAGAAAAAAAAAACCTACTAGTTGTCTAGCTGACTAATTTTAACAAAATAAACAGAATAATTAAATACGAGAAATAGATACGTAAATTATAAAGAGGGTAGATGAAGATAAGGGTGATGAATATCAACTCACTGAGGCTCCAATTTTCCAGCGAGCTCCATGTACACATTCACCTACACATAGCCAAGAGAGGAAAAAAATGTTGGGTTGTATAGGGGTTTGCCTCAGTCAAACCCTCACTTTGGTGTTTCCACCTCCACGGAAAACTAGGAAAGCCACAAAGTAGAAAATATGATAAAGAAATAGAAGGGAGAGTATTGAACACTACAAAATATATAATGCTACTCTATCAAACCACAATAAGAAAAGGAAATCGAAGCAATACCACCTCCACCCAAAGGCTCTGAAGGCCAATGAAGGGAGAATGCAAGGCAACAAGCTTGAAAAAGTTGACACGACCGTAGTAGTGATGAAGGGAGGTCTCGCAAGACTCCAAACTCGCAGCTTCTATGGTAGCACAACACGTACGAAAATGAAGTTGATAGAGTAACAAGCTACTGTAATTCTCAATGGAATTGTGAAGATTCTCAAGAGAATGTGATGAATTGCTAGAGAGATCAAGAATTGTTAAAAGATGAAGTATAATGCTAAAGAGATGAAGTCATAGTGAAAGATAGGCATTTCAAGATCAAAATGGGAGAGAAGGAGCCATTTTCGGGTTGGCTGATTGATACAAAGGTGTTACACTTCGTGTCCAATGGAGAGCGTAACGTCCCTGTGGACACTAGAGGTAGGAATCTGTCAGGGATGGCAACTTGCCATGCAGATGTACACATGTTGCGCTCGTGTCTCCAAGAAATATATCCCCACTGACACATAGGACAAATGTCAAGTGGATGGAAGGCAGGTGGGTGATGTGGAATTTTTCCTTCAGGTTTGATTTTCTAAGGTGAAGGGATGCAAAAGGGGAATTTACATAAGGGATGAAAATTCACTCCTATACATTTTCCCCCCACTTTAGTGAGCATGAGTATCGATGAGTATTTGGTAAAGTAGATCGAAGAGTTGGAAATGTATACTCGAACCGTCAAGGAAGTAGACCACGATCTGGCGAGCTTGAAAGCATAGGGCAGGAAGAGGACTCCACAAGTACTCTCTCATGAGGAGGTTTGAACAAAAGACTCTGTAGCTCCTCAAAACTATGAAGTTGAACAAAGTACACTAAAGGCCCACAAACCAATGATGGAAAAATCCAGTAGGATGCAAGCGCTTTACAGGCCCTCAGACTTGCAATGAAAGTGGCCCCCAGGTACTCTCTCCTGAATGAAGCCTAGTGTAAGGGGATTTTGCAGAGTCAGACTAAAAAGTAGCTTCACAAGCGCACCTACAAAGCAACATGTTAATCCGTAGATAAAACATGTTAGAAAAAAAAGAGCAGCCATGAAGGAAAACAAGAAGAGAGTCACACAGAGAGTAAAAATTGAGGGAAGAGCTTTCAAAGGAGTCCCTCAAGAACCCTTCAAAAGAAGAGGGGTCCACTCAAGGGACGCACTATTTGAAAGTTAGAGAGAGTCTTTCACAAATCAATTCAACACCAAGGAATCCTTTCAAAATATTTCCACTTCATCAAGGAATTTGAAAGGAAGAAAATGCCCCCTCGCAAGGGGAAGGTCAAGGATTCTCCCACAGGAAAAGATAATCCCTCCTTGGAGGAAAGTTCTTAAAGTTCTTTCTTTGCGAACCCATGATGAAGGAAACACATCCTGCTAGGGGTTCTTGTTGAGAATGCGATTTTTGAAAAAGTTTGCAAAGATTTTTGAGAAAAGATTCATTGACCATCGAATGTGTTTTCTAAAAATCAAAGTGACATGATATCCCCCCTTTAGGATGGTGTATGCTGAGCATAGAGGCACGTGACATCCTAAGGAGATAAAAGAAAGAATGAAGAAGTGATGTTATGGCCTGCGGAACAACGAGATGTCATCATGGTGATGTTGTCTCACACATGAGGGACAACACATAAGCACCACAACATCAAAAATCAAGCAAAGAAGAGAGAAATATAACACTGCAAAAAGAAACAATGACATCACAAATAAGGGGAACAGGGGCAATCTAATATTTCGGGGTCAGAGATGCTCATAAATATATATAAGTAGAATAATAGTATATTAATGAACTGTCATCAACCCCCTACTATATCAGACCATATGAAGAATGCACGAGAAAACAAAGTAAAAAATAAAAAATTGGGTCAACATGGAAGGGAAGCCTAAATGCCCCCAACACTTTACATCATCCCCAATTTGTCGATAATAAATACACATAACAAAGGAATAATGATGCCATAAATAGAGGAATTTTTATGACACATAATCACTCATATATCCAAGCACCTACGGGGGTGACAAGGGTCATCCAAGAACACATAACACAAGCACGGGGGAACACAAACACACACACACACAATCTACACTACAGATAAAAAAGAGGTGCTTGCTAACACTCATCAATCAAGAGGTCATCAACCTCCCAATCTAGATCATTCTATGAGGAAGGTAGACAAGCCTACAAAGGTGGAATGTCAAGGGGGGAACCCTCCAACCCTTCCACAACAAGGGCCAAGGAAGAAGGCCCCATGAGTTCTTCTCCACTCGGTTAAACATGCACTTCACGGGAGTGCCATGTGTTACCTCAATGGACAAGGAAGGAGGCACCCAAGATTCACTGCTAGGCTCACCGAGTGACTCAAGAGTAGTGAAAAACTTAGGAGACACTGAAACTTCCTTCGTCACTAGGATGAAACATGCTAATGTAGGACCACCCTTTGAAGAAGGCAGACTCCTCTTACACCCTCCATTGCTGGAGGGGCCAATATCCATCTTTTTCTTCATCAGAGGATGTGAGTTCCCCACATACGAGGTAGAAGATGCAGAGGAGGAGGAGAAAACCATGACAGACACCACTAAGGTGTTTGGCATGTCCACAGGCTTAGAGAACGGTGGGATGTCTGGAAGGGACATCAAGAGAGGGGGCTCGATCGAAGGAGCAATAAAAACCTGCACCTTTTTAGGGTTAGGGGTGTTTATACTCATAGCAGGAGCTGGAAGCAACACTAAGGTTGACTGAACTGAAGCAGAGGGGATGGGAGAGGAGGAAACAATAGTGCGCCCTGAAACAAGGGTGGTCGAATCCCCTTCCCTCCTCTACAAAGTGGCCTGCTCAATCACTAGAGCCTTTTGCTTATGCTTGCGCTCATGCAAAAGATGGTTTCTATGACTTTGGGAGGTAGAGGTCGGGAGCTAAGATGGGACAAAGGGCTCCTACTCAGCCATCAGAGTGTCCATCACAACCACTTTTAGTGGAGGGAGAGACTCCTAGATGGGAGTAGGAGGGAGGGACTGAGAAGAGGTTGGAGAAAAAGTGAGAGGAGTCATCTCTAATGCCTCGGTGATGGGCCTCTTCCCATTCACTACCTTAGGAGCAGGAGTCATAGGAGGCCACAGAGGCTGAGACATAGAGGACTCCCCAGAAGATCCTTCCCCTTACCAGACCGAATGATCCTAGGCACCGTAGGTAAGATGTGAAGTTCAAATGTCATACGCTTGGTCTTTTTCCAAGTGGGCACCATAGGATTCTCTATCAATCACTTAGGAGTGGAATCCGATGACACCGTAGCAGGGTGAGAGGAAGCGACAGATGGGACAATAGAAGAGGAGGAAGAAAAACCTTGAGCACGCTTCTCTTCCTCCCTTCTCCAAGCCAAGGTGGCATGACTGTGAGGTTTCAAATAGGCCCCATGTGAGACAACATAGGGAGGTGGAAGGTATCTCACCTTAGGCATTAAGCTCCCTTTCTTGTACTTCTCATAGGTTTGGTACAAGAGGTTTGACTTAGGCAGAAGCAGACCAATGGGTGTAGGCCAAAAGTGATCTAGAGAATAGCTACCATGTGTAATCAATGGTTTATAGTCGATGTCATGGATTACATGCATTAAACCCTCATGGATAAATTTTAGACACTTATGCATGACCGAGGGAACTGCATTCATAGCAACCAGCCAGGGGATACCTAGTTTCACTCTGAAGAGTTCAGACATTGGAATTAAGTCAAAGAGAAAGTTTACTGACTTAGGTTCAACAAGGTCCGACAAGGTGATGCTACCAAGGGGAGGTATGGAAAGTCTATTATGTGTACGAATGGTACTTTCAAGTGCGTCATACCCATCTTTGTGCAAGAAATTGATCAACATAATATCCTTAGTAATCACATTCACCTGACATGTTAGGTCAACAAGAACACCTGTTGCAGTGTTTTCGTTGATTTTTACGGGGATGTATAGAGGAGATGGCTCTCTATTACAACCCATCGACAGGTCCTGTGAGGTAAAATTTATACTAGGAGAACTACTTGCAAGGTACAAAGAAGGGATAGGAAGATGCACAAAGGAGGCCAAAGGTTTCACAATTGAACAATGACCCAACTAAGGCTTTGTTCCACAATGCCTATGAAACCTTCTAACTATGCCACTAGGGGTTGCAGGTTGGGTTACAAGGTGAAACGTCTCACAACACTCACACCTACAATGCTCCTAGGATACGAGGAAAGGACCCTTTAGCATTGCCAAATAAAATCAAAATGGTTCACGTCAAGTTCACCAAAATGTAAGGTAGGGGGACCAACCACACCAAGGCTCCAGGTCATGGAGAGATGAGAATGGAGGGCTGACCTATCTTACCGCAAGCTAATGGGTGTTTAGGAAAAGAATCGAGAATGAAGAGAACTCTCAAATTATTTTATCACTCTATAGATTTGAAAACCTAAATGAGGCTAGACGAGCCAGTTCCTGGAGTCCAAACTGCACCTTAGACAACTCTTTTTTTTTAGGATGGCAGTGTAGGTCTGGGATGATAGTGTGGAGTGCTGGCATCTCTTTGGCATGCTGGCATGCGTATGGCTAGAAAATGTGAAATACAGTATGGAAAACAAGAAATACTACTAACTATCTAGCTAACTAATTTTAACAAAATAAACAGAATAATGAAATACGAGAAATAGCTACATAAATGATAAAGAGGGTAGATGAAGATAAGGGTGATGAATATCAACTCACTAAGGCTCCAATTCACTAGTAAGATCCATGCAAATGTTCACCCGCACACAGCCAAGAGAGGGAAAAATGTTGGGTTGTATAGGGGTTTGTTTCAATCAAAGGCCTCTTTGGTGTTTCCACCTCCACAGACAACCAAGAAATCCATGAAGTAGAAAATGTGATAAAGTAAATAGAAGGGAGAGTATTGAACACTACAAAAGATACAATGCTACTCTATAAAACCACAATAAGAAAAGGAAATTGAAGCAATACCACCTCCACCCAAAGTCTCTCAAGGCCAATGAAGGGAGAATGAAAGACAAGAAGATTGGAAAAGTCGGCATGACCACAATAGTGATGAAGGGAGGTCTCACAAGACTCCAAACTCGCAACTTCTATGGTAGCACAACACGTACGAAAATAAAGTTGATAGAGTAACAATTTGTTGTAATGCTCAATGGAATTGTGAAGATTCTTAAGAGAATGTGATGAATTGCTAAAGAGATCAAGAACTGTTAAGAAGATGAAGTAGAATGCTAAAGAGATGAAGTGATAGTGAAAGATAGGCATTTCAAGATCAAAATAGGAGAGAAGAAGTCATTTTTCGGGTCGATTGGTCGACACAGAGGTGTTATGCTTCATGCCCAATGGAGAGCGTAATGTCCCTATGAACACCAGAGGTAGGAATCTATCGGGGATAGAAACGCACCGCGTAGATGTTCGCGCGCCATGCTCACATCCCCGACAAATATTCCCCCATCGACACATAGGACAAATTCCAAGTGGATGGAATGCAAGTGGGTGATGTGGAATTTCTCTTTCGAGTTTGATTTTCTAAGGTGAAGGGATGCAAAAGGAGAATTTACATAAGGGGTGCAAATTTGCTCATATATATTAAGTTCTAATGAGTGAAAATACAAGGTTATTGTTCTTTTTAAACCAATGAGTGAAAATTTGTAAGTTGTTATTCTTTTTAAACCAATGAGTGAAAATGAAAGTTGTTGTTCTTTTTAAACCAATGAGTGAAAATCCAAGGTTGTTATTATTTTCAAACCAATGAGTGAAAATGCAAGGTTGTTCTTTTTAAACCAATGAGTGAAAAATGCAAGATTGTTCTTCTTTTTAAACCAATGAGTGAAAATGCAAGGTTGTTGTTCTTTTTAAACCAATGAGTGAAAATGCAAGTTATTGTTCTTTTTAAACCAATGAGTGAAAATGCAAGTTGCTCTTTTTAAACCAATGAGTGAAAATGCAAGTTTGTTGTTCTTTTTAAACCAATGAGTGGAAATGCAAGGTTGTTGTTCTTTTTAAATAAATGAACTTGAAAATTCTCTTGTTGTTCTTTTTAAACCAATAAACTAGAAAGTGAAAGTTGATTTCATGTGCACTTTTTGTTACATTGGTGGTTTCCGTTGTACTAAAAGATCAACCTGTTAATTCCCGATACAACTGCCAAATTTATACAAGATCCACAGGAGGCACTTAAGCCATGTCACTAACCCAAGCATTGCGCTGCACAAGGAAGACCAAGGGACACACTATCTTGCAACAATCCCCCCAATGTAAGTGAGGGGTTCGAACCTGTGACCTCGACTCTGATACCAATTGTTACATTGGTGATTGTCGTTTTACCAAAAAAATGACATGTTAATGCCCGATACAACCGCTAGATTTATACAAGATCTACAAGAGACGGTTAAGCCATGTCACAAACCCAAGCAGTACATTGCACAAGGAAGACCAAGGTACACACCATCTTGCAACACTTTTAGATCTTCAATCGCTTCCTAAAAATCCATATATAGAATCACTTGTAAATTAAAAAACTTTACTACTTGATATGGAGAGTTTAAAGGGAATTGTACAAGTGAGTCAATCAATCCCCTCGTAGGTAATTACAATTTAAAGATCCACTTTGTTAAATTAATAGGAAAATGGTTTATGTAAACCTAGGGTAGGGAAATAATTTGAAACAATTCAATAGACAAAATAAAAACCATGATAAAAAAAGTTAAACCCATATAAAGATATAATAATTAGTATTAACTTCCAAGTTATCTAACATGTTTTTCATAATTGGAAATAGATTTATAAGGAAAACATTGAGGTATTAATAAAGGTCCTAAATGTTAGAATCCAAGATCACTTGCATGCAATAACCTGTTACATGCAAAAGACATTCAGAACAAAACAAGATCTGTAAACCTCAAAGTGTAAAATGCATTATTAGAATCTCAATTATTACAAAGAGATCAATCCTTATGAAGGAGATCAAGAAACCCTAAAAGGGAAACCCTAAATGAAACCCTAGTGTGCACACTTAATAATTAATCAATTATTAATGTGCCTAAGTTTAGCTTAAGCAACTAGAGGAATAAGTGACTTAATTAATTAACCAGTATGATATAATTAATTAAGCATAATAAATTATTACTCTAACACCCCCCCTTAAGATGAACTTAGGAAGAAGCTAAAACACTAGAAGAAGATGCATGCAAGAAAAGATGGGTCCCGGCAACTAGGCCTGATCAGGTACCCATTTACAAATGCAAGAAAGAGGTAGAGGAGGAAAACCCAGTGGGACAAAACCCCCCTACAATGATATGACATGCTGCAAAGAAGCACTGGAAGAACACTGTAGAGTAACACTGGAACCGCAATCTGGCAAGCAAGGAAAGATACTTCTGTCTACACGAAACCATATCAGAATCATAATGATGCAACAATAGAACCGATGCCACGGAACACTCAAAAACTCCAAACGGGAACAACGCTGGAATCTATGAAGTAGCAATCAATTATTGAATGATGTATCACTGAAAACGAAGTACAAAGATGCAAGATGCACTCTCCCAACTGCCAAAATATCCAGGTAATCTCCAAAACACCCATCGGGCCAAATCTGGATTAACGAAAAACCTGGGACAAATACAGAAAAAAGTACATGGACAGCAACATAGAGCTCCTCAATACCTTTCCAATGCCGCAAAGATAGCAAAAATCGGAGATCATGGCAAAGAGTTATGAGCTCGGAAGCATAAAAAGTACATCTGAATTAAACCAGCAATTAATGCAGTAAAATAGGAAAATACTATAAAATAAACAGCACCATAGGATAGTGCTCAGAACCAGCTTTCTGGCAATATCTTGTTTGCCCAATTTCGATACCGTATGCCCAAGTTATGCCAAAAACAAAAAAACTGCTCTTTTAAGGCAAATAAGGGTTAGGGGGACAAACTGCCGTACGACCGATGACTTCATGCTGACATCAGCACTTCACTGCAAAAAATTTGATGGCCATCTGGCCGTTGGCGCAAAAATCCGGCCCTCCTGCAAAAAAATTTGGGGCCTCTGGTCGCCATATGACTGTGGGCGGGGGGTTCAGGGGCCTGAAGTGGGCGGAGCCCTTGGTCGTCCATAGGACCGCGGCTGCAGCGCAGGAGCCCTCAGGGGCTGAGCAGGGTCGGCAACCGGATGGGGGAGCCACCGACAGCGGCGGCGGGCCGGTGGCTGCCTGGTGGCCGTTTGAACTGGGGGCGCAGGCATGGATCCCAAAAATGGGTTTTTTAAATTTTTTTTATCGATTTTCGTGCCTCGTGAAGCGTGCTGGGGAGGCCGTATAGCTTCCCTGGCAAAATTTTTTTGCCTCAGAAACCAACTGCTCGAAAATGGACAATTTGACAGGTATTTCTAGGGTTTTGGGGTGCTGCGAATGCGATGGCGACGTCCGTTTAAGCCCATAGTCTCCCGAAAATTCGGCTACCCCCAGATCTTGCAAAAAAAGATGCCTGTGGAAACCCTTGCACTTGAAACTCACTGAGAAGCCATATCTTCAGATCACGAACAGGCAGCGGCAGGTCTAGAGCTCTGATACCATGTTAGAATCCAAGATCACCTGCATGCATTAACCTGTTACATGCAAAAGACATTCAGAACAAAACAAGATCTGTAAACCTCAAAGTGTAAAATGCATTATCAGAATCTCAATTATTACAAAGAGATCAATCCTTATGAAGGAGATCAAGAAACCTTAAAAGGGAAACCCTAAATGAAACCCTAGTGTGCACACTTAATAATTAATCAATTATTAATGTGCCTAAGTTTAGCTTAAGCAACTAGAGGAATAAGTGACTTAATTAATTAACCAGTATGATATAATTAATTAAGCATATAAATTATTACTCTAACTTCTAAAGATATAATAATTAGTATTAACTTCCAAGTTATCTAACATGTTTTTCATAATTAGAAATAGATTTATAAGGAAAACATTGAGGTATTAATAAAGGTCCTAAACACACACAAGAGAGAGAGAGAGAGAAGAAATAAGCATGTACCTTGTTTCATTTTATGATAATTTGCTAAGTTTTTTTAGCGCCTCTTTTGTTCTTGTTCTTCTGAATAATTTTGAGTTGAGCCTTATTTTGTCCTTTTGATTGTTGTCTCATTTTCTTCTTCAAGTAAAATATGAATAAAGACAAATCCTCTACCAAAAGTAAATTCTCCTCCAAAATTTTCCTTGATTGATAAAAATGCAAAGTTGTCTTCTCCAAAATTTGCCTTGATTGATAAAAATGCAAAGTTGTCTTCTCCAAAATCTTCCCTCCTTGATAAAAATTCAAATTTCTCTTCTCCAAAATCTTCCCTCATTAAAAATGCAAAAACATCTTCTCCAAAATCTACCCTCCTTGATAGAAATGTGAATTTATCTTGCAATGATATGGAAAAATGAAAAAATAAGCTTGTATTTATATGCATATGAAATTAAAAATAAAAATAAAAATACATTCGTTGGTTGAGGGTTTGAGTGGACATCGGCTAAGGTTTCACTCTAACCACCTTGACAAACTTTTTTTAATATTATTTCAAAGGGGTTCAAGTGAACCCCCATTCGCTCGAACCCCCATTCAAGCGAATGGGTCAAGGGGGGTTTGCTCGAACCCCCCTTTTTTCCCCTTATCTCCCTCTTCTACCAAATTTCTGCAAAAAATTTCCTTTCGAAGCTCAGGTTGAGGATGAAAATGGAGGAAACTTCACAAACCCAAATGGATGATGGTAGTCCTCGGAATGAGCTATCCATCGAATATAATTTTAATATATTTTGGTTTCATTATGTTATTTTTTAGTTTAATTAAACATAGGTTTTTCATCGAAAATCAAGCTCTTTGTTATGCACATATGGAAAAATAGTAGATTATAAAAAAATTGAAAAATAGGTTTGTGCTAGGTATTGATGTCCTTCATCTAGTAAAAAAAAATTGAATTTCGATACATACAAAAAAGGTTATGTTGTATATGGTCCGCTTATGTCTAAATTGTAATTGGTTTGACTTCAAAACTTGTTTAAGAAAAATATTCAATAAAACACTATGAAACCAAATGAACGTGCTAGATATCATAGTTACAAAGCTAAATTCAAAAAAATTAGAATTTTATCCTTCATAGAAAAAAAGTTATGTTGTTTACGGTGAGCATCACTCTTTAAAAATGGTGTTTACTGTTAAAATCTACTTTTTGAAGGGAATGGAAAAAGAAATGTAATCTGATTCAACAAAAAAATAAAATATATATTTATAATCTATAGAAAAATGTCACAAATCACTAGTTTGCATGGTTTAGCAACTATAGGTGCCTGAAAGTGAAGATTTAGTTAAAAAAAGTTAGTTCAATCTCTAGTTTGGCCAAAAAATGTAAACCAATATTGTGGGATCACCCTCTATCCTTAGCCATCTAGGTCTCTCACTTAACCCTAAACCCTCAACCCTAGACACTATGCCTTAAACCCTAATCCCTCAACCCTATACTGCAGAAACCCTTGATACATCGACCCTTAAACCGTAAACCCTGATCTCTCTCTCTCCCTCTCTCTCAAGTCTCTCCCTCTCTCAAGTCTCTCTCTCACTCTCTCTATCCCTCTCCCATCCCTCTCTCTCCCACTCCCTCTCTCTCTCAACTATCCCTCCCACCCTACCTAGATAAGTTCCTCTCACTCCAACCCCCCCCCCTCTCTCTCTCT
>CM021105.1:473278662-473409537 GCA_007115665.2 Sequoiadendron giganteum
AAGCCATCAACCCTTAAACCCTTAAACCTTCAAACCTCAACCCAATACCCTAAACCCTCAACCCTAATCCCTCAAACCTAAGCCCTCAACCCTTAAACCCGTAAACCTTCTACCCTAAGCCCTCAACCCTCAACCCATAATCCCTAAACCCTTAATCCCTCAACCCTAATCCCCTCAATCTCAACCTTTCAACCTTAAACTCTAACTCCTTAATCCTCAACCCTAATCCTCAACTTCAACCTCCTTAAACCCTTAAACTCAAACCTCAACCCTAATCCTCAACCTCAAACCCTTAAACTCCTAAACCTCAAATCCCTATAATTTTCTACCTCTATACATTGAACCTCAACCCTAATCCTCAAATCCCTATACCTCAACTCCTCTAACTCTCAACCTAAACCTCAACCCTTAAACTCCTCTACCTCTACCTCTCTACCCTATACCTCAACTCCTTAAACTCTCTAGCCTAATCCTCAACCTCAACTCCTAATCCTTTAACCCTAAACCCTCTACCCTCTACCTTATACATTAAACCCTCAACCCTCAACCCTTAATCCCTCAACCCTCAACCCTTAAACCCTAAACCCTCAACCCCTATACCATATACCCTATACATTGGACCCTCAACCCTAATCCCTCAACCCTATATCCGCAACCCTCAACCCTCAACCCTCAACCCTAAACCCTTAAACCCTGTACCCTCTATGCTCAACCCAATACCCTTTACCCTCAACCCTAATCCCTCAACCCTCTACCCTCTACCCTCAACCTAATACTTTAAACCCTCAAACCTATAGGTCCTCAACCCTATACCCTCAATTCTCAACCCTCTACCCTATACAATAGATCCTCAACCCTCATCTCTCTAATGCCTTCCCTCCTCTTCTCTCCTTCTCTCTATCTCACTTCTCCCTCCATCCCTCCCTCTCTACCCTAATTTCTCAACCCTACACCCTCAACCCTTAAACCATTCAACACTCAAACCTAAACCCTCAACCCTCAACTCTCAACCCTTAAACCCTCTACCCTCTACCCTCAACCCAATACCCTAAACCTTCAACCCTAATCCCTCAACCCTCAACCCTCAACCCTTAAATTCTCTACTCTAAACCCTCAACCCTCAACCCTAATCCCTCAACCCTTAAACCCTAAACCCTAAACCCTAAACCCTTAATCCCTTAACCCTCAATCCCTAAACCCTCAACTATAAACTCTTAATCCCTCAACCCTCAACCCTTAAACCCTAATCCCTCAACCCTTAAACCCTTAAACCCTCAAACCCTCAACCCTCTACCCTCTACAATTTACATTGAACCCTGAACCCTCAATTCTCAACCATCTACCCTATACATTGGATCCTCAACCATAATCCCTCAACCATATACCCTAAAACCTATATACTCAAACTTATACCCTCAACCATCAATCGTAAATCGCATCCCTCAACTCTTAAACCCTTAAACCCTCAACTCTGAACCCCTCAAACTTTAAATGCTTAAACCCTCTACCCTATACATTAAACCCTCTACCCTATACGTTGGAACCTCAACCCCTATCCCTCTCTCTCTTTATCCATCTCACTTCTCTCTCCCTCCCTCTCTCCTACCCTCTCTAATTGTCTCTATCTACCCTCTCCCTTTTTCTATGTACCCCTTGCTCAATCAATCCCCACCACTCTCTCTCTCACTCCCTCTATCTCTCTTCCACTCCCTCTCTCTCTCTATCTATCTCCCTCCCACTCACTCTCAATCACTTCCTTTCTCTCACACTCCCTCTCTCTCTCTCCATATCTCTTATGTCTCTCCCTCCCACCCCCTCTCTCTCTGGCACCCTACCTACACTAACTCATTTAACCCCAATTTCCAACGAAACCTTCCGACGAAACCTATATAATCAGATGTATCGTCGGGCACTTGTGCGAATTTCCATTTTTTTAAAATTTTTACCCCGACGTTTGTCGAAATTTCGACGAGCCGTTGTTTTGTGTACGTTTCGACAAAGATCTTTCGCCAAAATTGGGGCGCACCTGCAAAGTTAAATTGTGGCTGGCATAAATTGAAATGAGCTCGACTATTTATTGCGAAAGTGTTTTGCTCGACGGTTTTCTTGGGGAAAATCAAAAGAAACTCAAGAAGATATCGCCAGGTTGAGGGAAGTTATTGTATTTTTCTAGAATTCATTTGTGAAGTCAGATTTGTACTTCCAGGTTTGAAAATCATATTTGAAAGCATCATCTCATCAGATTTCATTTATAATCTTGTACATTTTTAGAATTTCATTTCCATATTTTAGACTTGGCTTCACAAATTCTTTATAAGGGAATTATTTATAACTGATGGAAAATTATTGATGGATTTGGACAAAGATTATATTTGCAAGGTTTCAATTTTAACCCTAATGATCAATTTGCAATAGATTTGGGAGCCATAGCTAGATAATATCAAAGGTGTTGGTTATTTTTTTACTGTAACCAAGTTTATCTTCTAGACACATAGCATATAAAATCTCAGATAATACTGCCTTACAATACCATCAATCTATATTCTAACCCAATACTACTTATCAAATCCTTATATGAACATAGTCACCTATAACCTCACTCAAGCATTTTAATTAATTCCTTGAATTAAAGCCAAAATGAGAATCACACACCATAACAGTGAGATGAACAGAATAACCCTTGATCATTTTATTCAAGATAATAATATATTCATACAATGGAGATACATGACCTTGAAATGAGTAATTTTCATTCAGATGCTAGTACTGTCTTAAAATTAAGTACCCATGAAACTAAAACCTACAATAGAATGACACCAAACCTAAGAATAGTATCTTCACTATAATATCAGGCTCTTTACAAATTCGCTCTGCAACTTCAGTTAGACTTGACCTAAAGATATCTAACTTGCTAACCGGCCATATTTTTGGTCCTGAAATCCTTCTTATAGGGAAAATGAAGGAGCAACAAGCATCGGACCAGAAATACACCTATCACTGGTCACTTGGACCGCCTTATGACATTTCAAAAATTGGTTACAACAACCGAGTCTTTGGAGAATCTTCTTGTTCATCCCATCCACTGGAGAATAACTGTTGCATTTGCCAAACTTTGAAAACTTGCACCAAAACTGCCACCAAGACATAGCCAAAATTTGTTATAACCATAACCACTGAGTTGTTAACTGTCGGTTGTAGACTCTGTCCTATTCTTGTTCAATTAAGTACTTTTCTACCCATCCTTGATATTCCTCATCCGTTGGCCAATTAAAATTTACCACCTAATTTACCTTTGCATTGTAAGTTGTATACTTTACTGCTACTTGATTCGCCTCCCTTTCAAAAGATTCCAAAAATGTGCTAGTGTTAATGATTTCATCTACCAAGTCCTGCCATTGATGCATTGATCTAACATTTCCTTGGGAATCTACAATATCTGGTAAAGATGTGCCACTCCAGTCATCAAAACTCTTTACCAACTCTTTAATCCTCTTGCTCAAATCATCAGGTAAGGCCTGGAAACCTTGTAGTGACTTCACAAAGTCTTGAGTAGGCCTTAATTGTTGAGGCCTATTAGTTGCATTTTGAGAATTTCATTTCCAGATTTTGTTGTGCAAGTTCAATATTCTCATTTTAGGAGTATAACAGTTGGAAATCATTGTAAAATCAGAATTTAATAATTTCTGGAATTAGCATTTGAAAGTGTTTTTTGGGGTCATTAACTTCAGACTATCTTCTCTTTTGCAGGGGTGGTTGCATGCCGATTTTTTTTGGTGTAAAATATCATAATTATTATATTTTGTTACCTGTGTATGATTAAAAATTATTGGAGTGTGTGAGTTTGATATTTTTTGAAGATCTAAATATTCAAGCTTGGTAAAGAAAAATCATGTCAGATAATATTAGTCCAGAACAAAATGAAGAGACAGTTGCTAGATTGTGGGCTATATTGAAAAGAAAGGGTGATGGGAAATGTTATTGTCCTTGCAATAATTGCAAGGGCTTAAAGACGAGAAGACTTTTAATCACAACAACTGAGAAACATTGTAGGCAGCATGGTCACGTTGAAGGGGGGCATGATTATCGTCCATTGGTAAGTTGTTCATTATATGTGTTTATATTGATTGAATTTGTAAATGTTTATATTGTTTTAACATTTGATATATATATATATATATAATCACTTGATCATGATCATGGTTTATTTGTGTCTGTCATTATTATAAAGGTGGGGCACCCTAGGGCACACGATATGAATTATCACAGACCAGAGAATGTGGTTTTGCAAGTGAAGGAACATGGAGCTGTGAATATCGAAGATGAATTTAATGATCCTATGGAAGAAGATGATCATGCACTAGAAAACACAATTGAAGATGATGGTACAAATACATTGATCCATGACACATGTAGTGGCACATCTGATCATGTTGATCAAGATGACTTTGATGATGTTCATGATTTACCTGTACTTGAGAAGGCATACGAGCCGCTTTATGAAGGCTCCCAAATAACTCTTCTCTCTATTGTATTGTTGCTGGTGAACTTGAAGGTTATGAATGGTTTATCCAACATAGCAATCTCACGGATGTTAAGCTATGTCATATATGTCATTTTTTTTCATCTATTTTAATTGTTGTTAGTTCATCGCTAGTAAATAAAGGATGAAGTATGTACCTTTAATATTCTTTATATTAAGAAGTTATTTTTTGTTGTAGATTGATTGGTGAAGTTTTGTTACCACCATCAAATATTTTACCTCGCTCATACCGAGATTTATCTGGCATTATGAAAGATATTGGAATGTAGTATCAAGCAATAGATGCATGTCCCAAAGATCATATTATATATCATAAACAACATGAATTTGCAACAGAATGCCCGGAATGTCATATCAGTAGATATTGAATAGATCAACTAACAAAAAAGGTGCCTCGCAAGGTTCTTCGTTATATTCCCATTATTCCACATATGCAACAATTATTGAGGTGCGAAAGCTTAGCGTAATTTATGGATTACCATGCACGTAATAGAAGTGGAGATGATATTCTTTGAATGCTTGCGGATGGTTCTACATTTAGGGACATGGAGGAAAAATGGCCACACTTTAAAGAAGAACCTCATAATCTCAGGCTTTCATTGGCAACAGACGGTGTCAATCCATTTGGAGAGCTGAGATCTATTTACTCGGTGTGGCCTGTTTTTGTTATCAATAATAACATTCCTCCATGGATGTCAATAAAGAGGGAGCACATAATGTTGGCAATGATTGTTCCAGGTATTTGTTTACATCAATTTTCTTTAACGTAGTAGCATCTCATTCGTCTTATTTGTTGCATAATGACATATGTTTTTTCATTTAATAGTCATGTACATGAATTTATATATATTGCAGTAAAATGGTTATAATAATTATGTAATGTTTATGTTCATTCAACTAGGTAAGTACCAAGTTAAAGATATGAATGTATATATTGAGCCTCTTATCGACGAGTTACTAAAGTTATGGAATGGCGTCACTATGTATGACGTATCTAGACCAATAGGACAAAGACAATTTCAATTCCATGCAATGCTTGTATGGACAATTCATGATGCCCCAGGGCTAACACATTTTTTTGGTATGTTATAACATTCGACTGCATGACTTTAATGATATTTAATTTTATGAATTAGATATCATGCATGTTTTTAAAATAATCTATTCATTATATATAATTATAAAAATTGACATATTTAATCCAATTATATATGATTTGCAGGTCTTCAAACAAAGGGAAAATTTGCATGTCCAATTTGTGGTCCAAAGATGAAATCTCGTCATTCAACAAGTTTAGGAAAGCAGGTGTTTGATGATTATAGGCACTTCCTCCACATAAATCATAAGTATTGAACTATTGAAAAACATCTTTTCAATGGGAAAGAAGAGACTACATCAAAACCACGAAGAATGACACCTCGCCTATGGAAGTTGGAATATAATAGAATTAATCGTCAAGGTTATACATCGGATAAAATTATTTATCTATCATTTATGATATGCTTTGAATTTATATTTTTATTTTGTGATCATGCTGTAATTGACAATGATTGTTGTTGTTAATTTTTTTAACTTATATGCTTCATGAAGGTCGTCAAGGCATTAATGGTCGGCTTCCACAGGGACTGAAAAGTTATCCCAGACAATTTAGTAGGTTGCCGTACTATGAGCAGCTACAAATTGTGCATTTGTTTGATACAATGCATATCGGAAAGAATATGACAGAAACATTATGGAAAATATTGGATAGAAGGCATGACAAAGAAAAAATTGTCAAAATTTGTAGTGACATTCAGGAAGCCAGTCATGCAATGAAAATGTCATTCAATTAAATAGCAATGGAGACCAAATTAATATAAGTGCCCTTCCTTGGTTATTAATAGAGCAGCAAAGCAATGCTATAAAACAAGTCATATGAAAAATTCGATTTCCCACAGGATTTGCTGTCAACATAAACAATATCATAACAAAGAAAGGTGAATTTGGGTCAAGGATGAAAACGCATGATTGGCATACCTTCATTAAGGTAATTATTCTGGTATATTATATATATATTTGTATACTGCATGTACTTTTCAGTGTATTATGTTTACTACTTTTGGAAAAATATTAATGAAAATATCATTTTATAATTGCTGTAGTACGTTCTACCTCTATCTCTCCCAGACAACTTCGACAACAATGTCAAGCAAGTTATATATGATCTTGGAAAATACATGAGGTAAGTAGCGATATTTGTTCAATTCATTGTATATTTTTGTTAAATCTCATTAATATATTTGTGCCTTGAATCACTTGTAGATGGCTGTCATCTAAAGCAATCCATAAAGAAGATATAAATTATTGGAAGAGAAGAATTCCTCGTCTAATGTGTGAAATGAAAAAGTGTCTACCTTCAACATTTTTCAATGCACAAGAACACTACCTCATACACCAAGTTGAGGAGATTGAATTGTGTGGACCTGTACACACAAGGTCAATGTGGATGGTTGAGAGGCACTTGAAATTTTTGAAGGCTTTGGTTAGACAGAGAGCACATCCCGAGGGTTCTATGGTGGAGGGATACATGGTATACCAGACCATGGTGTACATTACTGAATATCTTCCTAAGTTTGCAGCAAAGATCCATGTAGATCGCATTTGGGATCCCAACTCCATTAAAAAATTCGAAGGGGAGTACTTGATGGGGAAAGGTAGATTGAGGAAAGTGTCAGGTAATTATAAGATGGTCATGGAGATTGGTGTAAGTGTTCCAAGGATTTCTTGCACAACTAGCTAAGAAGACCTTTCCTTGTCTTTTTCTGGGAACTTAATATTTTTTAGGTCCTTGTTAGGCTTAGATGATTAACTAAGTCCTAATCCAACTCCTCTCCAAGAGTCTCACACCTTGTGCTTCACCTTGAAGGACTAACACCAGTTTGTTATGTGCAAACTCTCTCCTACACTTAGAAGACTCTAAGTGCCAATATCATAGAAACATTAAATTGATTGCAGGGGTTCCAAACACATTAGAAACATGCCATGTACTTCCAATTGGATCCATCTTGGAGGATCTCCAAACTCCTTTCCTACCGGTTTCAAGAATTGGTCTTGAGGAGGCCTATTTCTTATAGCCCTTGACAAAGACCTTTACTTCGTTCCTGCCCAAACTTTCCAAACAACTTAAAAAACAAATTCCACATTCAAATACCCTTTTGGATTTTCTGAAGGATTCAAAAGATTCTATACTCCTAAGTCCTCTGTACACTGGTTTCCTATTATCTAGGTTAAATAGGGCTATTAGGCCTAGTTTGTAGGACCCCATTGGTTTTCTTGCTCAAACCTTAGTCAAATGGATTGATAGAACCTCAATCCTTCTAGCATGTTAGGATATGTCTATACCCTACCTAGAACTGTACTTGTTCCATACTATACCTCAATCCCCTGCCTAAATTCTTCAATTCATTACTGTCAAACCTCTAACCAAGCACTCTAAGCTTGCCTAGGACTTGACATTAAACACAATTGTTCCAATCTCCATGACTCTTAACTCTACATATGTACAAACCAATGGCTCCCCTACCACATCCATCTACCCTCAGGAAAATCCCATGACTAGATTTCATGGGGAGCCATAAAAACACAAGCTGGTCAGGACAGGACCAGTAAAACCCTTAAACCTTAACCTATCTATTCAAGACACTAAAACAGCTTAAATCAACTTACTTGTAGAATGAAAAAAGTTTAATACTATCCCATGAACATGAATCTAACACTAAATCAAAACATCCAATTCACTTAGTATCACTGTCACTCAATAACACTCAGAGTTCACATAAAAACAGAAATTGCAGAGCTATCTTCTATTCCAAAAACTTGATTACAATCTCCCTATTTCTTGAATTCAAGCCTGCTTCATATTATATGCCATTCACCATGTTTTTAGGGTATGTTGGTCGATCCCCCACTCCTATCCTTTAGGGGATCCTATGCAATCGAGTTGCATGCAACATTTGCCATAATGACAACTATTGTCATGACAATTTTGTAACAACATTTGGCAACTCTGTCATTATGCCACCTTCCTAACTCTTAGGACCTCTATCTCCTATATTTCGAGTAACCAACACCATTAAAGGCCTCATGGCATCTTTCTAACATCATTCATGTGTTTAGAACACATTTAAGACTCAAATCCCAACTTAAGCTACTAAGGCTAAGCAATGTAAAAACTATTAACAATGACTAACTTTGGTGACCTTAGTCCTAATGACTAACTCACCTAGCCACAACAATGACCTTCTAAGGTCCAAAACAAACATACAATTACTCTGACTTGGCTAATGTCAGATACAAGCCCAAAATATCCTAACTATGGAGGTTAGCCTAGGTGTGCTCCTGCACCAGAGATTAATTAGAATACATTTTACATTTGGTTTTTATGTATATTGTACTTATAAATTAAGGTCGTATACCGTGGTAATTAACTAATTATACGTCGTTTGTGAATTTCATTTTTTTTTGATACAGTTGGTTGAGAGTGGGATGCACTACATTTGTATGTCGCAAACAATCTTGATTGGATGATGGTATGGATTGAACGATGTCAACAATCTGGTCGCGCATTAACATGGGAAGGTGTGGCTTCATTGGTTAAAGAAGCTCATTATAATGGAGATTCCAATGTTACACCAAGGGAAATTGATTTAGCATATGGTTTAAGAGATAAACAGGTATGTATAAATATATTAATCACCCATATTATTTAATTATTTTCAATTATATTGATGTATATATATGTTGAGATTTTTTTCTTTGCATACATTCGGCCAAGAATAAATATGTTTATCAACTGACGATATTGCAATAAGTTTTGCATGTTTGACATATTGCAGGTGAAACACCACAAGGCTATGTGGTGCAATGGTCATAAATTTTGAATCAAAAAGTTGGATGACACGAAGAAAACTTGTGATTCTAGGATAACTGCAGTCTTCCAGGTGACTAATGTTTCATCTAGAAGCGACATACATCTAGAAGTCTCAGAAAATCAATACTATGGGATTTTGGATGATATACTTGAGTGTGACTTTAAGGACTTCAAATTAGTTTTGTTCATCATCCTATGGTATAGGCTATGATTGAATGAAAATGATCCCGAAAAAACTATTATTGAACATGATAATGGATTTACCATGGTTACTACAAGGTATTTTGAGCAAGCTGGAAATGAGCCCTATGTTCTTCCAAGCCAATGTGAGCAGGTATTTTACTCAGAGGTTCCAGGTAAAGTGGGTTGGTCATATGTTGTTAGACATGATCCAAGAGGAAAACCGGTAAATTATAATGTGGTGGAAGAAGAAGATACTGAAGAAATAGAAGATGATGTAGATGATGATCAGGATCAATAGTTAGTTGATGATGTGCTTGACGAAGATGTCAAAGAGGAGGAACTAGATCATGATGATGTAGGAGTTAATGTTCATGAAGATGATATCCATGTGGATGATGAAATTATCAAAACTGATATCAATGATGATGATGATGATATGACCAATCCTTACAATGTTGAATCTGGATCAGATGATACAGACAAAGAGTTGGATGAAGAAGAAGATCAATGAAATTAATTTGTATTATCTATTTGATATTAATTTCTTGAAAGAATTATATTTGACTTATGTGGTTACATAATTAATTTATGATGTTTTTAATTTTAATTATATTTGAATTATATTAGAATATGTTCAGTTAACAGATGTAAAAAATAAAATGGATAAACCAAAAGATGAAAGCGTGAGACCACTTCCTTGTTGGGTGTATGGAGTCTAATGAAGATCTATAAAAGTGTAATCTATGATGGCAATAATTCAAAGTGTTTGGCACACAGATGTAGTTTATAACTTGTATAAATGTGCAAGTAAATGACTGACAAACTCTACTTGAGATAGAATGACAATCCTAGTTATGTGATTCTTCTTATTGATACAATTAATACTCTTTAGTTACTATGATTGACTAGGAGGGTTTAATCTTTACTTGAAAGAACCAAATAATCACATCACACAAATATAGCAAATGTGTATTGGTAAACTGAATATATATATATATATATATATATATATATGCTTGATATATCAATTTAAACAACAGAAAAGCATCAATAGTATCAACTACTTCGAGCATGAGATGATTACAATGACATTTCACCACTTAAGATAGTCATTTAATTTGCAATTTGGCAGCAAGCTCTAAGCTAAGACAAACAGACACAAAACCTTACAAACACATACGATTTAGGCCAGTGCCATATACTATTGGGGAGTCGAATTAATTCACAAATATTTAGATTTCCATAACAGGTTCAAACACATAACATATAAGATCTCTGGCAATATTGCATTACAACAGTGTCAATTTCTATCCTAACTCAATACTTCTTATCAAATCCCTTTACAAACATATCCATCTATGACTCCATCCAAGCATTTTAATTTACTCTTTGAATTAAAGCAAAAAAGGAAATCATACACACCATGATAATAGTGAGATGAACGCCATAACCCTTGATTATATTATTCAAAATTGTGACATGTTTATACAAAGGAGAGCCATGAGCTCTAAATATATCATTATAACTGAAATGCTAGTACTGTCATGAAACATCAAACCTTCATGCTGTTGGAACTGTCAAATTTTGACAAATTCATTATTTCTTCATGATTATTAGTCTCCGAAAAAATATTCATAATGCAGACAAAAAAATCCTCACATAGCATATTTTACCAAAATCTGATTTAAAATTGTGCCATAACGCCCCATAAATTTCATCTGACATTAAAATCTTTACATATGAAAATATCGGCATAAGTTGATGCAGGTCTCATCAATGATAATATACATATCCTAAATGTATCGGAAAGACATAGCAAGGGTCACACCGATCAAGTTATACACAGAGAGAATGCGGGTTTCTATATCTTATCGACAAGACAAAAAGTATCGGCGAGATGATTTAAGGTCACATCGAGCTAAATTACCTTTTGCCGATTGGAGTAACGTAAAGTCTATCGGAGAGACTTTGGTCATCAGAGAGAGATTTTACAACACTACCCATAGTGTTATTAGTCTTGCTGATAAAGCAAGGGGAGGACTCACTCGGTGAGACAAATGATGCCGGGGAGAATTCAGAAAGTCTTACCTACCCCTCGGGTTACACCGATAGAACTGAGCATACGAAGATAAAGGGTGTCGAGAAGACAATGCGCATGGTCTCGCCGAAGAAAAAGCGTATCGGTGAGACATGTCACCATAGGGAGATCTAAGAGACATCATGGCGAGTATCATTTTGTCGGCAAAACAAATACTTGGTCATGGTGACATAAGTCAATAAAGTGAGCATCTCGGTGAGACGAAAAGCTTTCGAAGTAAGGTGAAGAACTGCTGCCCTGATTCATTAAGTTTGGGTGATAGTTTTTTCGATGAATGTCATGGTGATAAAAAAGAAGAAAGAAAGAAACTATCGGGGAGACTTGTGATGTCGGGGAAACTGCAAGATGTCTTAGCAGATGGGTGAACGTTGAACAGGCAGACCGGCCAGAGGTTTGAAATGTCTTATCGATGTTATTGTATCGGTGATGCATCAAACGGGTCATACCGATAAAGTTATACACTAGGAGAATGCGGGTTTGTATTACTTATCGGCAAGACAAAAGGTATTGGCGTGACGGTGTAATGTCATATCGAGCTAAGTTACCTTTTGCTGATTGGAGAAAAGTAAAGTCTATCGGAGAGACTTTGGTCGTCGGAGAGAGATTTGAAAACACTGGCCGAAGCGCTGTTGGTCTTGCCGATAAAGCAAAAGGAGGACTCAATCGGTAAGACAAACGATGCCGGGAAGAGTTCATAAAAGTCTTACCGACCCCTCGAGTTACATCGACATAATTGAGCATGCGGAGAGAAAGGGTATCGATAAGACGATGCTCGTTGTCTTGCCGAAGAAGAGGCGTATCGGTGAGACATGTCACCGCGGGGAGATCTAAGAGACATCATAGCGAGTATTATTCTGTCGCCAGAAAAAATTGCTTGGTCTCGGTGACATACTCGATAAAGTGAACATCTCGGTGAGACAAAGTACTTTCAGAGTAAGGCAAAGAACCATTGGCCCGATTCATTAAGTTTGAGCAATAGTTGTTTTGGTGAAAGTCATGGCGATATAAAAGCAAAAGGAAAGAAACTATCGAGGAGACTTGTGATGTCGGGGAAACTGCGAGACATCTTAGCAGGTGGGTGATCATTGAACCTTGATGTGACAATGAGAATTTTGAAAAAAAAACTTGCAGCATTCATGTCTCGATCGATAAAGACATTAATGGCGCCACGAAGCATAGGAGATTTTGCATATCAGGGTATGATCAATTGAAATCATTATCTCACAGAATTCAAAGCGAAGGAGAGCAAGGGAACTAGGAGAGCAATTAAGGCATTCACCTGGCTTGATTTTGGAAGAAGTTATAGTAATTTTCTTGTCCTCTCAGAATTCGTAAAAAATTGAATTATGGAAGGCACTGGTTCAAGAAAACTAAAGGGAAGAAAACTCGGGGAGGGAAGCCAATCAAAAGAAAAAAAGCAAAAGACTGAGTGGCAACCGAAAGGTACTGAAAGGAAGCTAAATCAAGACCTCATAGACCAATTACCTGTTTCTGGACCTAAAGCTAGGCGTTCTGCACAACTCAAAGCGAAAGTTGACAAATTGGATGACAAATGCAAATTTATAGGTGATGTTTGGACTTCGATTAGAGGCTATGAGTTATTCAATTTCCATTACAACGGGAGAAATCGCTTTGAGCCAGTATGTAATCCATGGAGGCTCAATTTAGGGAAATTAGTGTGCCCTAATGTTTTTATTAACGTCGAATTGGTAAAATTACTGGCCGGACACTATGATTCAAAAAAGAAAGCTATATGTGATTTGTCAGGGAATCCATTGATACATGTATCTGAGAATGTAATTGATGAGGTTTTCAAAATGGAGGGAATATGCAGTGATAAAGTAGTGAGTGAAGAGCTCGATAGTGAGTTCAGAAGGATGGACACCATTTATAAAGGGTGGAGGTTACCTCTGCACAGAATTAGGTGTCATGGAAAACCTACTCCAATGGAAGACAGTGAGGGGCCACCCTTTCATGTAGACCTCTTCGAACCTTACCTAAAATATACTTACTACTTAGTGGGACAGGTATTAGGGATGGAGGTACTTGAGCATATGGTGGTTGTGCCCATGGTGATTTTTGCAAACATTCAGTACCACAATTCCAAATCATTTTGACTATGCTGCACATGTTTTTAAGGAGCTGGATGCAGGTTTGATGGCGATAAAGAGTGGTGCTTCTGTTCTCCATCTCAGAAATTACTCACTATTGATGCACTTAGTGTTGTATTTTGGACAAGAGTTAGGTTTATGGCCCTAGGAGCTGAGTATTTCACAATCTAACAAGGAAGGTAGGCCATTGCCTGTTCAATTATGGACTGCTATTTGGGACAACAGGTTTGCCAATTCAAATTTCTTGCATTTTGAAGAATTCTTTGTGAAACCCTTGTATAGATTTTTTAGCCATCCTTGTGATTATTCTTTATCTGAACAAGTAAAAAGGTTTCTTAGGCCTAGAGATTACAATGGACCAATTAACCACAACTGGGGGGATTGGTATTGCTTAGAGAATGCCACAATGATTAGGGTTTATGGCTTTGAGGATACACCTTTCATTCTGCCCAGAACTGTCCCGGATAGAATTGCATACCTTGAAATTGTTAGGCAAATGGATTACTCCAGTGTTATGAACTTAAGTTCATAAGGGAAACAGGCTTTTATGCCCAGTACATTATGTTTTAGTGATTTCACTGTATTAGCCAAGGAAGGTTATGATCTGATTCTAGACAAATTATTGCACTACAACATGAGCAGAGCACCAGTGAGAAAGAACTTTGATCCAGAAGGGTATATCCACTATGCCAGACAAAAAGTAAATCTCAGAGGGTACCATCATGTGCCCTTTAAATCTGATGACATATTCAGAAACCTGGAGGCAGAGGAAGTTGAAATTGTGATTGAAAAACATAATCAAGAGTTGGTGGATGCTGAGTTGTTATCCTCCATTAAGGGGATTTTAGAAATAGACAGGCCACAAAGCTCATCTGGGAAAGTTTCAAGAATGAAGACTCAGGAGTATGCCTATGTTGCCAGAGAAATAGATGTTGAGGAAACCATGGATGTAGCTACAAGACATGAAGACTATAGGTCTTTCATATCAGATGATGAATTTATAAAAACCTCAAAGTTTAATACATTTTTATATAAGCAAAAAGGGAAAGAGATAAGGGGACAGGTTGACAATGTCACTCCAGGGAATGAGGATCAACTGTTAAAAAGCTTAAAGGATGAAGTGGACAAAGAGATGATTGACATGACCCATGAAAAGGGGAGGGAGCTGCTTGAAAAGGCAGGTGTTATGATTTTTCCAGGTTTGGATATGAATTCTGCATTAGTTTTTGATAGTTTCTTAAAAGATAACAATGCTACCCACAAGCTTAGTATAGAGAAGGTGACGGAGGTATACACAGGATTAAGATACAATCCTGATGATGAAATATTGATGATTTGGGCCTTGCATCCTCCTCACAAGAAATCAATTGTTATTGATACTGAAAAGGCATTCAAACATGTCATGACCGTGAAGGCTGGGGAGGTTGATCCTGCAACGACTACTGATATTGGGATAAATATAGCCAAGTTGAATAAAGCCCAAATCCAAGCATTGATAAGGGAAAGGGAGATGTACAAAACCAATAATGAGAGGATGTTGAGAGAGAATGAACGCTTGAAAGAATTGGTAGGTGGTGTAACAGAACCAACAAGGATGCTCACTCAAGGTGAGAGTTCAAAGAAAAAAGACTGTTGGGAAGGGTCAACTGCATACTCTCAAGGGAGAATGGATGCATTTGCTGTAATAATAAAAAAAAGGCAAGTTGTTTTAACCACTTGGTTAAATAAACTTTGGGGAAAACATTCACAATATGTAGATGCAATAAAGGAACACAGGAGAGTGGATAGCAGAATTCAGGAAAGAATTGAGGAATTGGAGGAGGACACTACTAGTAATGAAGAGATTGAAAATTCCAATTGTATTATGGATAGGCACATGGATTTCTATGTGGAGTTACAAGGGGATATGTAGGGATTGACAGAGGTTGTCGAAGATAGATTCACCAAGTTATGTGATGATGAAGGGAAAATGAAGGAAGCGACTACATGGAAAAGTGAGTGCGAAACAATACTCCAAGGGATGCTGGAGATAGCCACTATGAAAGATGTGATATTGGATGCAGCATGTGAGAAAAATGAGCAAATGATAATGATGGAGATTGTGATCCGCGATGCGTTGGGAGATGCCGACACTCATGAGCACTAGGATTATACGGATCATATGTCTACAACCCATTTGTGGCTCAAGAGAAATTAGTTAATAGTGGATTTGTTAAACCTTTTATGCTTTAAACCTTTTTGAAAAGGCACGTCCTTTTGCAAACTGATGTATAAGTATCTGTTGTTGGATAAATTCAAGGGGTAAAAGATAGAATTAGAATAGGATAGACTGCTGTAAGCATTAAATTTTCAGAAATGATGACATTCAAGGAGACTATGTTGCATGTATGAACTTTGAAGGAGATAATGAAAGACTGTTGATTTAGTGGCTTCATTCTGGTATCAATTATTTGTTGGATTCTTGCGATTATTTGATTGTCTCCAATCTGATGTTTCTTGGTTGTTTAAATTGAAGTATCAAGTATATATTCTATTTATTAGTAAACATTTGTTGTTTTTGTGTGATTTGGTTTATTGGATTCTTTAAAGAAGAATTAAAATTCCTTTCAATAAATTACAGTAATCTGGGAATGCCATTTGGATCATTAAGAAGAATCAGATTATTAGATTTGATATTCTGCCTCAACTAGGGTTTATCAATTACACTCTTGCATATTTATACCAGTTGTAAACTCATAGTTATATGCCAAACAATTAGAGGACCTGCTAGATATAAACCATTCATTAAAGGCTTTCATTTGACTCTGTTTTACCCAATAAGGCACTGGTCTCCCTTATTTACATTACATTAGTTTTATTCATTTCATTTAACATCTCTTAATTGAACATATTAATTCATACCTTGATATTGCATATACAATTTATACCAAAGTAGGATCATATCTTTCCACTATTAAATTGCCATTTGTGGATAGTTAGATCAAGTAGGAAACATAAATTGAACATATTAATTTAGTATAAGAGTCAACCAATCATAAGGAAAACATAATATGAAGATGAATTTTCTCAAATCTTGTGGTTGTAGATGCCCTTTTGAAATCTATGCAAAATGTGGGAGGATAGACAAAGCTCATGAACTATTTGACACAATGCCTCAAATAATTCTAATCTCATGGAATACACTCTAATTAGAAAAGTCTCATCACTTCCCTCATAACAATCTATCAATTTGTTTTAGTGTCTATTGTGTTATACCCAATTTGGGACATGGGGTATAACAAAATAGACACTAAAATAAATTGAGAGATTACAATTCTTTGAGACATTTTGTCAAATAGTTCACAAGCTTTTTCTATCCTTCCACATTCTGTATAAATTTTAAAAGGGCATCTACAACCACAACATTTGAAAAAAATCATCTTCATATTATGCTTTGATGGATGTCTATACCTTGTTCCAAATCTCCCATATTAAGGAAACCAATAAGGATTTTGGTGAAGGTTGTGTTGGTGTTTAAAATACAATCCATGTAGAGGTTGCAGATATCTAAGAGGTAGCCAACCCCTATCAAGGACAACTACAACCACTAATGGCCAACTAATGAGAGTCAGTAAAGGACTGACTTCTCCTACACTTTTGGCTCTGTAGGACCAAGGTGGGTAAACCTAAATGTGTTCACGTGAATGTCTCATGATTGGTAAGAACACTTCCTATGTATAGATTACAATTCCTACACACTCAAAGGGATAGTGATCATCTCAAGGTTTTGGTAGACTAGAGAATGACTACCAGTACCAAAGAGCAACGAAATTGACCCACTTATTTGTTACAATACCTCCCTGAGGAGGAAAAGGTTGTATTCAAGTGTTTTGTGTTCAGTATTTGGATATCCTTGCTTAGAACCTACAGTCTTGAACTAATAAAATGACACAAACATTATCCAATGCTTCATCCATAGGGCAATGGAGTCATACAGAACAAAATCCTGATACGATGAACCCATCTCATATAGCATTACTATCATGAGATATTTTAGCATATTAAGATAGTACTTCTTCAAGCATCCTAAGTATATACAACCATGAACATGTAACTTATTTTTCAAGCATTTGATTAACTCTTTGAGTTAAAGCAAGAAAATGAATCACATTTTCAATTAACTATTGAAACTGAATAGATGAATCTTTGATAAAGCTATTCATAATCCATGGCACACACCCAGGAGAGTAAACCATCTTAATTTTATAGATTTCTTTCGATATCAGTAATTAAAAAAGCATATCACACTAATTTGTATATAAACCTAACCCCAGGATGACTTCTTGAAACAAAATGTTCATAACACTTTAACAATAAAGAGGACTGTATAACTTCCAAGTGTCGGATTGCAAATTTTTTTTGACCCTTCACAATGAGCCATGAAATCTCCTTTATAGAATAGGAGAGCAACAAGCATTAGGCTACATTGTGACACCAAATTGAATTTCAGCACCAAAATAAAATTGAAATTTACATTCCTTGTCATAATGATACCGTGCATGAACAAAGGAATCAAAATGGTTATGAAATAACTAGTGGAAAAACAAAATTTTGTGCAAAGCACACGCACGTCCATATCCACATCCACATCGACTTGATAGAACAACAAGAGAAGAGAAGACACGTCCAAAAAACCCACTGCCAATAATCATGAAGAAGCAACACGACCCCGGTACAAGCAACTACTCCGAGTTCAAGCCTGCGATAGCGATGGCACCACCTCCTCTTTACCAACCTTGCGAGCACATTCCCGAACAACTGGACCTGGTGCTAATGCAGACACTGGCTCAATTGCCAGAACCTCCTCATCTACTCCCATAAGATCGGCCAGGGAGGCCAAATAGTACCGATAATCAAAATCAATCTCAGATTAATCAGAATCCGAGATGATTATCGGGGACGAACAATGTACTGGCCTCTTCCCAGTGTTCCTAATAATAGCCTTGTGAGACATGGGAGAATCGGATTTCTTCATGACTGGTGAAGCTAGCCTCGCACTCTTTTGCTTAACTAATTTACTCATGATAGAAATAGAGCACAGCCACAAACAGAAGAAAAACCTTACTGCACTTAGACACAAGAGAATGCAATGCTGATTACATACAATTCAATTAGCATTTATAGAGCAAGCCAGTATGCAGGGTACAATTACTTGAAGGAGATTCAAGCACTTGCACAGTTAATGATCCAAATAACTATGAATACCCTCAGCAAGATGGCACTATTCGCACACAAGAGGAAATCAGGTGGAGATCCTCAGGAGAAAAGAAACCTGTATCATTAATGACACGAGCAACAACCAAGTAATACATGCCACGTGGGCAACTCACACACGTCTTCCCTATAAATGAACCGCCAATTCAGGAGGCACTTTAACAAATGGAGAGTGGAGATCAAGTAAATGGATGTTGACAATCCATGTCGACGCCTTCAGAAAACATATCCAATCAAAAACCCGCAGAAGAATAGACCCAGACCACACAATGGGTCCCATATAATCCCACTGGCACGAAAAGAAAAGCCACATGCCACTCCCTCGCGAACCTCGCAACACTCTCTTGGATATTTACTCTGCCCATGCGAGGTGTGCGAGAGATCATTATTACCCCGTTATTGATGGCTATTACCGGTGAAAAGACGGCCCCCTGTCATATCAAACACCTCGGGAAGAAAACCCATTCATCCATTCATGCCATGTGGCCATATCTCACAAAACCTCACACTACTTTGATGATGCCAACAGACAAACCTGCAAGGTTTGCGAGAAGCAGTCAAGATCGAATTCTGTGATCAGACGGCTCATCAGCCCTCAGATGGAACATTTAAGTGGGGCTCGCATTGAAATTTATGGCGGTGTAATACCTAGGCCATTACGCCAAAAAGACTGGAAAATCAGGTGAAATAGGGCCGGTTAAGCATGACCCGAGAGGGATGAAACCTCACTTAAGTGACCGGTCCACCGTGGCAACAGGTCACTGTTAAAACATAACAAGAGGGTTTTGACTGATCCATACTGAAGGTTACCCTGAGTAATTTAGAAACCCTCTAACCCCAGCTTCAATTTACTGAAGTTCCATCAGGTTGTGGAATTTTTCTTTGCATCTACCAATTGCATTTGTTTGAAAGTTTCTAAAACCTTTTCAACAAATCCATTATGTGTATATTCTAAAATCATTATAGTCCTTATAGTCCTTCTAGTCCACATCACTTTGTTTTTTGAAGAAACTATTACCATATATTTCTTATTTATGTTCTAAATTGGATACATGTTTATAAGTTTGATATTACAATTAATAATATTAATTTTGGCAAGACATTAAAAGATTTTGTTGATTTTAAAAATATATGCATCCCAATGTAAAAAATGGAAGCAATGATTGTAACACATAATTTTTGATGTAGTATCCAATTCAAAGGATGATGTTACAATTTAGGGTTATGATTGGGTATTTAATTAGGGTTGGGATTTAGTGTTCGGGTTAGTGTTAGGTTTAGAGTTAGGGTTAGGGTTAGGAAAATAATGTTAGGATTAGGGTTTATGTTTTATGGTTAGGGTTAGATTTTGAGTTTTGGTTATGGTTGGGATTAGATATGAAATTAGGGTTAGGGTTTAGTATTACAATTAGGGATTATAGTATTAGGGTTATATCTAGAATGAAGTTTTAGGGTTATTGTAATTATGATTAAGGGTTGTTTTTATATTTGGCTTAGAGTTGGGGTTAGGATTAGGGCCAGGGATAGGGCTAGGGTTAAGTTTAGGGATAGGTTTAGGGTTATTAGAGTGAATGCAACTAATTAATAAAATAAATAATATTTAGGGTTAGGTAATTAGGGTTAGGGTTGGGGTTAGAGTTTTGGTTGTGGTTAGGGTTATAAAGATAGGATAAAGGTGAGGGTTAGGGTCAAGATTAAGGTTTTGAGAGAAAGGGTTAGGTTATGATTTGGATTACCCTAAACTCTAACCATAACCATAAACCTAATCCCAAACCTAACCCTAAAGAAAACACATAACCTAACCCTAATTGTAGTGTTTGAGGCTAGGCTCAAACACTATATAACCTAACCCTATATAACCTAACACATAACCTAGCACTAGAAAAAATTCTTCTCCCAAACAATCTCCTCTACTTCTATTCATGCCTACTAGAGTTGCAACATTCAACATTGGTGCTTCAACCATTCATTCAAAGCTAAGAATTTGAAAGCACGTTCATTTGTAATATAATTAATCATTTAACAATATTATAATTATTATTAATCTAATACAATATTAATATTATTAATAATATACCAATAATATTAATAATCTAATATAATTACTATTAATCTATATATAGATTATATATAATCTTAATATATCAAATATATCATTATAATTCATATAATGTAATATAATATTGTTATATAATATATTAATATTATAACATTACTATTAATCAAAGTGCTTTAATATTTATGTCAAGTTTTAGTACATTATATGACAGGTTACTAAAGTGGCTCTGAGATGCACGTGCTCAAAATCGATGGTGATGTTATAATCTTGATTAAAAGTTGCTTGACGGTTATGTTCAGTGTTGGTGACTTCTCAAACACAAGAAGATGTGATTTTGGCCCTATTAGGAGAAGATTTAAAAGTTGATTCTAGAGCTGAGAAAAATTATCATATTAAATTATGAAGCCCCTTTCTTTGGCAAGGAGATTCCATGTGTGTTCAAAAATTCTTGTTGCACACATTTCCATTACTCATGTTGCTAAGAACCTTGCAAATCCTCATATTTGAAGATTGAAAAAATCCAAAGGTATATTTTATGGCCTTCCTTTAACCAAGGAAAATGGTTTCACAAAGTATCCTAGGAGTTTTATTATTTCCCTCATGACTATAATAGGCTTGGATTACTTTATATTCACTACTCTAAATGGCGCCATAATAGGCTTTGCTTGCTTTATATTCACTACTCTAAATGGTGCCATAATTTTTTAAAATTTAATTAACATACTCTAAAACCTAACTAAAGCAGGTTGTAGCTCGTTAAATTGGACAAGTGAAAGGTCAATACCAATGCTGAGGAAGACTTTGGAGGAGTGAAAACAAGGTCAATACCAGTGCCGACGAAGAGTTTGGAGCTAAAACAAGGTCAATACCAGTGCTGAGGACCAAGTTGAAGGCACTCAGGGAAAATCGACGACCAAGGGACAATGAGTACTGTAAGTTTAGCACCCCCATTCTCTTTAACCTGCAATTTTCATGCCTAGTTTGCAAAGATCTTCTCACACATTGGCCCCCCCATTCTCGTAAAATGGTATAAGATAAGATAGAAAAAATAAAATAGCTTTGTCTTTCACATTTTTATAGTGATTACTAGAGGCACATAGACCAAATCTTCATAATAGATGAATTTGATCATACTTTTCCAATGATGGAACAGTTCAACTTTGGGGTGTATCATTTAGGCAACAGTTCAACTTCAGGGTTCATCATTTAGGCAATGACGGATCCCTACTCTTTCCATATGCTCTTTCCTTTCTATTTCTTCAAATGTATAGTTTATGTCTTATATTGTATTGAAATAGTTATTCCCACAACTTGTGTGGGACACCATACATTTGTAATTATCAATAAAAGACATTTGTGAAAATTTTGTGCAATCTTTCTCTTGTATACATTTGCATAATGAACTGCAATTCATTTGATAATACTTTTGTGTATATGAATGGAACTTAGTAGAATTGAATGTGTACCTTTATCTTTATTTTTGGAAAAACTATCCCAACTTTACTTGATTGAGTTAGAAGCTAAATTAGGTAAAAAAATTGGTGACATCTTCTATATGTTTTCCTACTAAACATCCTCACCAGTTGCCTAAACTTATCCATTGGGCATGGTGTCGACTCTTGGAACTTGACAAGACTTGAGAAATAGTCTTGCATAATGTTGTAACTCATCCAAAATAGTGCATAATGTTGGTGTTTTTTACAACCCAAGTAGAACCTGTAGAAGCTTCTATGAGCTTGCCATACCCAATTTTAAAAGTCTTGAAGGCACTGTGCCAACTTAACGAGAAAAATGCAACAAAACTGTTATCTCTCCTACACTTCGGACTCTGTAAGATCCAGGAGGGTATCCCTAAAATATATTGTCATTCATGATGAGAATCATTTTCTCATACGTGGATAAACAACAGATAAATTCCAGTCTAAGTTTAAACAAGATAATCCTTCAAGAAATTGGCTATTTCTCAGGAGAATTCAGCTCTTATTTAACAATGAATTGAAATAACACCTAAGTGTGTTTTTATGAAATATTCGAGTGAAATTTCCTCAAGCTATAACAAAAAATACAAGAACAATAAGCAGTCAGAGTACCAGTGCCATATCCTAAAGCACGGAGTCAAACTGGAAACTGAACTATAGGGTAACTTTCATCTAGAGCATCTATGATCTGTATGTAAGGCATTACCATCCATTCATCAATACATGAATCTATTACTCTTTAGAAAATCCTATGTGCTAATTTGCATGAACTTATTGAACAATTGAAGCATTTAACAGGTCCATTGAACCAGAGCTATAGTCGAACATAATCCACAGGAAATGACAAATGAAATTTAATGAACATCATCTTTGATAGAATTTTTATTAAAAATTCATGCAAATTATTACAATAGGAGAGAAAATAGACTCAAAACAATCACAAGATTTGCATAAGTATGCTCCAAAACCCCATGATTTACTAAGTTCCCAAACAGACTCAAAGCTTCAAAAAATTGGACATATTCTTTTCTCTCTCTCTACTTGATTCTTCTCTTACGTATCTTAAGTAATTTCAATAGACCTATTCCTCAGCCCATAATTCCCTTTTATAAAAACAAGGGAGCAAACAAGCTTTAGGCCAGAGGATACACATGTCCATTTTTTACTGGACCGCTAATTCCTAATTAGTTATCTTTACATCATTTGCTTGGTAAGAGAAGAAAAGCTTAAAACAAAATGATGATTAATTTGTTATGGAGGAAAGGAAAGCGTGGTTCCAAGTATTGATTCCCTAACACCAAAGCATCTTTTAACCGCTCCATGTGCTGATTTTATTTGCGCAATTTGTACCTGAATCCGGGAAGAGAATGCATTTCAAAATATAATACCGTAGGCTAGACCTGTCTTTTACATGACCAAATTGCAGATCTCATCCCCATTATTTATAATTCAAGTTCATCAATAAACATCTTTTTCCATGACTCAAAATCTTCCTTCGACAGCTAATTGAAAGCCACCACTCGGTCCACCATTTTTTGATAAGGTACATACTTTATCATTAATGACATGGCTATCTTGTCAAAATTCTCTAGGAAACTAATGACAAGTGATAACTTCTCTAAAGTGTTCTCCAACATGCGAATATCAACATTTTTGCATATCTCATGAGTTTGGGCGGTCATTACATTATTCATTTGCTCCTTCCATGACTGCAAAGGCTTGACACTATCCTGACTATGCAAAATATGAGGTAGTGGAGTCAAATATTTTCCATCATAAATATCCTTCAGTGCTTTGATTTTGGACTCCATAGGAGTAGCAGACCCCTGGAATTTTTGCTCAACAATAGTCTTAACAAATTGATATGTTGTCATGACTGTAGGATACTTATTCCCATGCTGCTTTGCTCCAACTGCCATAAATTTCAATTTTTCCATTCTAGGGCCCCATCTATTTAGCAAAGGGATACCCAATTCTCTGTCCCTTGGAAACAATTCAAGTGCTTGCAGCATCAAGGCATAATTCGCATGAACACCATTCAGCTTACTCTGGACCCATTTATGTAGATGCCTTAACACAATATCAACAATTTCTGAATTATTCCTTCCTACTACATCCTGGATTTGATTTACCATCTCCTTATATTCTTCAATCTACTGGAGTAACTTTTCCCTAGAAGATCTTCGCTCGAGGTATGGGCCTTCTCAACCGTAATAGGCACTTGTCCCATATTATAAGGGACCATAGCCCAAGATTGAACCTATGCAGGAGGTTGGGGTTGATCAATTGGTGGGTCAACAATAATTTGGCTAGAGCTAACCTGCTTTTGGGATATCAAGATTTCCATTTGTTGCCTTAATAAGGCCATTTCTATTTCCAATTCTGCCACCCTTTGCTAACTCTTATTATACTCAATAATAATGTCATTATACTAGTTCCTCAGAGTATCTCAATTTTAGTTAAATCCTCCACGGTTGCCCTAGTAAATTTGGCAACATTCACAACCATGTCAACAGCCTCCAAGGTAGGGGTATCAACAACTCTCTTCACAATCAAATGACCACTAAAATCGAATATTTCAGTGATAATAGGTTTTTGAGACCCTGTAGATAGTGACCATATTGTCAGAGAATCCCACTCTTCACTGAAAGCTGATCCTTTAAGTGCTAATGCCGCCTCCTCCTCTATTGCAAGAAGCGGTTTATTTTCCCTTCTTACTGTATCAAATACTACAGCATCAGTAATAACCCATTCAGGGAGTAGCAATATCCCACACTTTTGAACCAATGTTCTGCCTTGTTCTGGTGTGATTTCCTTAAACCTCTCCTTCAATTGTACTCTGACCTTTGACTGAATTACTTGCTCTGGAAGCTCTGGGTGCAAACTTCTCTCATGTGCTACCTGCTCAGTATAAGATGAGAGATGAGCTCTCCATACAAAATCTTCAAAATCACGGGTATGGATAAAAGAGTCATCCATCATGAATTCTTTGTAGGCTTCCATTCTCAAATCATCACTATTTGTAATTCCTTTAATCTCATCCTTCCCTAATCTTAGGGTGATGGCTCCTGAGCTCGTTGCAATGTCAGTCAGATCTAGTGGCATTTCTAGATTTATTTCATCCGGAGTTACAATAATATCCTCCTCATCATTAACTTTCTGGCCAACATCCCCCATACTATCAGTTCTAGGCCTCTTTGGGGATGATATGCTAATCTATTCTGAACTCTTTGGAGGTGAATCCATATCAATAATACTAGATACTGATTTCCTTAGGACGGATGATGCACCACTCATCATAACTTCCTCTGTCCTATTTCTCTTCCTTCTTGAAAACACTTTTATTTTCCCTTGAGGCTGGTAGGTAGGCCTTTCTTCGATTCTTATCTCAGGGTGCTGCTCAGAAACATGTGACTTTCCCTTTCCTTCTACAATCCTTTCCTCCTTCAAGACTCCTACTATGCTCTCAAAATTATCAAGAACATAGATTGCCCTGCTAAGCTCATCTTTAGCATCAGGTACAGGATCAAAACCAGGTATTTTCTCCTGTTTACTTCTTACCATTTTTGAATAGGCAATGTACATTTCCTTTCTCTCATCCTGTAAGTCCTCATCAAAAATATTCTTAATGATATCTTCAGGATAGTAGAAATTGTGAACAAAGGTTCCAGTCCGATTTCTAGCCTTCATTTGGGAGATAAAACCCTCAGGATCATAATTCCTAGGGTGTACAGTTTTCAATCTATATGGCTTGAGTAACAAGTGTAAATTTCTCCACCCTCCCTTTATCATAACAAAATCAAAAGATGTATATTCAAGGAAAAAGGATCCTTTCTTATGTTCAACAGGCAAATGGAAATCTTGAGATTCTCCCAATTGCCTCATAATATCTACAAAACCAAGTCTGAGAGGAACTTCTTTAGGTAGGACAAACGAGATGGCATTGGTGCCAAAGACCCTGAAGATTGTAGTATTGTGATTGGGAATAATATCACCCCAATTGAGGGTTAGATTCAGCTTAGGCCTCCTCTCCATAGGTCTTAGAAAGTTGTGAATTTCTTTTGGAATCCTGGGTGGATCAACAACTAAAGCCTTCCTTAACTTAGATCCAAAAATATTATGAAAGGTGGCATAACAAATTTATGATCATTTTTGTCTAAGACCCTAGTCCAATATTGGATAGGCATTTCAATATCTCCTTCCATCTTCCTCAACTCCATATCTTTTTCAAATACCTTCTGATCCCTATATAAAAACATATGAATCAATAGTGAAAACCATCTGAATTTTACCCAATTCTTTCCCAGCTTCAAAGCTGCTAAGCCAGAATCTATGTTCTCTGCAAGGTAAGTGGCAAAGTCATATACCACATTATAACCAGGTTGTTGGAGGTTGACAGCCATATACATTATCTCTATAGGCACAATCTTCTTTAGGTCAATCCCCAAAACTTGACATAGTGCACAGATGGTCTTCTTGAAATGAGGGGTGAAGTAGTCTACCGGGAAAGGTTTAGGCTCATTCTTGCCAATAACAACCTTTTTCTGATTCTTCCCTCTTCCCGACACAACCAAATGGGGTATCAAAAGGGATGTCCTTATCAAACCCTTAGTGTTTCTGTATTCTTCCCTGAAGACCTCCAATTTGATGGGAATCATATCCTAGCTCCATTCATGTAAGCCAAAAATCTCTGCAATTTCCTCTCTGGTTACTTTAATCATAGGCTTTCCAAGATGTGTTCTGACAATTCGAGTCACAGGATCCTACCTTGTAGCAATATATTTTAATAAGTCTACATCTTCATAGACATTGGGTACCACCAGCTTACCCAAGTCCAGTCTCCATGGATTACACAAAGGAACAAGCAAATTTCTATTTCCAAACCAATTGGAAAAGAGCTTCCAACCAGTGTACAACAATTCAGCATCATGGATTATACACTGTTTGTCCATTAAACCTTCATGAATCATGGGTCCATAGAACAATATCCTTCCTTCTTGCTTCTTGCTCATAGAAGGTTTCAACAGATCAATAATATCTTATGAGTAACCCCTAGGTGTAGCCTTGGGACCAACAGTTCATGCCTTGGATGCCATATATTTTAAACAAAAGGGGATTTGAACTAGGGTTTTATTAAAGAAAAACAAACAATTACACCCTATTCTCGACTGTCGTTACAGAAAACTTTTTATATGCACACAAATCACCATCAATGACCTATATAAGCTTTAACAACCAATTTGCTTTACAATTCACTAGGAATCGAAAAGGACACAATCACCAATTATTCAATAGGCAACACTAATATATTCTGAAATTACAAAAGAAGGCGTTCATATCACTTACTATTTATTTTGTAGAGCGTCAACTATCGCGATAATGGAGAACTGAGATAATAGCCACTTTTCTAAACACCGAGGAATTCTTATAAACCAGAATGCAACACTGAAATAGAAATCCATTGGTTATTTAACATTTAATTATGCAGGCCAAGTCGAACTTGACCATTACTATTCGCTCGCGCGAGATAGAATGGCTATAGTACAACACCAATTTGTTTGAAAACACGATGTTGATCAAAGATATAGTTGGCCAGATGGACGGTCCAGATTTGGTCAACAACAATTTTAAAATGACACATCCTCCTTCTAGTCAGCAAGCGAGCAAGAATATTGCCCATTAGGTACCATATCAGCATGGAACGGGTCCCACCTCATTCGTTAATCGATAACACTGGCATCCATGCATCAACAAACCTTTCTACCTTTTTTATGGTTGTCCTGTTTCATGGCTAAGTTTAGACAAGAGAGAAGACAATTTGAATGATTAGAAATAACATCATTACGTTCACCTTACATGATAAATTTTCATGTTGATTCCTCATCCATGGTCAATGGACCATCCTCTTCCATTAAGATAGCTAATAACTCATCAAAGCTATTAGCTCTTGGAAGGCTCTTAGGAACAGCTAGTCCAAGCTCAAAATCCTCATTAGTACACTCCAAATCAAGATTTTCTTCTTCAATGAGCGAAGGTAAATGTTCAAACAATGTAGTAGCCTCTTCCAACAAACTTTCATTTGTTATACCAACCTTAAGCTCTTTTGTACAGCAGAAAGGAAGTTCCTCCAAATAGCTAAGATCTTGCAAATCAACTTCATGATAAGTTTCTTGACTTGAGAGAATAGACTCCTCATCAAGACCATATTCTTCCTCTTGATCCATGTTTGATTTTTCCTCTTTAACCAGCAACTCATCGAATTGTTTGATATCTTCTTGTTGCTTCGAATCTTCATCCTGCACAACAAAACAAGACAACTCATCAAATGGGAAGATCAACTCTTCCTTCTAACCCATCCAGTTTCCTTGTACCTTGATTTCCAACTAATCACCCTCGACTTCTACTTGAAAAAGTTTAGATTTTTCATTATTCACACCATTCATAGGCTTATAAACAATAGATATCTCTTTTGCCTCCTCATAACTGACCTCACAAGTTCTATCCACTTGAGGAAGATCCTTAATCAATTTTGAGTCTTGAATTGAAAACAAAAAATCTTGTTTCACTACTAGCTCGACCTCCTCCTATTTGAAATGATCGAGCAACTCCTCAAAAGCTTTAGGGAGTGTTGATAGAGGATTGGCTAGTATAGGAGGCTTTGGTAACTCTTGAGGAAGAGAAGTGATTTTCTTGAAGCTTGGGATTGTTAACACATGCTCTTCCAACTTAACAATTTCATCATAGTTGTCCATGTTAGATTCAACAGGTAAGGGGATTTGAAAGGGCTTCTCTTGGTTACGAATCAACTATTGGTTTGAAGAAAAACTTTTAAAACTTGGAATTTTAATTGGATTAGATTCTACAACACTTTCCTCTTCTTGGTTGCATGCATTTGGACTACTAAAACCAACTGATATGTAATTAGAGTCACCATGGTCTTGTTTATATTGCCTCCAAAGGCTAATAATACTGAGTAAAACACCAAATCTCTCAGTATTTTGATGAGAAGTTCATCATACTAGTCCCACCAAGCATGCCAATAACTATTATCTCTCAATATTGTACCCCTCCTAAGTTGTAGAACTTAACATATTGGTGAAACATGGGAATTTTCTAGGTTGTGGGTTACCTAGAGCAGAAAAGAACCTCCAGAGTAAGTTGGCTCTTATGGTAGTCACCTAAAACTACTTGTTGGGAAAAGGGTAAGGAGGAAACATGAAATAAAACTAACTCCTAGCGTGATGCACCAAATACTAAGGATTTGTAATGTTGTTTTGACACACAATGTGATCAATAAAACTCACTGCAATATACATAACTCAGTTTTGACATGTTCTGCATAAGTATTTCATAGATAGGCTTTGAATTTTATGGAAAAATTCAAGTGGAACAACAAATGAACTTCCTAGAGGCTCGAATGTTTGACTTCACAATTGAATCCTACATAGAACTGGTAGAACACAAACTATGACCTGCACAAACATGCACTTTTGTATAAAGGCTATGAGAAACTAGACTAGAACCAAGGATAAACATTATCATCACAAGGAAATATCAATAATTTCATGTTATCACACAATATGTAGTATTGAGAAGGAAAAATAGCTTGCTTTTATTGATTGAAAGGTAAAAATACAGCTGAGTACAAGTCTGTGAAAATGAGTTACAATGCTATCTTTTTCTTGAAAGCACCAAAAATGAGCTACAATACTTGATGAAAGAAGAAAGAACTAACTCCAAACTATCATTTGAAGTTACTTTATGCTTGCAAAGATGCTGCACAAAGACATTAAGTAGATTTGATTTGTGATGGACACATTTGGCTGGTAGTAACAATAACATGCAATCTATCAAGACTTGATTACCTTATAACCTGTCAATTTCTAGCGATGAAATGATAAATTAATCATAATGTCACCTTCAGATCACATCACCATGAAAGAAATTCATCCAACATCCTTATGAGTGCAGGCACCGCAAAATAGGTATTTGTCAGATTTGTCTTCCTCAAGCAAGGGAAATTCAGGAAGAGGAGGAAAGTGAGACATGTAGTAGGTCTAAAAGAGGGAGATCAACTAGAGGTCAAAAGATTAGAAGAAAATTCCATAAACGCATGGAATTTTTTCTTACTAAAGGGGGGTCATGTTCTTATGATGATGAGAGCACATGTGACATCGAGGTGCCCTTGAGGTACAAACATCTACAGAAACAATGGGTACCCAAGGAACTTCCTCCAATAAACACTGATCTTTGTGTCAACGAGAGGATATATCGCATAGCACCATCGTCATTACATGGTTTGGGCCTATTTTGCATGGATGGCATAAAAATCTATTATGACAAAGTTACTGAGTTGATGGAGTATGTTGGACCCTGTTATAGTTACAAAGATTGGATGTAGCTGGTTCGATATACACGAAGTATGCATAGGTATGCACTATCAACAAATTATATACAACTAAAAGATAAGGATCAAAATAAGGAGTGGCTAGGTACATTGACGGGAGGCCAAAAGCATTAGGGAATATTATAGGGTTTATAAATAGTACATGACCTGGGTCAACAAATAAGCAACCCAATTGTATATTCGAGGCGCGAGAGGGAAACCATGTATTCGTATGTGCGATAAAATCAATAACTGCAGGGGAAGAGTTGCTAATCGATTACAATTTGAATTGCTTAGATACAAACACAATTACTATGGGGGTGGTATGTACTATATATATACCATTTTACCCAACCTCCAGTTAATGACTCCAATATACCATTTTATTATTATGTTTTTTTTCGTAAGTCTATTGGTTTCATTTCGGTAATGTTTTTTATATTTTCATTTTTTGTCACAGCGAGACATTGATCATATGAGGAAGGCTCCGACCTAGAGCACAGATTGCAATCCATCTTCAAGCCCTTCTATCCGACAGGTTTACGTCATTGTAATTGTACAAATTAGATACAAGCAAAATGTTTTATTATTATGTTTTTTTCATGAGTTTATTGGGTTAATTTTGATAATGTTTTTAATATTCTTGTTGCAGTTGGCTGATCGGGGAAAGGCACCAGCAGTACAGGAGAGCATCCATATGGAGGTGCAGTCACTATTATGTGATGATGACATCGCATTTTCCACAAACCCTATGGATATGATGAGGAAGGCCCAAAAAAAATGCAATCAAGAAATCCTTCAGTTGGTATTCGTAGTGCCTCAAACAGATGAGATAAGAGAAAGGGTTAAAATATTGTCTAAGAGCATAGAACTTAGAAGTAAGCTATCATGAGATCTTTAATTATAACATAAGTTCATTCATGGTTTCATATTTTGTACTCTTTTATGTCATGAACTAAAATATGTGTTGTTTTTACAAGATTATTTGCATCCTCATGATCATGCTGCTGGCCGTGATCAAGGTACTGCAAGTGTTTCCCGGGAAGTAGGGGACAATACAAGTGTCAATCTTGCTCTTCCTACGCATACAACACATTATCTGACCCCATCATCTATGCCTATATTGTCGTCTGAAATGTCGGCAACACATACCATGCAGGCATTCGGTAGTCCACCCTCTGGCAACGAACACATGCCACTACATGTGTCAGTACCTGTGGATGCATAGGCCACTACTACTGGTGATGTTTTAGCAACATTTCATGGATCTTCCCATATTACTAGTACGGGAACATTGCCGGTCACATTTGTGGTGACCAAGGATTTCCTTCCCATAAAGATAGAGAAGGTCCCAGGTACTTTAAATTTTTTTAATTATTATTATTATTTTTTTAAGTGCTAACAGTGGGGATAGCGCCCTATTATATTGATTTACAAAATGGCAATATTTGCCTACATTATAATTGCAGGAAATGATGTTTTTTATAAACATCTAAGTGATATTTCATTGGAGCTCTTCAGGCCCACCATACGTACACGGTGGAATGCCCAAAATCAAGATTTAAAAGATGAGCTCATTAACCATTTAGTTGTGTTGTTCGGTGATAAAACATTCAACCGAACCAAGGTCCTTAAGAAAGTTGGTACCTATCTAAAGTATGTGAGGGACCAATATAGGTCACATTTAGAGAAGAACATAAAGTACGAGCATCCCCCTATGATTCTGGAAAGGGAGTGGAAGGAATTGGTGTCGGATTGAAAGGAGAAGGCTGAAAAGAAGAAAGGAAAGATACTACCGGGCCAAGGAAGGTATGTAATACTATCAACAATTTAATTATATACTGATTAATCTTTCTTTTTACATAATCTAACGTATTTCAAATTTTTCATAGGCTGCCCGACATATCGAAGGCAACAAAGGCAAGACTAGAAAAACACGGGTAGCACAAACTTGGCTCTGGTGGTTATATGAAAGTAGCCGCACGATTTGTAAGTATCAATAAATGAAATATTGCATCCAAATAATAAATTGTAAACAATTCTGGTTTTATCACATCATAGAAGCAAAATTCATGATCGCATGCAAAAATGCAAGGCTTTGATTTCAACAGAGTGCCCACACAAGAGGACCTAAAGATTGCCTTCGACCAAGGCTATGGAGCCTTGACTGAACAACTAAGAGTCTCGACTGGGCAAACACAATCTTCCACTGCATCCAACATCCAGGTAAATAAACTCAATAAAGTTTATTTCAAATTGAATACTTGTGCAATCTGTTCAATATTAGTTTCCACCATAATAATGTGCCTATTTGTTTTACATAGATAAGCAATGATAATCCTGCACATGACATTGGAATGCAGCCTGGTGAAGGTGGAGCACAACCTACCGATGAAGGCCATGGTGTGCATCTCGGTACTAGATGTATTCATGTGCTATACAAAATGCAGTATGGATTAATACAATTAAACATCTTTAATTGCATTTAGTGTATTAATGAATGTAACCTTTCGTGTTTCAACTTTAGAGAATGTAGAGCGTGATCTACATGTTGAGCATGATTAGGCTAGACAAGATCAGGAACATGATGTGGCTCCATTAGGTAAGCAGGACCACTCTAATGTTCTTTTAAACATTTTTAATTGCAATTGGTGTATTAATTAATGTAATCTTTCATGTTTCAACTCCAATTCAGGATTTAGAGGGTGTTCAACATGTTGAGCATGAGGCTATAAGACAATATCAGGAACATGATGTGGCCCAATCAGGTAAAGAGCACCACTCTGATGTTCTTTTAATTAATGAAATACGTGTAACAATAATAATAAAACATATCAATTTAACATTTATTTGCTATTGCAGCAGACCCCCCCTTGCAGCCGTGTCCACGCGGTTGTGAGTACACGACTAGGCATACATTAAGATCACAAGCAAAGCTCAGAACAACTCAAGGGGGGACAGATGATTTTGAAAACGATACTCCACTTCAGTTTTTTTTAGTTGCAAAAAGAAACAAAAAAAAATTGGATTGTAATCATATTATGACAGCCATATTTTTTATAATATGTAAAAACTGAAAAAATGAAATATGTTAATGAATGAATCTGAATATGTTAATGAAAAAATGTTATATGTTAATGAATGAATGTTATATGTTATTAATGGATGAATGAATGAATTCTATATGTTATTAATGGATGAATGAATGATTAATGTTATATGATCGGGTATGGGGAATTGAGAGTGATGTGAGGGGGGGGGGAAGGGCCAAATGAGCTTACACCTTCAAGTGGTTGGCCCTGTTAAGTAGAGATTATTAAACTACTCTCAAAACAAAGAGAAGCTCAAAAAGGTAAGTAATGCAATTTTCAATATAAGAAATGCATCATTTGAAGCATCAAACCAATCTACAAAGATGAAAGAAAGTGCTAACTTTTCACTATGAACATTGTGTTGTGTGTGGATTTGGTTTCAAAGCTCTGTTGATGGAGATGGCTTGTATGACAGCCAAGAAAATAGTTATCATTATTGCTGCTACAAACAGGCCTCATATTACTGTAATAGTCTTGATCGTTCAATGAATAGGTTTTTAAAAAAAAATGCACTTTCTCGTCGAATTTACGACGAACCGCAAAAACGTTCGACGAAGTTTCGCCGTAATGACTTGCCTATTTCGTCGCTCGTTCGAAGAACTTTTGTCGCTCGTTCGATGAACTTCTATTGCTATTTCATTCTAAACTATGTCGCCAAGACTCCTACCGATGTAATCTTATCGGCGTCATATAGCTACTCGGGTAGACCTTCAGTACTTACTCTGATGATATATGTCTTGCCGATATGGTTCCCTCGATGAGACAATATGTGTATCTCGCCGATGAAAAGTTATCGCTGAGACAAAAAACCAGTCCTCCTGATATATCTTCTCAGGCAATTTTGATCGCTGTAATAGTCTTCATCTTTCACCGATATGCCTACATTTCAACGAATAGGTTTTTAAAAAAAAGGTGCACTTTCTCATTGATTTTACGACGAACCTCAAAAAGCATCCAACCAATTTGCAATGTATCTGACGAAGTTTCGCCGTAATGACTTGCCTATTTCGTCGCTCGTTCAATGAACTTTTGTCGTTATTTCAATCTAAATTATGTGACAAAGACTCATGCCAAAGTAAGCTTATCGACATCATATAGCTGCTAAGGTAGACATTTAGAACTTACTCTGATGATATATGTCTTGCTGATATGCTTCCCTCAGCAAGACAATATGTGTATCTCGCCAATGAAAAGTTATCACTGAGACAAAAAACTAGTCCTCCCGATATATCTTCTCAGGCAATATTGATCGCTGTAATAGTCTTGATCTTTCAACGAATAGGTTTCTAAAAAGAAAGTACACTTTCTCATCGAATATACGATGAACCGCAAAAAAGTTTGACGAATTTGCATTGTTTGATGAAGTTTCGCTGTAATGACTTGCCTATTTCATCGCTCGTTTGATGAACTTCTATCGCTATTTCAATCTAAATTATGTTGCCAAGACTCATGCCGAAGTAAGCTTATCGGTGTCATATAGCTGCTCGGGTAGACATTCAGAACTTACTTCGATGATATATGTCTTGCCGATATGCTTCCCTCGGTGAGACAATATGTGTATCTCACCGATGAAAAGTTATTGCTGAGACAAAAAACTAGTCCTCCCGATATATCTTCTCAGGCAATTTTGATCACTGTAATAGTCTTGATCTTTCAACGAATAGGTTTTTTTTTAAAAAGTGCACTTTCTCGTCGAATATACGATGAACTGCAAAAACATCCGATGAATTTGCAATCTATCCGATGAAGTTTCACTGTAATGACTTGCCTATTTCGTCACTCGTTCGATGAACTTCTGTCGCTATTTCAATCTAAATTATGTCTCCAAGACTCCTACCGATGTAATCTTATCAGCGTCTTATAGCTGCTCGGGTAGACCTTCAGAACTTACTCCGATAATATATGTCTTGCCGATATGCTTCCCTCATGCTTCGTCAATGAGACAAGATGTGTATCTCAATGATGAAAAGTTATTGCTGAGACAAAAATCCAGTCCTCCCAAAATATCTTCTCAAGCAATTTTGATCACTATAACAATATTGATCTCTCAACAATATTGCCAATACATCGAATTTGTGTCGTAATGGCGACAGACTTATGTTGTTAATCCGACGGTTTGGCGAAGGTATGCCTCCCATCATCCGGGCACTGTTTGTTGTGCGATTGACAAAGTTGGTGTCGCGGTTCCGACGAGCGTGCATCGTGAGGTCGACGTTTTGCAGCCTGTCGGGATGTAGACAAAATTTGAGCGACGACACTGACTTTTGTTAATTGTCGATCGACCAACAATGTATCGTCGAGATTCCGATGAAAGGCCGTCAAAAATTGGGGTCAAATCCTATAGTGCTAGGTAACTCTCTCTCTCTCTCTCCCTCTCTCTCTATCCCTCCCACCCTACCTAGATAAGTCCCTCTCACTTCTCAAACTCCCTCTCTCTCTCTCACTCTCTCTCAGGTCACTCCCTCCCACACCCTCTCCCTCTCTTAGGTCTCTCTCCCTCCCAATCCCTCTCTCTCTAACTCCCTCTCTCTCACACTCCCTCTCTCTCCCTATCTCTTAAGTCTCTCCCTCTATAACCCTACCTACATAACTCTCTTTTTCTCTCCCTCTCTCTCAAGTCTCTCTCTCCCACCCCCCTCTCTCTCTCTCTATCCCTCCCACCCTACCTAGATAAGTCCCTCTCATTCCAACCCCTTTTATCCCACTCCCTCTCTCTTAGGTCTCTCCATTCCACCCCCTCTCCCTCTCTCAGGTCTCTCTCACTCCCTCTCTCTCTCTCTCTCAGGTCTCTCCCTCCCTCTCTCCTTCCTACCCTACCTATACAACTCTCTCTTAAAATTCTCCCTCCCTCTACATACATACATACATACATACATATAAGTAGTCATACATACATACACATACATACAAGCACACATACATATGTACATACATACAAGCATACATACAATCTTACATACATACATACATACATATACTGATACATACATACGAGCATACATGCATACATACATACATGTCATACAAGCATACATACATACAAACATACAAATATATATGCATACATTTAATATACTAGCATTTAGCACAAAGCAAGACATAATGCGAGCATGTTATAACGCGCTCATGTTATGCCTTGCTAGGCAAGTCTTGGGCATAAATGCAAAAACATGTCAAAACTATGAAATAACATGCTCGCATTATAACACACTTGTGTTATTTCTTGATTTGGGAATCCCCAAGCCTTAGGCTTGGTATTTTCTTTTTAATACCAACCCAAAGGCTTGGAGTGCCTTCCCAATGTCCAAAGACGTGTTTTTGTAAATTCTACTTGATATTTCACATAATCACATTCATGCTAAGCATTGGGTTTGCACGTGTTTAAAGGTTGAACAAATAAAACACCTAGGTAATGTTAGGCTCTCTCTTAACTATCTAACGATGTAATTTTTTTCACATTTTGACAATGTTAAGCCTTTGATCTATAATTTATTTTGTTTGTGTGTCTATTTTTTGGCAAAAACCAGTCTTTGGTATTTTTTCGTTATAAATTAACCCTTCATTGAAATTTCAAATAAATTACATTTTTAGAAACTAGACTCCATTGTACACATATTAAAAAAATATATTTTCAATTAGTATTCAAAATTTATAGGGGTAGCATGGCCAAAATTCAGTTTTTCAAGAAGTGTCCATTTTGAAAATTAGTAAAAAATTAAATATTCACTAAAAAATTATCAGAAAAATCAAGCATAAACTACATATTGTTAGCTATTTCTCACTGAAGTGATTTTAAAAATAATAAAAAAAGTTCACCTTTTGAGGGAGCCACAAAAGTCGCTATGTTATTTTTTTTTTACTAAAACAACACCAATTTCTTGGCCCCCTCTTTTGAACCCCTTAATCTCTACCATTTAAAAAATAATAATAGTTTAGAAAGTAGACTCAGAGCACTATGATCCTTGTTTTTCTTGCATCTCAAAATTTTGAGTGTAACTATCCTCAATTTCACGTCCAAGGTCAATATTTCCTGATTTCAGAAAAAAATTTGCCACTTAAGACCCCTTTTTGGTCCCCCATCTTTTTGCATTTACCTTGTTGTCAAACAAGCATGTAATGTGGGTGATTATAAGATCCATTATTCCTAATAATGATCAAAACTAGAAAGTCTTTGAGAGTGATGCTTAGATTGCCACATTTATTTAGCATTCTGGTGAGTTTGCGAAATAATTACATCCTAAAATTGAAGAGGCTTATAGAGACCAGATTATCCAACTCAAAACCAACAATATTTCAAAGGGTTTAATCACTCTAGAGAATATTTTTGATTTTGATGATGCCAAAAATGACAAAAGAAAGTTCATTGCGAACAAAGGAGATTACTCTGATCTGGATGTTCTAGGTGGTAGGAAGCTAAAAGTAGGAAAAGATGCTCCTCAAAGAGACAAAGAAAGGTTAATCTCTTTTTGAAATGATTATGAAAAGGTCATGGCATGGACCTATGATGACCTAAAGGGTTATGAACCTTGTGATCCAACACACTATAGATCAAGTTGAAGGAGCTAAAACCATCTTCTAGAAGCAAAGGTCAATCAATCCAAAAATAAAGTCTCTCATGGCCCAAGAATTCAGAAAAATTATTAATTCTAGGATCATATATCCTATTAAACATTCTACTTGGGTATCTAATTTTGTCCTTGTCCAAAAGATGAATGGTGACATTCATCTTTGTGTGGATTTTAGATATTTAAATAGAGCATCTCTAAAAGATCACTATCCCCTTCCTTTCATGGGGCGGATTCTTAAAATTGTAGTAGGATCAGAGATTTATTCCTTACTAGATGGTTTCTCTAGATGCAATCAAGTAAGGGTCAAAGAACAAGATCAACATAAAACTACATTTACCACTAAGTGGGGAATGATTGCATATGCCAAGATACCTTTCATTTTGTCTAATGTAGGGGCCACTTTTTAGTGGGCAATCGATATTAGCTTCAAGGATTCGATCAATTTGATCATCCTCATTTATTTGAATGACTTGACAATATTCTCCAAGTCTAAAGAGGACCATTTCGAGCATTTAGAGAAGGTTTTCTAGATATCCTAAGAGTTTGGGGTATCTTTGAACCCCAAGAAAGGTGTTTTTGGAGTCTTGCAGGGCAAGTTGCTTGGGTATGTAGTCTCCAAAGAAGGAATTTCCATAGACCTTGAAAGGGTGAAAGCCATAAAGGAATTTCCCCTACTAGTGAATAAGAAAGGAGTCTAATCTTTCTTGGGAAAAATCAATTTCATCAACAAATTTATCTCTGAATTTGTTGGGATGGTTAGGCCTATTATCCTTATGCTAAAGAAGGACTTAGTTTTCAAATGGAATCCTAAGGGTAAAGCCGCATTTGAAAAATAAAAGAAACAATTTATTCTGCCATAGTTTTGGTAAACCCTGACTTCTCAAAATATTTCATCATGTATGTCTATGGTGATGAACATAGCATTGTGGTGGTGCTTACACAAAAAGATAAAAAGTTACAGAGAGAGAATCCAATTGCTTTCTATTCAAGGACCCTACAGGGGTATGAGACCAAGTATAACTTTGTTGAAAAAAAAGTATTCACCATTGTGAAAGGTCTCAAGAAATTTAGACACTTGGTGGCAGGAAGATAAATAATGGTTTATGTGGCTCACTCTAGTGTTAGAGAATACATTATGGAGGAGAGATCACAAAAAAAGAGAAAACTAGATCACAAAAATCTTGGAGTATGATATCGAGGTTAGGCCAAAAAAATTAATCAGAGGAAGAGGACTTTGTGAGTATTTTGCCAATGAAATTGAGTCCCTAATTGAAGAGGAACTTTTAGAAGAAGTGTTGGCTAATTAGTTTGAAATGGAGGAGTCTTCAGTTGTAGATAGGACTCGGTTCATGGAGAATGGTAACTATCCGAAAAGCCTCTCATCCCACAAAAATGGTTCTAAAGATTACAAGGTGTTAGCTATGTGTTAATCGAAAGAGTTCTCTTCAAGAGGAACTTCGATGGAGTACTCCTCTAATGTGTGGATGGACACTAAGCTAGTAGGAGTTTGCACGAGTTTCACAATAGTCCAACGGGTGGTCATTTCTCTATAAAAACAAATGCCATGTAGATAATGCATGTGAGATACTAATATCTAACCTTATTTGTGGACTGCCATAGCCTAGTGAGGAAATTTCAGCAGCGTCAATTCTTTGTTGGCAAGCAAAAAAAATAAGCTATACCTCTCAACCCAATAGTGATTGATGAGCCCTTTGTTTAGTGGTACTTAGAATTCATTGTAATGATCATTATGATGTCGAGCGTTATACACAAGTGGATTCTAACAGACACGAAATACTTCACCAGATGGTCAGAAGCAATTCCCCTAAAAGGAGCCACAAAGAATGAAATCCTCAGCTTCCTGGAGGAATTTGTGGCATGTTTCGGCTCCCTAGAAACCATTATTTTGAACAATGCAAGAGATTTCTTTAGCTCAAAAGTTTCAATTTTTTTATTAAGGAATGAGATCTTTCTTAATACCTCGTCAAATTACTATCCATAAGGGAACGGGCTGGCAAAATCCACAAATAAGAATTTGATAAGGCTGATCAAGCAGATAGGTGTGGATCATCAAATAGAATGACACAAGCACCTGAAAACAACACTCTAGACACACAATATTACTCCTAAGTAGGTGTTAAAGACATCTCCATATGAGTTGGTTTATGGGAAAGATGTGATTTTTCCAATCTCTATAGAGATCCCGACATTGCAACTACCTAAATCTATGGATATTGAGGAAGATGGAGCTATGAAAGTGAGATTGGTAGAGCTACTCAGCATCCGGGAATCTCAAGATAAATCTCATGATGCTATGACCAGTCGCTAGCGGGTGGTCAAAAATTGGTTTGATAAGAAAGCGTTTAACCCCGGTTTCAAAGAGGATGATTTGGTCCTAAAGTACGATGAAAAGCTACTAAGCTGGGTCAACATGCTAACTTTGATTCATTATGGAAAGGCTTGTTCCACATTGCAATTGCAAAGAAAGAAACACATTTAAACTTGAAGATATGGAGGGAAATTCTCTCAGGATTTCGATGAATGAAATCCATTTAAAAAAATTGAATTAATGCTTGGTCTCTTGTGAGACCCCTTGTAAATAGTTGCTTTATTATTGTGTGAATTTTTCCCTTTTCAATAAGTGTGGTTTGTGTGGGCCGGTCAATTTCCTTGCCAGGTGTTTTGCCACCTTGGCGTCCCTTTCAAGAAAAATCATAAAGAGATACCTCCTTAACAACCATTTTTTAGCTGCTTTAATGCAAGCATGCCACTTGTTATCTAGTGCAACTCTCCCAATGTTGTGATTTCAAAAAAGGCAGCGTCGTGAGTCACATACTCTCCATCCACTACGAGTTGTGTTTCCTGAGGGAAAAATAGAATTAAATTCACATGAGTGGCTTTAACAATGATAGTTAAGTGTTGTTTCCTCTAACTTATTTGCATTATTTCAAGAGTGGAAGAAGAGGTGAGGAAAATTTTGTGAAAATTTTTAGGTGTAGCATATGGGGAGAGTGAATTTTTCTAAAAATTGTTGGGCATGGTAAAGAATTAGGAAATTAGAAAAATTAAGAGTGATGGATACAACATCAAATTTTGGCATCAAGGCATAAGCTTAGGGAAACTTCCCTGACCTTTTGTGGATTAAATCATTTGCCTCTACTCCAACCCCACCTAAACCAAAAGTGCCCAACACTAGGAAATTGGATAAAGGAACCTATGGGGATTCTAGTGTGGTCTTGGACTATGCTAATGAAATCCATGACCCCAAATTGCACAAGAAACCCTAGCATGAATGAGCTTACGAAAGAATGATGAATAGAGTGTCAAAAGGTGAATATGATTCATTGGGTGTTCGATTGTGGAATTGCAGTTTGTCAGAATTTATGTTGCCAACGGTTCACCCTTATCCAGAGTTAGTTAACGCCTTTGCAAATTTGTATGACCCTTAGGATGGAATTCTAGTCAGGCATCATCTTAAGCTGCTTTTAAGTGCTTAGGTAATTAGAGATATGATTTTTTTTTTCCTTCAAGCCCATCTATAATATGTCTGACACCAAGACACGAGACATCCAATATCAAATAAGATATAAGATGTCCGACACCAAGACACATGACATCAAATATCAGATAAAAGACACAAATAAATCCTCCTCAAGACACCAAGACATCGAGGAATCCTTTTTTAGAAATAAATTTTTGAAAAGGGGTTCTTTTAGTAGTGAACCATTCACAACATCAAGACACTAAGGGGCCCTTTTGAAGGAATGCACCATTTGAAAGACACTCGGTTTTTGGGTGTGTGCAAGAAGTTGAGTCCACTTTTTGGCCAAAAAGTGGAAGCGTTTTCCTTGATTTTTAGAATTTTTCACATTTCACCTTAAAATTTGAAGCACTTAGAGTTGGAATCTTAAAAAAAGTCACTAATCATAAAATGTAGTACTTGGAGTCTAGTTTCCAAATATGTAATTTATTTCAATACCTAGATGATACAAATTAATTTTTAATAGACATTTCTAAAAACCACTGTTTAAAAGTCTAATTTTTTTTACCATACTATGCACGTGTACGCCATCCATATTTTGACCTAAATAATCATATTTTTCTAAATCCTTTTGGGAAAAGATTTGTAACTCATTGAAGCACGTTTTCGATTTTTTTTGTAATGTTTTATTGAATATTTTTTTTGTTAATTTTTATTGGCCATATTTGTTGTTTTGAAAAATCATCGTGTATGCCATGCATAAGATAACCTAAAATTATATTTTTTCTTTTTTTTTTTCAAATTGAAAAGAATTTTTTGAAGTACGTTTTCATGCAATTCGTTTTACAAAAAAATATTACTCCAAAACCTTGATATTTCAAGTTTATGGACCAGTTTCATAAAAAATTAATTGAAAAATAGAAAAAATAATCCAATTGTAAAAAAAAAAAACATATTTGGAATCTACACTATCTCATCTATAATGGGTTTTAATTTCGTCATAAAATTCTGCGAAAAAGGTCTTCAGACATATGTCCAAAGTCACTATTTTCTTGTGACATTGACATGACCTTCAAGTTGCAGGTCAAACCAAGTCCAAAGTTGAGGTTCAGGTCCCCAAGCCTTTTCCTGAACCGAAAAATAAAGCACAAACCCGACCAAAAATTCATATTTTAAAAAATGGGATCTTATTTCTACAAAATAGGATCTCATTCTAAAATAGGATCCTATTCTAAAACGGGATCTCATTTCATTAAAAAAATTATGCTTCTACAAAACGAGATCTCGTTTTGAAAAGTTGCAAAAAATAGAAAGTTTCCAAAATGGAAAGTTTTCAAAACAGGATCTTGTTTTGAAAAGTTGCCAAAAATGGAAAGTTTTCAAAATGGGATCAAAATTTTCCAAAATGGATAGTTTTCAAAATGGGATTCCGTTTTATTTTTAGGCTCGAGACCTTGAACATAACTAGGATCTCATTTTATTCAACCTGATTTTGAGATTTTGGCTAAGGCAAAAACTTCCATGTTTCATGGACTCAACTTTGTGCATCTACCCTTTCTACAAGTTATTTGTCATCAAGGAATCCTTTTGAAGGATCTTTCGTTAAGGAGTCCATTGGAAAGAATGCTCCTTTTTCAAAGGAAAGTTTTTAGACCCTTTCATTTTAGAAAAAGTGCTCCTTTTTCAAAAGGAAACTTTTCACTCTTTCACTTACGTGATTTTTTTCGAAAGAAAATTTTGTCAAGGAGTCCTGAGAGAATACATCATTTTGGAAAATGAGGGTTTTCAACAAGGGATTATTTTCCCAAGGAATTCATTGTAAAGAAATTTGACACCAAGGAATTCATTTGAAAGAACTCACCATGTCGAAAATTAGAAAAGCATGGTAGCCCCCCCTTACGATGATGTGTGTTGCGTAGAGGAGCACAACATCCTAAGGAGAAAAGAAAGACAATATTTTATGGCATGAAACACATAGCGAGATGTATATGTGGTATGTTGTCACACATGTGAGGGACAACACATTGAAATGACAACATCAAGAAGAAGACAAGCATAGACGAAGAAATCAAGAGACAAGGGTATCTAAGAATTTAGGGTCAAAATTGTTCATAAATATAAATGGATAGATATAATATAGTACATGTATGAACTGCCATCAATCCCCAAATTTCTCAGAACATGAAAAATGGCATGTGAAGATAAAGTAAAAATAAAAATTGGGTCCACATGGAAGAAGGCCTAAATGCCCCCAACGCTTTGCATCGTCCCCAATATTGAAAAGAAATATTATGACACATAGAAGAATGATGACACAAATAGAAGAAATGCACAAAATTTTTTTGCGCTTGTATCCAAGTACCTACAAGGGTGGCAAGGGTCCTCCAGGTAGGGTCACAAACATAAAAATAGAAGCACGGGGGAACACAAACACAAACAAAATCTAATCTACAGATGTTGAAGAGGCACCACCCTACTCCTCATTGACTAGCAGGTCATCCTACTCCCAATATAGATCATTATAAGGGAAGGGAGGATGAGCCTACAAGGGTAGGATAGAAAGGGTAGTACCTTTTGACTTGCTTACAACAAGAGCCAAGGAAGAAGGCCCCTTGAGGTCTTCTTCGTTGAGTTCTTGTGAAGAAAAGGTCATCGATTTCACAAAAATTAAGGATAAAGACTAGATTTCATCCATTGAGTTGAACATGCACTTCTCTAGAGTGCCCTATGTCAACTTAGTTGGAGAAAGACAAGGCACCCGAGAGTCACTGCCAACCTCAACAAAAGGGGTAGTGACAAACTCTGGGGAAGCGGGGGCTGCCTCCATCACAAGGATTGTGCAAGCCAAGATAGAAATAGCCTCTGAAGGAGGGGAACCTCTCTTACAACCATCACATGTAGTGAGTTCATCCTCCAACTTACGCTTCAATAGGGGATGTAGGATCCCCACCGAGGAAGTAGAAGCGGAGGAGAAACTAAAGGAAACCACAAAAGATACCACCTTTCTATGAGGCATGTCAATGGTCTGCAAGAAAGGGGGGATGTCCAAAGGGACATCAAAAGAGGAGGCTCCACAGAGGGAGCAATGAAGACTTGCACCCTTTTGGGGTGAGCATCATCAGGACCTATTGGAGGAGCCAGAAGAAAAACATAAGCAATGGGAATTGAAGAAGAAAGTGAAGCAATACAAGATGCAGAAATAGATGCAATTGGCTGCCCCTCTGTCTTCTACAAGGTGGCGTGCTTCATGGATAGAGCCTTTTTTCTATGCTTGCGCTCACGTGCAAGTTGATTATGTTGACTATGAGCACTAAAGCATGAGGCCTGGGGCTACTGCTCAACTATAAGATCACCCTTCACAACAAAATAGGCACAACATATATTACTCTAAATTATTATGGAAACTCCAGAATGTATGTATAATATATTGACTACAATTTAGAACAATGATCTAAAATAATTTTCCAGATCACCATAGATAAAATGACAACAATACTAACTTCCTACATAATCCTTGAAGCTCAAATGAAATCCCTAAATGAGAATGCCCTCAAGAACTAAAGGGGTTTCATCCTTTGATCCTAGTGAACACTAGGTTTTTGTCTAATGAACACCACTCCTATGGATTTTCATCCATAGAAGGAAATAGAACACATTTCTCCCAAATTTATAATAAAATGACATAATAATTTGATTCCCTTACATGAATTGATTTCCTATATTTATATGCTAACAATCCCCTCTAAGGAACAGGTCGACCTTGAGTCCAATTCGCACCAAAAGACTAGAATTTGAATTCTTGGAGTGCTACATTAGGTTGGCCTTGAGGCCAATGTAGATTCCTTTGGAATAAGCATGCCATCTTGTGGACCCATTCACATGCTTTCCTTACCCTTTCCAACTTCTTGAAATTTCACTGTTACTTTCACATGATCCCATGATGTCTTATACTTCAAGCTTAGAGGAGTAGGTGCCAGTTGACTAGCATAGTCGTCTTCTGATAGTAATATATTTTTTCTACCCAATCCTTCTTTCTTGAGATTTGGATATGATGTGCAAGTGTCATCATAGGTGTTATGTCCCAAACGACACACTTGAATGTGCTACTGTGGAGGAATGTAGAGGGATTCTCAGAATTGACTCTATTTTAGCACAATGAGCATGAACTGATGATCTTCTGATGGAAATATCTTTTTGGTAGATGATCCTTTTGACCCAAGCTCTAGATATGTTGTGGGGCATTTATCATAGATGCTATGTCCCAAACCATAGACCGAGATGAGCTCCTACGAAGGAATGTGGTAGACTTCTCAGATCCCACTTTGCAACTATCTTTCCTTAAAATGGGACATGACGTAATGGTTGTTATTATCAAGGTTGGAATTAGGCATACCCTTATTGATAATGGTTTGGAGCTTAATTTTTGTAGTGTGAACCTTTTGGATAGAATTGGAGCAAATAAAACTAAAATTCAACTAGATTCTTTGTCTACTTGTGGTTTTGACAATGTGGGAAAACAATCACTTAGTGTGATAAAATAACCTGTTAAAGTTGGTAAGGTTACATTGCAAACTCCCATACATGTCATGCCTCATGATCTTTCATACAATATTCTCTTGGGTAGACCATGGATTCATGAAATGAATGGAGTGCCTTCAATGCTTCATGGTCTAATGAAATACACTTATAACAATAAGGTTTACATGATAAAAGGTGATCCTAAATCTAAAAATTATTTGCAAATTGAAACAAGAATGAAGAATCCTCTTAGAAAATTGACACCAACTTCAAAAGTGGAACCTTTACAAATTAAAGACAAAGATGAATGACTTTCATCAGTGATAAATTTGTTGGATGATGATTGGGGATCATTAGATTTCACACCTACTTTCATGGGGGAATACAAGATTACACAATCAAAATCAGGAAAAGAGAAAGAAGTGGAAATGATATCAACATAATCTATCACTAAATCATTAAAAATATCCACAACTTCTAACAAAGAGGAAAACATTAATTAAACATCTACATATGATGATTTAGTGATTATGAAAAAACACCTTCTTCGAAAGAAATGGAAGCCATTTATGGAAAAGGTTATCAACTTTGAGACAATTTGGCTATAATGGAAAAGGATGTGGTGTAAAAGAACAAGGTATATCTGTCCCTATAGAGCCCAACATGCAAGAAACAACAAGAGGTGTTGGTTATTCTCCTTCAAAAGTAACAAAAAAACATCAAAAGACCTTCACTTAATCATACAAGTGACAAATAGCATTAATTGTTGCTCCTCGCCATGTGGTAGTTGTAGTATCATGCGGTACTCACCACCATGCATGGGTGTATAAACAAGGCTTTATGTAATCATATTTAATTTTGAAAGGAACAACATATCATCATCCCTTTTGGGCTCATCTTTGTCCCTACACTTGGGGGGCAACGGGTTAGGTAGCCTTGTCCTAAGTGCATTCCTTCTAGCAAGGGATCCCTCTTTATCTCCTTAAAACATTAGTATAGCAAGTACACTAACATTTTTAGGGGGCCATATAGTCCCTCGCTTATTATTTACATGTGAAATGGTCCCTTTTTAGTGATGATGTTATACATCTCCTAGAAAGTGTGACCTTGTCAATAGAAGTGTGGCCTTCTCGATCTATGTTGTGTCTCCTTTGTGGTGATATTGGGCTTGATATCCTCTAAGTGTGTAACTTTTCTTGGCATATGACATTCCCCTTTATGGTAATACTATGGCTAGTATTTCGTAAGGTGTGATATTTTTATTTCCTGACTTGTCCTCTCTTAGTGGTGATGTCATGTGTGATATTCCCTAAGGTGTGACCCTTCATATATTGAGCAAAGCCCCTTTTTTATTTTTATAAATAACCTTTTGTGGTGGTGTTGTTATAACAACCCTTGAGGTTTTGGCATTATTTTATAGTCGTTTGTGCACCTCTTTAGGCGAGTTTGCGCACCTCCTTAGGTGAGTTTGGCATTTTTGCTTCACTTTGTTCACATGCGTTGAACTTAGTGATATCTTGACATTGGTATTTTTGCTTCACTTTGTTCACATGCGTTGAAATCAGTGTTGCATTGACATGGAATCTTGATCATTTTGTAGCGCCTTATCAAGGTTATCAGGGAGTATAACTCTTGGTATGGTTATGGGTACACACCTAGTGAATATTGGACTTCACTAGACTGTGTTGCCTTTGGTTTATTATTCACCTAAAAAATATCACTTTTCCATTGTGTGAGTCATGAACAACTTAACATGGCCACCTTGCATAACACAACTTGCTTGCCAACAGAGTTATGTGTTTCATGAATATTTACCATAATGCAACTTTCTAGCCTTGTGGAACACATCATATTGCATGGACAGCTAGCATAATGCACCTTGCTAGCTAGTAGATCCATGTGGCTCATGAGTGATTTGGCATAGTACAACTTTCTAGTCCTCACGAGAGCTTTCCTTTATTCAATTGATGATGTTTGGTATTTGATATAATTTGAGATTGAGGTCTCTTTACCTTACCGACTTGAATCCCTTTAGTATTAACCTTGTGTTTTGTTGTGTGTCTTTCTGTGTGTTTTCTTAATGTTTATATTATTTTTTCATTGTGTTTGTGTTCATTTTGTTGTCATTTATATGTCATGTGTATTCATCGTGTATGATTTTTGTTTTTAACATGTATGTTTGTGTATGTTTTCTTGTTGTATATCATACATGTGTGTATTCCTTTGTGCTCATGTTGGTTTTGAATGGGCTCTTGGATCTTGGTGGCTTGTACACTCCCTCTAGATCCTTAGTCATCCTATCTCTTCAACATTTGGACAATCAAATCCCTCTTGACATAGATTTTCTACTTTAGTGTGAGTTCGAGCATAAGTTCATACTATCACTAAAGTGGGGGCTAAATGTAGCGTCATAAATTGTCACCCTTGAAAATTTCATATTATGTTTTGTCCCCCCTAAATTATTGAGCCTAATTGAGCCCCTAGTTTCCTAAATTATGCATTCTAAGGCCCATTTTTATTATTTTCTCAGAAATTGCAAGCATTGAATAAATGCATTTATTTAATATTTTAGACCTAGACACCCTTAGGTGTTTAAGTCCCTAGGTATTTTGTTGGGATCCAAATTTGAAATGTCGGTGGCTGCATTTTAACATTTGAAATTCAAGTTGCAAAGGTTGGCTATCGAGATCTAATTTTCAAAAAAATGGCATAATTACATATAAATACCTAGTTATTACATCATTTCAAATCTAAGGAGAATTTTATAAGCAAAGATTATTCTCAAGAGAATTATCAAGAAAGTCAAGAGTAGCATTTTCAAATGTTTATTACAATAATTCAAGATCCAAGCATCATGTCAAATATTATGTGAGTTTATGTATGTTTATGTTATCATTGTTTGTGAAGGCTAACCCTTGTTGTAGGTCTCCAAGCAATTCAAGAAAACAAGCACACATGATCCAAGACCTTGAGGTGATGTGCATGATTTATATCCTTTAAGGAAGCCATTAAAGGGTGATGAGTTGCAACACTTTGTTGATTCATCATTCCTTCCTATCAATTATCATTTTATCATTGACATTGCTATTGTGGAAGTGGAAACACTAACATGGGGTTTGACTAAGGCACGCCCCTGAATGGCACAACCCTTTCCCTCTCTTTGAATGTGTAGGTTTCAGGTTTGGAGAAGATTGAAGGAAGTTTGAAGATCATTTTTGCATTGTTGCATTCAAATCCCTACACCTTGTCAACTCATAAAAACTCACCTATAAAACTATCTGACAATGGTTTGAAAAATTTGCAAGCGAGAATCAGGAGCTCAAATCCGACATCAGAGGATTGCAAAAAAATTCAGGACACCCCTACAAGGACATAGACACCCTTGGGTGCCTATTCTGAATGATACCAAATTTATGTGATAGGTACACAACACTCTACCCTTCCTAGATTTGCTTTCAAATCTCTATTATAGTTTGTTAATTGTCAAAAGCCTGCATTTTTCATATTAGGTCACATAGTCTAATTAGGTTAATCAAGGCAAATCAATTCCAATCCATTCCAAGACTCAAAAAGATGCAGATCTAGGAGTGATTGGCTCACTTTCATGGTTGAAATTCAATCTATTCACCTTGCTAATCTCCATTTTAATGAAACCCTAGAAAAAAGGAAGAAATTCATCCAAGGTTCTTTGCATTGGACCTAGGGTCCTCTTTTTATTTGTTTCAATTATTTTGGCAACTTCACAAGAATCCATGGTCAAGAGAATGTACGTATCGACAATTAGAGGACTGAAAACCTCACTCTACTACATGATGATAGTTGCAACTCCAAGGGATGGATATTAGTGTGAATTACATAAAGAGGAAGTTGTTAATCCCATGAGATATAAGTGATTAAATAATCTTAGATGATCAAAGGATATTGTGGAAGAAGCTTCAATAATAATAGGTTACATTGGGGTGGTTATTGATGTGTGATTTGTGCTTGTACTAGGACCTCAAAGATTCAAGCATGCCAATAAAAGAGAGAAGGAAAAAATGTTATTGGGCGGAAAGAATGTTCATGTGGGGAAGCCTTCAAAAATTTCTAACAAGTAGAATTGGAGCAATAGAAAAATTGTAGATAGGCCTCATTTGTGAATACTATAAGAGCACACCTAATCTAAACAATAAAACTTCAAGATAAATGATTGGTGGAGATGGAGAATCCCAATAAACAAACTGAAAATAGGTTGTATTTGAGAATACTTTGAGGGTGTATCTAATTTGGACCATCAAAAATTCAAGATAAATTATTAGGAGAGATTGAGAATTCCAAGTTGAAAGTTCCTTGGAGACTTTTTTCTAGAGAAGGAAATTGAAGAAGACATAGGCGAGGCAAGGCACATGATGTCATTGGATTTTCAATATGAATATCTTTGTGTCATGAGATACGATGATGAACAACTAACAGGAGATGAAGATGTTGATTCAATAAGAGGCTAAACAATTCTCCACTAGAAAATGAAGTATTTTGAAGAAAGATTTCCACCAACAAAACTTCAAACATGGTTTTTTTTCTAGTAAAGATAAATAATGCCACAAAGAAAACCCTAGAATGATAGTCCATTAAAGAAGAAGAATGAGTCGTCCAAACTAAAATGGAAGGAAAAAAGGAAGAAGCGGAAAGAAAGTGTGATTTAAAAAGAACAACAAAGCCTAAGTTGTATTTATACACCTCACTATGTACAAAAAATGGTTATGAAAGTTGTAAAATCAACATCGACATATATACAACATAAACATGTAATAAAAGAAAGGGTAAGACAATACAAAAAATTAAAGTTGTCAAAGGTGTTATAGTTTGATTGGTGAAGATGAGCATCTCTCAAAACCTAAATTTATAAATTTTTAACATTAAGGGTAAGCTCAATCTTTGGATAACTTTTATAGAATAAATTTCCAAATTATGATAGATTTAATCAACGCATTCGAAGCAAGTGGTCACATGGAAGGTGCTTCAAAATGCATTTATATGGAGTCAGAGGTCTTATGAGATGAAGAAAAATTTATTATTAAAATCTTATCCTCAAGAGTTCGAACCCCTACTATTTAGATTTTAGATTTTTAATATATACCTTATGATATTGAAAGTTTCTCCCACCAATATAAGTTCTTTTGCTAAATATTACATGTCTAAATTTTTAAGATTTATTATTGCTAAAAAATATATATATTAATTAAATAATAACATTAATTGTTAGAGAAAAATCATAATTTAATAAGAACTTAATTTTTTTTAAACTCTCATAAAGTTAAGCTAATACTACTAAAGATTTTCCACCAATAAAGCTATAAATCCATGTAACTTTTTTTAAACTCTCATAAAGTTAAGCTTGTACTGCTAAAACTAAATTGTGTGGGTACGTTTCATCCTCTATTATTACGCTGAAGGCGTCCCCATGCTGAGATTTTCCAACCTCTTTTGATGTTGAATGAAGCAGATTGACTGATAAGCAGTGAACTACGCTATAGCAAATCTCAGTCATTCATCATTTATTGGCGATTTTCCCGGTCGTTTACACACCTTTTTGTTGCTTTCTCGGTTGTTGTTGCTTTCCACTCCAAACTCTTCGTCCTTGGTATTGACCTTATTTAGATTGCATAATGCATTTTGAAAGCTATTAGTGGAGCTCTTAAATTCAAAAGCAGGTATATTCATTTATTCTAACAACTATTAGTGGAGCCCTTAAATTCAAAAGTAGGTATATTCATTCATTCTAGCGATGCCTAGTCCGACGATCTTAACTCGACTACTAATAAATACTCCATGCTTCTAGACATTGCATCCTAACTACTCCTTCCCACCTGTGTATGACTACAAATATCTTAGTTGCAGTTCCACCCAAGTGTCGGTCCAAAATATATTATCTATATATTTATTCAATACTTATCGACACTGAAGACACAAAGATCACAAAGATCAATAGAATTCTACTCCACACAGATCACAAAGATTCACATAATTCTAATCCACACTTTGGAGGTGTTTTTGCACTTTGTTTACAACCAGGTTTGCTTCTACTCTTTCATCCTTTCATTTTTATTGTTGGCAGACGTGTCTTCCAGCTGGGCATGTTTAATCTTCCCTGCCTCCGTAGTCCAACTACTTCACCTACCGCATTTACTTCCTCTCTTTCTTCCTGCTCCTATCTTCTTCTTCATTCTTCTCTAAGTTTCTAGACTCTTCTTTCCTCAAGGTGTATTCTGGAAGCTTCTTGTGTATAACTCTGTTTTGAAAAAAGGCTTATGTTACTCTATTTTGGTAGAAGAAAAAGAGCTTTGTTTTGAAAACCAAAAGGGCATGACTATAAGAGCATCGAAAACTCTGTTCTTCAAAAGGCATTAATATAAAAATCTCTATTTTTGTTTTTTTTAATAAATTGTGCTCTTTTGAATATTTTAAGTTGTATGCTGTGTGTTTTTTGTTTCTCTCTGTCTCCAATAGAGTGGTATTAGAGCATGGACGATTGGGAAGAAGTTTTGTGAAGAAACTCACAACATTGGAGTAGAAAGGAAAGAGGATAGCCCGTGAGAGGTGTGTGTAGAGAGGAGGAAGGTAGCACCAGCCAAAGGAATTAAGGGAAGGCATGAGAAAGAGCAAATAATTATTTCTGAAGACCATATCAAAAGGCAGAGAGGAATTTGAAAGAAGAGGCTACGCTGACAAAAGAGAGCTTGTAGAAATCAAAGAAAAAGATGTCACATGTGAAAAAAAGACTACTGATCAAACCACAAGGAGAATTAAAGGCATTGCAAACTACAGAAAAGGTAATTCGTAATATACAAAGTTTGTATGAATCACAATTTTTCCTAAATTTCAGAGATTGGAAAAGGAAACAAAGGAATAGCAAGCAATAAGGAGAGGCAAAGTTTTTAGAAAATAAAGGTAGGAACAAGTGGAAGCATTGCACAACCTTAGATTTCAGTCTTTAATGGTAAAAATTATGATTATTGGAGCATAAAAATGAAAACCCTGTTTTGTTCCCAGGATGTTTGGGACTTGGTTGAAAATGGGTTTCTTGAACCAGCACACCAACAAGCATATCAGGCACTTTCACAGGCTGAAAAGGATCTTTTGAAGGAAAACAAGAAGAAGGATGCTAAAGAATTGTTTATCATTCAACAGGCAATGGAGGAATCAATCTTTCCAAAAGTTTCAGCTGCCACAAGATCAAAATAGGCATGGGAAAGTTTGCAAGTAGATTATCAAGGCATAGACAAGGTGAAAATAGAAAAATTACAAATTCTTAGAAGGGATTTCAAAAATATGCAAATGAAAGATTCAAACTCAATAGAATCATTCTTCACTCATGCAATGACAATAGTAAATCAGATCAGATCTTATGGATACACCATTGAAGATCAAAAGGTTGTAGAGAAATTACTCAGAAGCTTATCAGCAAAGTTCGATCTAGTTGTAGTAGCTATTTTGGAGGCCAGAGACCTTACTCATCTATCAGTAGAAGAATTAATGGGATCACTCTTATTACATGAGAAAATATTAAATTGATCAAGGTCATCATCATTGGAGAATGCATTTAAGACTCAGCTCTCATTTGGTAGAACAAGAGGAAGATCAAATTATAGTAGAGGCAGAGGACGTTTTACACCAAGAGGAGGAAGAGAAAACACACAGTTTGAGAGCAGAAGACCAACATCAAGCCCACATGCACATTCTTCACCAACAAGAGGAAGGGGGAGCAACCATACTCATAGCCATCATCAAGGAGAAAGGTATGATAAATCCAACATCCCATGTCATTATTGCAATAAATTTGGGCATTATGCATCTGAATGTAGAAAAAGGCAATATGACATGAATAAACAAAAGGCACATTTTACAAATGAAAACAAGCCCAACACTAGTGAAGAAAACACTATATTGATAACATGTAATTTAGCATAAGAGAGCTCCAAAGAAGTGTGGTTTTTAAACAGTGGTTATAGTAATCATATGAGTGGGAGTAAGGAGATGTTTGCAACAATGGATGACTCAGTAAAATAAGAAGTAAAATTGGGGAATGATCAACGAGTTTCAGTCATGGGAAAAGAGTCAATTAACATAAAAACTAAACAAGGTGAGGAAAAACATATTTCAGATGTATACTATGTTCCTGGATTGCAACACAATCTCATAAGAATTGGGCAACTAGTGCAAAAAGGATATAGAATATACTTTGAAAATGTTGAATGTGTGATTCTAGACAAGAAACCAAGCAATAGGCTGATTGCAAAAGTTGAGATGACAAAAAATAGGATGATTCCACTTAGAATCCAAAGTGAACTATTTTTGCAGCCACAAGGATTTGAAAAAGTTGCTGAGTTAGCTTTCAAAGCTTCATACAAAAATGAATCTTGGCTATGGAATTTAAGACTTGGGCATTTGAACTTCAAAAGGTTACAACTGTTATATAAGAAAAGAATGGTACATGGATGACCACCAATAGAGCCACTTAAGACAACATGTGAGACTTGCATATTGGCAAAGCATCATAGGAAAATATTTCCAAGTGGGGAGTCTTATAGGGAAAAACATCCACTTGAAATAGTGCATTCAAACCTTTCTGGACCTATGCAAACACCATCTATAAGTGGAAAACTTTACTTCTTGACATTTATTGATGATTTCAGCAGAAAAGTATGGGTTTATTTCTTGAAATACAAATCAAATGCATTTGTTGTTTTTAAAGAGTTCAAGGAAAAAGTTGAGAAAGAAAGTGGATGTTACATCAAAACATTGAGAATTGACCAAGGTGGAGAGTACATATCAAATGATTTTCAGAATTTTTGCAAAGAAAATGGCATAAGAAATTTTTTTACAACAAGGTATACTCCTCACCAAAATGGAGTAGCTGAGAGAAAGAATAGAACAATCATGGAAATGGAACGAAGTATGATAAAAGAAAAACATCTACCAAATGAGTATTGGGCTGAAGCAGTTGCATGTTCAGTATACATATTGAATAGATGTCCAACAAAGGCAATGATAAATAAAACACCAGAAGAAGCTTGGAGCAAAAGGAAGTATAATATAACAAATTTGAGAGTCTTTGGATGCGTGGCATACTCATTGATACTGTAGACATCTAAATTTGATCATTTCCATATGATCAAAATCGTCTACTCTATTCATCTATTTCATTAATAGTGATTAAATAATTTATTTAATCATTATTTTATTTTCTGCCTAAGGTTCTTAAAGTATGTAATTAAATAAATTAAATACTTTACCTTATCCCTTTTCTTCTCTAAATTAAATAAATATGACAAATTATTTAATTTAGTCTTTTAACCCATTTGAATTAAAACCAATTTTTAATTCCCCTTTTTCTCTCTCCTTGTCACATTCTCCATAACCCTCTTTTAATCCAAATTAAATTAATTAATCTGTGATTAGGATGTGCACCAATTAATCTTGATTAAGTGTCACATCCTCCATAATCTCCCACTTGCCTCTAAATCTCTCATTAATTATCTTAATCCAGTGTTTGCACAACCTTAATCAAAGTCATTAACCATATTTGAATTACCTTTTCTGGTCAACCTTTCCACTTGCCTTTCTTGGATTTGACTCTCTTTCCCGTGTGAATTTTTAATTCACATTTATTTATCCAGGGCTCCTCTCTTCCCCATATGAATTTTTAGTTCACTTTTGTCTTTCCAAGGTCTTCCCCATCCCCATGCAAGGTTCTAGAAGGCTTGACTTGTCACTTTACATGTGCCAAGGACTTCTAGAACCTTGGGCTTGTCACATCACCCACATGTGACAAATCTCCAGCTTTTTGGAAACCTTCTTTTATCCAATTAACTCTCCAATGAATTTAAATTTTTAATTTGCATTTATTCTTCCAACCACTTCCCCTTTTCCCATGGAGATTTTTGAGGAATTAAAAAATTTCTCAAATGTCTCTTTCATCCTCATTTGGGGACAAGAAGTTCCCTTTTGAGGAAATCTTCTCATCCCCCAAGGTACCTCAAAGGTACTTGTCCTTCATTCACCTCATGTACTTCTCTTCCACCTCATGTACTTCTCTTCCACCTCATTTCCACATCATTCCACCCTAAGACATCTCACATTCCACATGTCAAGATGTGAGGGCTTGTGAGTCCTCAACTCACCATAGCCCTTCATCTTGATCTTGTTGGATCAATCTCAACTGTTGAATTCTCTAGAGAATTCCAATTATCCTATAAATACCCCTCATTTCTCCCATTTTGGGAATGAAGTATTTTGCTACCAAACTCTTGCCAAATTGTCATTTGCAGTATTTTAGCTTTTCCATAGTATTTCTCATCAATCCATCTTGCATCTTGCATCCACTTCACTCCATTGCCATCCAAGGATCACACAAGACATCCAAAGATCAAGGGCCAACCAAGGAAGAAGTAGCATGAAGGTATAACAATCAACAATCAATTTGTTTATCTTGTTTTCATGTTATCTATTTCTTAGGCTAATCATTGAGGTGCCCTTTTCTTATGTTAGTTCTTCTTATTGTATTACTCATTATTTGTTTAGCATCTCACACTAGGACTTGACATTTTAAAAGGATCACATTTCTGGCATGCCCGATGGAACCCATAAAAGGGTCTCTTTCTTTTACGTTTGTTGTTGTTTAACTTGTTTGCAGGTTCAGGTCGCAGAGGGGCAGATTTTCCCTCTTGAGTGCTGCAGAGGTGCAGATACAACCTCACAATCCGACGTTTTTGCTAACTATTTTTCTACAGAAGTGCGGCTACGCCCCCACATTCGAATTTTTTTGCCTAACTGTTTTCTCCAGAAGTGCGGATATGCCCTCACAATTCGACATTTTTGCTAACTATTTTTCTACAGAAGTGCAGATACACCTCCGCATTCCGACGTTTTTGCCTAACTGTTTTCTATAGAAGTGCGGATACGCCCCCATGTTTCGACGTTTTTTGCTAACTATTTTTCTGCAGAAGTGCCGATACGCCCCCCTATTCCGACGTTTCTGCCAGTCTTTTTACTGCAAAAGTGCGGATACGCCACCCTGTTCCGAAGTTTCTAATAGTTTTACTGCAGAAGTGTGAATACGCCCTCTTGATCCATTGTTTGATTGCAGAAGGGCAGCTACGCCCTCCTGAATGGACAGTTTCAACCATTTGACCATTCTAAACCTCCGTTTGAACTCCCAAGGTCTCCATTTGACCATTTGGTCATCCTAAACACTCATCTAACAAATCCAAACGTCCATTTGACCATTCCAAACCTCCATTTAACCTTTCTAAAATGTCCATTTACCACATTCACATTGATCATTCCACCATTTGGGATACCCATCTTACCGTGTGACCTAAACATTTCCATCAAGACATCTTCCATTTGCATTCATCATCATCTCTCAACACAAAATCCCTTAAACCTTGTTTTAGGAGTTATCTCCCGAATTAACCAAGGTGTTAAGTTGATCATTATCCTACATAATCAATCCTTGTCTTCAACCTAATCAATCTGCTTCTATCTTGAGGGGTATTTGTGTTGTAAGTCAACGTCATTGGCCCAAATCAATCCCCTTCCATCTCAAGGCGGATTAGGCACCGTGATCATTTATTTAATCCGATCAACCAATGTTATAAGTTACCTAGGGTGGTTTCCAAATCAAGTTTTAGGATCCCCTCCGTCATTCAATCCTTATCCAAATCAAATCAATTGATACATCATCCATCACCAATCCAATCCAAATCATCCAATTGATACATCATCAATTGAACCCAACAATTTAATCTATCCAAATCCAACATCGTCCGATCAAGATTCCGTCAACCAATTCAAATCATCAAATCCAATCATCATCCAAATCATCTAGTTGATACATCATCAATTGATCCAATCCAATCCAATCCAATCATCAAATTGATACATCATCATTTGATCCAAACAAATCCAAATCATCAAATTGATACATCATCATTCGATCCAAACAATCCAATCCTCAATCCAATCATCAAATTGATACATCATCATTTGATCCAAACAAATCCAATCATCATCCAAATCATTAAATTGATACATCATCAATTGATCCAAAAAATCCAATCCCAACCCAAATCATCCAATTGATACATCATCAATTGATCCATCATCCAATCTAAATCAATCAATCCAAATCATCACCTAGATCATCCTTTAGAGATTGCATCTTGAAATCACTTAGTTGTTTTGCATGTTCATGCCCATTCAAACCCGTTCACAAACAAAAAAGCAAATGAAAAACCAGCAAACTCAAGGTTCCCAACCAAATGTCCCTCAAGATCCTAATAACATTCCACATGATCCTCATAATGGCATCTCATCTCAATCAAACACCGACATCCAGAATATCACACCACCTAGTGATGAAAACATGGTCAATCAACCTGAAGTCACCATTGATGAATATCTTAGTAATCTTGCCAATGTCCAAATGATGGATCGTCTCCTAAAAAAATGTGGGCATAAGATCCTTGCCACCTTACTCATGAAGGGAGTCAAACCACCGTCCGGTTTCAATACATCACAATATGCCCTTCCCCCATTTTTTGACCCACAAACCTCACAAAATGTTCCAAAAAATTCCTACGTTCCTAAAGGTGCACCCACTGAAAATTGGTACCACCCCAAACTTGGAAATGTTGTCATCCATCAAGTCCAAGAATATCCTCGTCTTCCAACCACAACATCTACTATTCCACCACCCGATCCTAATGATCCCCATACCTATGGCATGCCGCCATACATCCCATCTGCTCCACCGCTTCCTCCCCCATATTCTAATATTGGGGGCACACCTACACTTACCAATGTGCTACCTCCTGCATTTCAACAACCTCCAAATAATCCACACCAATCCACCACACTACTAGCACCGCCACAGCATGTTGCTACTATTATAGCTTCATCTCAACACTTGCATCCACAACATCCGCAACACACTACCGTTCTCACACAACCATCACATCAAGTAGTGCAACCTACCTCACAACAACAACAACACATCTCATCTCACCCATCTCAACAAAAACAACACATCTCATCTCACCCATCTCATCAACAACAACATATCTTATCTCACCCACCTCATCAACAACAACAATGACCTCCACAACAATATGTGCATATCCCTACACAAACACACCATAACCCGCTTAATAAGTACCTCTATCATCCCTCTAGCACATACACTGTTCCATCCCATACAAATCCTCATCAGAATGCGCAAAATGAAACACATATCCAACTGCCACCTTACACCAATCTTTCACAACCTCAACATCACCCCCACCAACAAAGATCAAATCCATACCCATATGCCATGCAACAACCCACCATTGCGCAACAATACCAATCCTATCTACCCTACTTTCAACAACAACAAAGTCACCAACATGGGGAACCTTACACTTCCTATTACCAACAACCATCATCACATCAACAAAGAGGCCCTACCTCTACACATTACCAAAATGCTACGCAGTAACAAGACCCCTCTCTTGTTTCCTACTATCAACAACAAGTGGCTCCCACTCAACACAATCAATCATCCAACTATCAATCCACTTACAATCAACCAATGCATTCATATCCGACTCAACCCATTTATGATCCAACAATGGTAGGGCCATCCTCATCATATCCACAATACTATCCATACAATCAATCCACTTTGACTCCCACGACTCCCATCAATAAGGACTTGGAAGAAGTAAAAGCAGCATTAAAGGACCTACAAGCTGGAGTGGGTAAACAATCATTCAAGTTTGAGGACATATGTCCTTATCCTTTTGATCCCTCCATCTCCTTGATTCCTTTTCCCAAACATTTTGAGATACCAAAATTCGATAAATACAAAGGAACCAAGGATCCTAGAGCTCACCTTCAAGAATTTATGCTCATTGCCAAGAGGTCATGCATAATGATAATTATCTTATCCGAATTTTCCCTAAAAGTCTACAAGGGGTTGCCCTCAACTGGTTTATGGATCTTGAAAAGGGATCTATCAAAACCTTTGCAAAATTATCCGAACAGTTTGTCTCTCACTTCTCTTTTAATCTAGAGAAAGATATTGACACACTTGATCTCCTCAAAGAAAAACAACGTGATGGAGAGACCTTTGCAAGTTACTTGCAAAGATGGTGTGCCTTGGCTAGGAGGATGAAATCCCCACCAGCAGAAAAATACATGGTCACACTATTTATCAAAAATTCCCACCCAGATATGGCTCATAACTTCCAACTCCATTGTATCACCACCTTTGCAGGACTTGTGGAGAAAGGCCCCATCTTAGATCGAGCCCTTGTTGCAAAAGGGCAAGTCAAACATTTTAATTCTGATAGAGAGAAATCCTTTGGGGATAAACCTCGTTATTGGAATAGAAATAATTTTTTTGCCAATGACGGTGCCATTGACACCAAACATGTTCAAGTGGCCACCACCACGCAAAGATACCCTTCTCAGCAACAACCGTTATTCTAGAATGCCATATTCGTCCCCTAAGGGGCACCATGACAACAATCCAACCAAAATAACCAAGGGGGAAACAAACAACAGTTCACTCAATTGGGAGAACCCCTTAGCATGGTGTTTAACAATCTTCTTCAAGCTAATTATCCCATCACATATCCTGTCACCAAACCTCTTGATACATCTAAACCCAAGCCTGCTTGGTTTAAATACAATGAATATTGTGAATTTCACAAGATTAAGGGACATACCTTAGATAAATGTCAAGGCCTAAAAACCTACATTCAAGGCCTCATTGATCAAGGTGAAATCCATGTAGATGCTAATGCAGCATCTTCATCCAATGCTCAACTCCAAATATATCAAAATGCTTTTCCTAACCATAATCAGGGTCCTAGTATGTCCAACTCAAATCTTGGACCTAGCAACAATAACAAGCAAGGTAACAGTACCAATAACATTAGATATAAAAATGTGCCATACAATTATCAAGGTGTGGTTTCATATGTAGAACAAGTGGAGCCACGTGTATCCATGATACATGTCAAAGGAAAAGATCCACAATGTGCTGTTACCACTTAGCGAACCTGCATCACAGTCCCAACAGCTCCTCCATCTACCCAATGACCATCCGTCAATTCACAATATAACATCCTAGACCATCTAGGAAAGACTGCAGCCCAAATATCCATCTTAGATCTGCTTAAGTCATCCCCCGTGCATCAAGACATCTTGACTAAGGCTTTACAAAGCACACAAGTGCCTAATAATATTGACCCTACCCAATTCCAAGCATTGGTAGGAAATCTCTCATCAACCTATCAGATAGCCTTTAGCCAAAAAGACATGCCGCATCTTGATTCAAGCCACAACTGCCCCCTCCATCTCGAGGTTGGTGTAAATTGTCAAAAAGTAAAAAGGGTATTGGTAGATAATGGTTCAGCCTTAAATATTTGCACATTAAAATTCATACAACAAGTTGGATACACCCAGGCTAATCTAAGAAGTTAAGTTATTACCATCAAGGCATATGATAATGCATAGTAGGATTCTGAGGGTATTATTTGCCTCCCTATTCAAGTGGACCCCATTGTATAGTACACTATGTGTCATGTTCTAGACCTTGAACTTCCATACAACATCCTTCTTGGCCGTCCATGGATTCATTCTATGCAAGTCGTCCCATCCACCTATCATCAATGCTTAAAGTTCCCATTTCAAGGAGTGGAAGTCACCATGCAAGCTAACCACCAACCTTTTGAATATTGTCGTGCCTTGGAAGCTTCTTTTCCGCATTCGAATTACTACCCAGGATTCAAAATGGGGGCATCCCCAACATCTGATCCTGACCCATCCACCAATACACTAAACACTTCATCCCCACCATCATCCACACTTGCTTCCACTGTCACCAAGGTCCAGATCATAGATAAGGGATGTGGTGAATACGAAATGCATACCACACTCAATGGGGCAACCATGCCACCTTTGCCCTACACATATGGACAACCAATTCTACCACTACCAAAAGTGGAAGAAAAGACACTTACACTCACCTCCAAGAACATGGGGTCAACAACATTCAATGATTTGTGATCCCTCCAGGATCAAATGGACGAAGATATAAGTCAATGGGTTTATCGGGAGGAACCTGAGCCACCACGTCCCCTTATAGAATACTTTCAAGAAGTCTATCCACATGCCTCTAAGTTCATTGAAAAGTTTCATTACCAAGGTGGAGGCCTTGTTGCGGAAGAACAAGGAAAATGCCAGCCCATTGAAGCAACTACCATCCAACCAAGAAATTTGGGCTTGGGTTATGATACTAAACAGAAGGGTCCTGTGGCATCCTCTATCACTTCTAACAATGTTAGTGTTGACAAAGGTTCCCTCGAAGACATACCAAAGGAAGAGTCCATCATACACGTGTACGATGACTTGAATCACATTGACCTCCTTGCCATGTTTGAATGCTTGTCTGTTTGTACCAAAACCTTGTCCCTCAAACATCCCGAACTTATCGATCATGACCTACAAGGTAGCGCACCTATCAACACATTTCCCTCAGAGGATACCTACGTAAATCTAATGGGATTGGGGGAAGATGAACGCCCTAATTGCAAAAGCAAAAAGAAACAAAAAAAAAATGGGTCATCAAGTGAAAACCTCACCAAGGCATTTTTTGACTATGAGAAAGTAAAAACAAAGGATGTATCTAACAGTGAAAACCTTAATACGACACTGGAAGATGGGGACGTTCATCCTCCCCTTGTAGGAACACAACTATCTGAGCAATCTTTGATTCTCATTGAAGAAACACAAGAGGTAAATTTGGGGATAGAAGAAACTCCAAGGATCACCTATGTGCCCAAATCTTTATCTGAAGAAGAATATCTCACCATTGCCCAAATTCTTCGAGAAGGGGTTATCAATTTCACATGGGATTATTCTGATATGCCTGGGCTGGATCCTAATCTTGTTATACACCATTTGAATGTCTATCTAGATGCCAAACCTATCAAGCAGAAAGTCTGAAAGATGCACCCACAGGTGGCGCTATTAGTTAAGAAAGAATTGGAAAAATTACTAGATGTTGGCTTTATCAGGCCCATTGATTATTCTGATTGGATTTCCAATATAGTACCTATTGCTAAACCTAATGGAGACATCAAAATTTGCACAGATTTTCGAGATCTTAACAAGGCCTGTCCAAAAGATGACTTTCCATTTCCTAACATCAACATATTGGTCGACATTACTGTAGGACATGAGATGTTATCCCTTATGGATGGCTTCTCCGGCTATAATCAGATCCGAATTTCTCCTGAAGACCAACACAAAACCACTTTTACAACACCTTGGGGTACCTTCTGTTACAATGTCATTCCCTTTGGTCTCAAAAATGCGGGGGTGACATATCAATGAGCAATGACGATAATATTCCATGACCTCATCCACATTATCCTAGAGGATTATGTTGATGACTTGCTAGGAAAATCCAAAACCAGAGAAGAGCACCCTGCCATTCTGAAAAGAATCTTTGAGCACTTAGAATAGTACAAGCTTCAACTAAATCCAAAAAAGTGTGTTTGGTGTCACATCAGGAAAATTGTTGGGCTTCATAGTTTCCTGAAGAGGCATTGAGGTTGACCCGACTAAGGTGAAAGCTATCATGGATATGTCTCCACCAAGAAACCTAAAACAATTAAGGAGCCTCCAAGGGAAGCTACAATCCATTCGTCGGTTTATAGCCCAACTTGCGGATAAATGTCATTCATTCACCCACCTTCTCAAGAAAGACACCACCTTCAAGTGGAATCAATAGTGTTAGTTGGGTTTTGACATGATCAAAGGATACTTGGCCCACCCATCGATCTTCATGCCGCCTATCCTTGGAAAACTCCTCTTGTTGTACATATCTACAACGTCAGTTGCATTGGGGGCATTATTGGCACAACATGATGAATCCTCAAAGGAATGAGCGATCTATTACATTAGCCGAACACTGGTCGGTTATGAACTCAATTATTCACCAATGGAAAAATCATGTCTCACTGTGGTCTTCAGCACACAAAAGCTACGCCACTATATGCTTAGCCATCCTATAAAATTGATATCCAAAGTCGACCCCCTCAAGTACTTGTTATCCAAGACGGCCCTCACTGGTCGAATGGCTAAATGGATCATGATCCTCAGTGAGTTTGATATAGAATATGTGGATAGAAAATCCATTAAAGGAGAGGTAATAGCAGATCAGTTAGTAGATGCCCCATTACTAGACGCCTATCCCATAGAAACTGAATTTTCAGATGAAGGAGTATTTGCAGTCTCAGAAGCCACCACTTGGACACTATACTTTGATGGATCACACACTCATAATGGATCAAGGGCAAGACTCTTGCTTATCACCCCCCAAGGTGATTACATACTGAAATCATTCAAATTGGATTTTCCCTACACCAACAACATCTCTGAATATGAAGCCCTTCTCATAGGCCTCAGAATTGCAGTCCAATGGCACATCACTCATCTGCAAGTTTTTGGTGACTCCAAGTTGGTCAACAGGTCAATGATGAGTTTCTAACAAAATATGAAAAGTTGTTGCCATACAAACGAATGGTGGATGACTTCAAAAAATATTTCACCTCCATCCAATTTGAGCAGATCCCAAGACTCCAGAATAAGGCAGCGGATGCTATGGCTACCATTGGTTCTCTCCTCGACATGCCAAAAGATTGCACAAATTGTCAGTTCCTAGTCGAGCAACTCCTAATCCCAGCGTACGATATCCCTGAGAGTGACATGGTGTGTGCTATTGTAGGTCCTGAATCCCCTTGGTACCATGACATTTACACCTATATTCATGACAACACCCTCATGCCTGATCTCATGAGAAACCAATGTAAATCATTTATCCGACGCACTACCCGCTACACCATCATCGGTGATACACTTTATCGATGTGGATATGATGGAACTCTCCTCCGTTGTTTAGATGAAACTAAAGCCCACACGACATTAACTGAAGTGCATAGCGGTATTTGTGGGGCCCATTCTAATGGTATGGCCCTAGCCAAACGGATTCTCAGAGTAGGATATTATTGGCCTACAATGGAACATGATGCTTGTGAATATGTCAAAAAGTGTCTTCCGTGTCAACAACATGCAGATCTGATTCACGCTCCAGCACAAGAGCTACAACCTATCACGACACCTTGGCCATTTTCACAATGGGGTTTCGACTTGATTGGCAAGATCTACCCTCCATCCTCTGATGGAAACACCTTTATCATCACAACCACTAAGTACTTCACCAAGTGGGTGGAAGCCATACCACTCACTCAAATCACTAGTGTTCAGATCTCTAAGTTCATCCTCTACCATATCCTCTGTAGGTATGGTATCCCCTTCGCCATCATCACCGACAATGGGAAGCCATTCAAAAATAAGTGTATGAAGCTCCTTTGTGACACATATCATATCCAACATCATTGGTCCACTCCCTATTAGCCCCAAGGTAATGGACAGGCAGAAGTAACAAACAAAACATTGATCAAAATCATTAAGAAGATGGTTAATAGCACTAGCCGTGATTGGCACCTCCATATCCATCCCGCTCTTTGGGCCTACCGTACATCCATTCGCACCACTACCGATGCTACTCCATACTCTCTTGTCTATGGCACTGAAGCCATCTTGCCAATCGAAGTTGAAATCCCTTCACTCTGAATCTCCCTCAAAAATCTCATCACTGACGAAGACACTCGAGTGGCATGCTTGGCACAATTGGAATTGCTGGATGAAAAACAGGTCAAGGCTTATAACCATCTACAAGCCTATCAGCACTGACTCAAAAGGAGCTACAATAAGAAATTCCACCCTCACCAATTCAATGTTGGTGATTTGGTCCTAAAAGAGAATCAGCGGAATCAACAAGATCGAGAGAAAAAGGGTAAGTTTTAAGCAAACTGGTTGGGCCCTTATGTCATCACCACAAAGTATGGTTCTGGTGCCTACAGGATCTCCACCCCTAAAGGTGAGCCCTTGGAGGAACCCATCAACATCATGCACTTGAAGAAGTTCTACACTTAGGTCAGCTGGGGTATCCTTCCTGGTAAAAGTCAAAAATACAAAAAAAAGTCAAAAATACAAAAAAAAGTCAAAAAAATCAAAAAAATCAAAAAATCAAAAAATAGTAAAGAGAAATAATTCATCCTATGGTGAAAACCACCCCTGCATGGCACCTTGGATATGTACGAATGGTGAAAACCTAGCAACAGGCACCTCTCGTATAGGGCTTAATCATTATCTACGTCGCATCTTGGTTACTTTATGGCTTATCCACCGATTCCTCAATCCCCATATCCTCCCATCCACTTGCATCACCTCGTCGCTTGGTATATTCTGGTTGAGCATTGGATGACCGTCATCTGCTATCTAACACCCTGAGCTTGTTATCCCAATTTGAGCTTGTGTCATTTCTTTGTTGTGGTTGTCTCCATCTAGGCTGACTCTTCGCGTCCGTCTCCATCTAGGTCTCATCGTGTCTCCATTGTGAACTACGTTGCCCCTGTGCTTGCACGTAGGCAAGGTTGATCATTTGATCCACCCCCGGGGCTTCCCTTTGTCTTCTTTTGTGGTTATTCTGTTTGACCATGGTCCTCCATCATCTGTCGTCATCACCCTCTTTTCGCTTTTATCATCGTCTTCTTGTCAACTACGATGCCTCTATGCTTGCATGTAGGCAAGGCTAATCTTTGGATCAGCCCCCAAGGCAGTTTTTCCTTCATCATATGTCCTCATGGTCCATTTTTCGATCTTTTCCATCCTTTGTCTTTTGTCATTTCCGAACTACGTTGCCCCTGCACTTGCACGTAGGCAAGGTTGATCTTTTGATCTACCCCCAGGGCTTGTGTTTGTCTTTGTCATCCATCAGTTTCCATCAGTCCACTTTCCACTTTTTTATCGTGGTCTTTTCTTGAACTACAAGGGCTCTATGCTATCACGTAGGCAAGGTTGATCTTTGATCAACCCTCGAGCCCCTAGGTCTTTAGGTTGTGTCTTTTCCTCTTGTCTTGTTGTCAAGTATGTTCCTATCCTCGCTGATTCTTCACAAACAAGATTTCTCATATCAAGAAATCTGCCCAATGGCAATTATCTTGTGTCATCTAGGTCTCTTTAGCTTAGTATCCATCATTGGTCTTAACAGGATGCATCCTTCCTCATAGACCACATCAACCACATCCATCCTTGGGATCTTATGGCAAAGGACACTTGTAATTGATTATGATCTTCTAGTATTTTTGGATTTTGTTTATCATTTGAGCTCCCTATAATCACTAGTTAAGATCGCCATGATCCTTCTTATTGTGGTGTGTTTTGCCTAGTTAACATAGGGACATCTCTTGACTATTGTTTCTTTCTGCTAGGATGCTCCACGTAGTACCCACCAAGATTCCTTTCGGATCCTATGTTATGTGGGGGCATCCCTTTGTGCTTGTGGTTATCCCAATACCTGGCCCAACCAAAGTTATCGTGACTTTGGGGTATTGGGATAGCCTTCTTGTTTGTTATGTTTTTTTTATGCATTAGACATTAATCCGTCTTGGCTTACATGCCCTAATGCCCGATGTCCCATGCTACAACAAAAATCAGTGCTCTAAAGGATGGCAAATTGCATTCATGTTGTATTTCATCTCATTGCATATTCCCCCTTCATCCAATCTTGCTCCTACGTCTATGACTCCTAATTTTGGTTGTGCAAACTCTCATTCCCTCTTACTAACTTTTCTTCTCAGGATCCTTACGGTTCTTGATAGGTACTGTGCTGCACACACCCTACGCCTACCCATTAATACCTATGTCTCCATTCATTTAAGTTCATTTATCCCTCTACATCCATTCATCTATCCATATTGCATTCATTCATTTAAGTTCATTTATCCCTCTACATCCATTCATCTATCCATATTGCATTAATTCATTTAAGTTCATTTATCCATTTACATCCATTCATTTATCCATTTGCATCAATTCATTAAGTTCATTTATCCATATTGCATTAATTCATTAAGTTCATCTATCTATTTACATCCATTCATTTATCCATTTGCATCAATACATCAAGTTCATTTATCCATATTGCATCAATACATTAAGTTCATCTACCATATTGCATTCATTCATGTAGGTTCATTCAATTCATTATGAACATTTATCCATACATTTCCATATATTTTCATATCCACCTATGCATCATTATTAGGCCCATATTGCTTACATCATTTATACAATTGCATTACCATTCATAAATCATTAACATCATCCATAATCACATCATCCACACATGCATAAATAAATCATTAACATCATAACACAACATCCATATCAACACAAAAACATCATATACATATGCATAAAATACACCATATATCATAAGAACATCAATATAACACCATATGCATAACATAAATCATCCATCAAAAAAATGTGCGGCATAGTATCAATGGGGACCATCACATATCATCATCAAAATAATACAATGTCCATATCCAAAATATAGTCACCACATAATCACCTACATATCATCCTCAAATAAGAAGCGTAATCTCATAATATGCGTTGTACCTCCATCCAGTACCTGTCAAAGCACCTATATCCTGTCACGTGTCCTTTGCCTGTCCTGAGCTGCCCACACCTGACCTCTGAGGAGACTTAGGTACCGGTCCCCTATGTGTCGGGGTCCCCTATGAATCACGAGTTGGAGTCCCAAATCAAGAGGGAGTCGGCTGAAAATCACTGTACCCCCTGGTCTGTGTCCCTAAAGACTGGGACGGTGTCGACATCTGTGGTATCTACCTAACATACTGTGTTGTATGCTGCACCAGATCTGGCACTGCCTGCTCATATGCACCCCTCCAGTATGTTGCCTTGTGCATGTACTCATCTATCTGCCCAGCCTGAAATCGAGCGGCATTCTGCTCATTCCTGTACCTATCCCACTCTCTGCTAATGGCTCACTGCTCCTGCTCCCATGCCTCCTGTGCCGCTATTAGTAGTCGTACCTGCTCTGCGGACCTCTCCCTCTTTGCCCACATAGTCTCTAGCTCTATACCATCACCCTACCCTCGGTGTGCCTGCCTTTGTGTTATGTCACTCTCGGCCATCTCAGCCCGCACCACTACTGCATCTTTCTAGAACTGCAAGATCTGGACCTGTCTCAGTACACTGTCCCTCTCCCCCTGTAGTGCCTGCACCTATTCCTGTACACTGTCCTTCTCCCCCTATAGTGCCTACACCTATCCCTATGCACTCTCTCTCTCCCACTGCACTGTCTCTAATCCAACCTCTGCGGCCTTGGCCCTCGCTCTCATCTCCTCTAAATATGCCTCTGCCGTAGATACCCTCTCCTGCAACGCTACCCTCTCCTCCAGAAGTCCTGCCACCTGAACTCTAAGTGTCTCCATCTCCCTCTTGGCCCACTGAGAACACTCCACTGGGCCATGATCTCCTCCCCCTACTGGCTTTGGTTGATCTCGCATCTGAGCAACTGTCATCATTGTCTCTAGCCTGTCTCGGTCCCATGTCACCCGAACCAACTCCCCCCATACTCTCTCCATCCCTACTCGCGTCTCATCCCTCTCTCTCTCAACCACCTACATATCTATTATCAAACGACCCACAACACGATCAAACACTATTATCTTTGACTCCTTCACCCTCTACACCTCTACCTCTGCCCTCCTCAACTCCTCCTCTAACACCCATACCCTCACCTGGGCCCCTCTAAGTAACATCACTGAATCATCAACTGTAGCCATTGGTACGTCTATTGCTAGAGGCTCCACCACTTGTACATCTAGGTCCATCGCCTCTCCCTCTCTCTCCTCCTATACCTTCTCATCTTGACTCATTAACCAAATCCTCTATGGCTATCCTCTCCTCCCCACCCTCATCAAACTCCACGGCTCCCCTCCAGGCCGCCTCTCCCCCTCTGGCTCCTGCTCTGTTGGCTGGACCCTCCTTTGTCAACTGCTCTCGGGCATCCCCCGAGATGTCCTCTGACATCTGTCACCCTCTCTACTCCCTCCTGAGGATCTCTGGCCCTCGCATCCTCCTATGGATCTATGGCCCTCGCCTCCTCCTGTAGCTCTAGGGCTCTCACCTCCTCCTGCTCGGCTCTCACCTGTACCCACCTCCACTGTACTCTATTGCTAATCCTTGTCTAAGCAGCCCTCCCCTCCACCACCCAGAGCGTCTCCACCTCTAGCTTGCTCCCCAATCTCACCACCTCTATCTCCTCCCCCCCCACCACCTACCTCTCCTGCCTCTATCTCCTCCCCCAACCACCTGCCCCTCTTGAATCCATCTCCTCTCCCACATCTCTCCTCGCCCTCCTCGAAGGTCACCTCCTCCTAACCCTCACCCTCATTGCCGACTGATCTCCAACGCCACCCTCCTCTGCACCGTCACTTTGATGTCCCTCATCCTCCTATCCCTCATCCTCATGACCGCCCTGCTCTGGCTCCTCCTTCTATCCCCCCTCCTACTCATCCTCTGGCCCCCACTCCACGGTTCCCACAGCAGGCACCTCTAGAGTAATCCTCTCCCATCGATGGTTGCGAAACCACCGACCATACCGATCTGTCACTCCGGCATCCTTTGGACCCACCCCCCTCCTTGGATAGGGCACCCCACCTGCCATCACCCACGCCTCCCTCGCTCCCCTCACTAACAGCCTTGCTCCCCATGGTACCTCTCTAGTAAGCCGATGAAACATAGTCGACACTCCTAGAATATCCTGCATGAGTCCAAATTGCTGCATCACTCTATCTGGACAATGCATCTCCACTATGTGTCTCTGAATCCCAATTAGGAAACATTTGCATCTAAAGAATCCCCGATGTCTCTCCTCCTCGGTCTTCCATCCTCTAAACCGCCGATACATGTATGGTTGCCATACAATATGCTCCTCCCATAACTCATCAAACGCTCTCCTCCACTGATCCATCTCTCCCTGTGTCTCATAGCATAAGATGCAGCCCCTAGCTGCCCCGAACTCCCAAGCCACTGACTCTCTGTCATCCAACTCTCCTCTCCTGACCACTATGGGTCTCGTCACCACGATATGCTCCCACCCCCACACCTGTAATAGTGTCTTGTGCATCATGCTCCGTATCCCCTGATAACAAATCACGTGCATATCTCGGTATAACTGGGACAATACACATGATCCCCAGGAAAACTATCCCTCCCACCACTCGACAATATGTCGAATCACCTCCATATACCACAAGCTGTAGAATCGTCTGCTCTGATTCGGCAATAGTATCCCACTAATAAAACAACAAAAAAATAGTGGTAATGCTAGCACCCCCAAGGCCAGGCATCTGTCTATGTCTAGTTGCCCCCTCTGTATTGGCAAGTCACCTCACCCGAATAGCACCAAGACAGTCTCATCTAACTGTGCTCCTCTTGACACCTCCTCACTCACTAACCGACCTACTATCGGTAACCTCAAAATCCGCCACACATCCTCTAAAGTCACCGTCATCTCCCTTGTCGGTAGATGAAAAGTCAACGTAGCTGAGCTCCATCTCTCTATCAGGGTTGTCAGCATTGCCCGATGCGCTCTCATCTCTAGAAACTACACTAAGTGCAGTAACCTCGCCCACTCCGACGCTGCGTGGTCTGCCCCACACATCGCCTCAATCATCGCTGCCAGTGCCTCTAGCCTCCACTCGTGGGTCCATAATCGACAAAAATCCAGCAAACATACCATCCCCCTTGTCAAATTCTTCGTCAATTACTCTTCCTGATCCCGTGACTTTCTTTTTTCCTTTTTTTTCTCTCTTTCCCTTCCTCCTCCCTCCTCCCTTGCCCCTCCCGGCTGTGGGGTGGATCTGCCCCTGGCTGGGGTGAACCCACCCCTACAGTGGGGTGGACCCGCCCCTGTAGCGAGGCGAACCCACCCCCGGCTGGGGCGGACCCGACCTCGCAGCAAGGCAGACTCGCCCCGAGTCAGGGAAGACCCGCCCCTGCAGCGGGGCAGACCCGCCCTAAGCCGGGGCGGATTCGCCCTTGCAGAAGGGTGGACCCACCCACCCTTAGGGTGGACCCACCCTGAGCCGCAGTGGATCCGTTCGACAGAGGATGTACTCGGCCTCCTGCGAGAAACCCTTTTTTTTCATAAAAATTGTTTTTTTTTCAACTACCCATTTTTTTATTCTGACCCGTGCACAAAACCCATATTTTACATTTTTTATAAAACATTTCAAATGCATTAAAATAGTGAAAATAATGCATAGAGTGTTTTGTCGCCTACCTGGTGGGGCCCACACTGTTGCATGTAGGATCGTCAAACCTCGTTTGCCCGGTGGATGATCTCGGTGTCATTATCCTGCGGTATTTTTGCTCCTCTTCTGCTTGCTCTCTTCTCCTCTTCTCTCAACTACTACAGTGCAAATGAAATGAGGTGATTTTTAAATATTACCTTATATTCACTTTCCCCCTCTTTTAAGAGGTCTTTTTTTACCTCTTATTTACCTTTTTCTCCTCCGATTAATCCCTTCCCTTCCCGGGGCCGCCATTTGCACCCCGTTTGTCCGATTGACTTTGTTCAAAAGGAAAACTTGCCTAATTTTTTTCCCTCTCTCCAACCATACCATCCATTTTTTCCTATCGAGATGTCGCCCGGGACCCTTATTTTTCCCCCGTCGCCCTCTCGAGGGGGAATGCCATTCACATTTACCAATTTTTCCTACCATAGTCAATCCCTTCCAGGATTGGGGTATCTTCATCCATTCCCCACTAATTGGACAGCTCAAGTTCTCCTTCCCATGCTAGGGCATCATCTTCTGGTTACTTCCTCTATAGAGTCATCTGCACTTTCTTTTTTCTTCGAAGCACGGTTATTCTAACGGTACTTCGAAGAGGGAAAAAATATAGACATCTAAATTTGATCACTTCCATATGATCAAAATTGTCTACTCTATTCATCTATTTCATTAATAGTGATTAAATAATTTATTCAATCATTATTTTATTTTCTGCCTAAGGTTCTTAAAGTATATAATTAAATAAATTAAATACTTTACCTTATCCCTTTTCTTCTCTAAATTAAATAAATATGAAAAATTATTTAATTTAGTCTTTTAACCCATTTGAATTAAAACTAATTTTTAATTCCCCTTTTTCTCTCTCCCTGTCACATTCTCCATAACTCTCTTTTAATCCAGATTAAATTAATTAATCTATGATTAGGATGTGCACCACTTAATCTTGATTAAGTGTCACATCCTCCATAATCTCCCACTTGCCTCTAAATCTCTCATTAATTATCTTATTCATGTGTTTGCACAACCTTAATCAAAGTCATTAACCATATTTGACTTACCTTTTCTGGTCAACCTTTCCACTTGCCTTTCTTGGCTTTGACTCTCTTTCCCATGTGAATTTTTAATTCACATTTATTTATCCAAGGCTCCTCTCTTCCCCATGTGAATTTTTAATTCACTTTTGTCTTTCCAAGGTCTTCTCCATCCCCATGCAAGGTTCTAGAAGGCTTGACTTGTCACTTTACATGTGCCAAGGACTTCTAGAACCTTGGACTTGTCACATCACCCACATGTGACAAATCTCCAGCTTTTTGGAGACCTTCTTTTATCCAATAAACTCTCCAATGAATATAAATTTTTAATTTGCATTTATTCTTCCAACCACTTCCCCTTTTCCCATGGAAATTTTTGAAAAATTCAAAAATTTCTCAAATGTCTCTTTTATCCTCATTTGGGGACAAGAAGTTTTTTTTTGAAGAAATCTTCTCATCCCCCAAGGTACCTCAAAGGTACTTGTCCTTCATCCACCTCATGTCTCCTCATGTACTTCTCTTCCACCTCATTTCCATATCATTCCACCCTAAGACATCTCACATTCCACATGTCAAGATGTGAAGGCTTGTGAGTCCTCAACTCACCATAACCCTTCATCTTGATCTTGTTGGATCAATCTCAGTCGTTTAATTCTCTAGAGAATTCCAATTATCCTATAAATACCCCCTCATTTCTCCCATTTTGGGGATGAAGTTTTTTGCTACCAAAATCTTGCCAAATTGTCATTTGTAGCATTTTAGCTTTTCCATAGTATTTCTCATCAATCTATCTTTCATCTTGCGTCCACTTCACTCCATTTCCATCCAAAGATCAAGGGCCAACCAAGGAAGAAGCAACATGAAGGTATAACAATTAACAATCAATTTATTTATCTTGCTTTCATGTTATCTATTTCTTAGGCTAATCATTGAGGTTCCCTTTTCTTATGATAGTTCTTCTTATTGCATTACTCATTATTTGTTTAGCATCTCACACTAGGACTTGACATTTTAAAAGGATCACAGATACCTCAAGAGTTGAGAAGGAAATTAGATGATAGAGGAGAGAAGTGCATATTTGTGGGATATAGTGAAAAATCCAATGCATATAAGCTATACAATCCTATAAAAAAGAAGCTGATAATAAGCCGTGATGTTGAGTTTGTTGAAGAAGAAGCATGGGATGGCAGAATAGACCAAACAACTACAGTTGCAGCTAGTGTTCCACAAGAGAATGAAGAGAATGAGACTCAAGGTGTAAATCCTCCTACACAAGAAAATGTTCCTACAACACCTTCAAGGGAACCTACCACTCCAAATCCAACTACTCGAGCAAGTTATAACAGTGAGTCCTCTAATCCAACACTTGCATCACTAAGGTCAAGGTCCATAAACACTTCAATGAAGACACGTAGTTTAAGAGACATTTATGATGAAATACAAGAGGCTGAAAATGATGATCTATACACTAATTTTGCATTCTTAGCACAAGCTGATCCAATTTATTTTGAAGAGGCAATTAAGGATGACAAATGGATTGGAGCCATATATGAAGAAATTCAATCAATAGAAAAAAGTAAAACTTGAGATCTAGTAGAGCTTCCTAAAGGCAAGGATGTGATTGGAGTTAAATGGGTTTACAAAAAAAAGTATAATGCTGATGGAAAAGTAGAAAAACACAAGGCAAGACTAGTAGCTAAAGGTTTCACACAACAACTGGGCATAGACTACAATGAAACATTTGCACCCGTGGCAAGATTGGATTCCATTAGAATGGTCTTATCTATTGCAGCTCAAAACAATTGGAGGGTTTATCAAATGGACGTTAAATCAACATTTTTGAACGGCATCTTAGAAGAAGAAGTTTACATAACATAGCCACCTGGTTATGAATTTTTTGGAGAAGAACATAAGGTATACAAACTGAAAAAGACACTATATGGTTTGAAGCAAGCTCCTAGAGCTTGGTACAACATAATAGATTCTTATTTTGTGAACAATGGGTTTAACAAGTGTGGAAATGAACCAAATTTGTATGTCAAAGTGAATGAAGGAGAAATATTGATAGTGTGCTTGCATGTAGATGATTTGATATTCATAGGCAACATGTCAATTGATTCATTCAAGGCAACCATGAAAAGAGAATTTGATATGACTGATTTGGGGCTCATTAGATATTTTCTTGGTATAGAGGTGAGTCAAAATGAGCAAGGGGGTGAACCTACATAAGTGGTGAACACTTTTGTGGAGGAAGGGAAAACTCGGTTTCCCCTTTTTCACAAAGTGAAGGGGTTTGGCCGAACCCAAGTGTTCGACTAAACCTTTATGTGGGTTCGACCGAACCCCATGGTTCGGCCGAACCCCATTGACTTATGATATTTAATAATAAAATAAAGGGGTTCAGCCAGACTAGGGTTCGGCCGAACCCCCTTAGCACAGATTAAAACAAAAAACAAACCCTTCTCTATCATTTTTACCGAGTAGAGAACAGTGGCCGGAACAGTGTGTGCGGCGAACAGGGTACGTCCAAAGACAAAATGTGCAAAGAAAACGGTTACCTTCACCTTCACCTTCAAGCGAACCCTGCAACACATCATCAAAGGTTCTCCATACCTCATATTTGCTGCAAAATTTGTGGTTTCAATTGCATTTGTTTGAAATTTTTTTAAGCATTTTCAACAAATTCATTATATATAATTTCCTCTATTAAATTCTTTTCAAATATCTACACAAGTTCAAGATGCTTCAATTTCTAAAAATTAAAAAAAATCCTATGTGTGAAGTTGTGTTGGTCATTTTCATGAATTTCTATCAATTACCATATTGTTATTTTGATGGATTTGCATACCAATATTTCATCTCTACCATCTCCATTTTTCTTTTTCCATTGGTCTATTGGGCTTCATCCTCAAAGTATAATCTTTCAACTAATCTTGATAATCCACTTTCAACCTTTGTTAAATTTATCTAAGTATGCATTCTATTGGACTTCAATTTTATTGCAGTTGTCATGCTAGTAATCCAATCCTTAGTGTTTGTTAGTGACCTAGAATATTTTCTATTTCTAGAGTGTTTGGCTTGACCCTCCATTCAAACCATTCTTGTCTCCATATTCTTTGACCCCTCTTAGCTCTATTGTATTCAAGTGTTATATTTTATAGGATTTTAGACTTGGTTATATCTTACCATACCACTCCCTTTTAAACTTAAAAATCCCAATCCATTTTAATCCAAATGTCTATAAGTATTTTTGCACCAATTTTTTCATCTCTCAACCATCATGTCATTTCAATCATTCCCCAACAACTTCACAATCTTATTATTTGTATTTACTCCTTGTAGTATTGGGAATTTAGTCTTTCCAATCCTTAAGTACCATCCCTTTCTAACCCCTATTATCTTCATCCTCTACTAGTAAAAAAAAATCTTGTGTTTTAGAGTTCTAGAATTGATTCCATGCATCTAAATTTTTATCCATCTTTTATTTCACAATGTCAAAATCATGATAATGCCATCTTTATATGATGCTAACATCATCAATTTTTAGAGTAACTACCTATTGAGACATACCTACTAACATCATTTTTTCATTCTCCAAAAAATAAAAATATATAAAGCTAGAGGATTCGACCTTATTTTTCCCTAGTATATTATTTCATACTCCCACAAACCCCAACACCTAGTTGAATACTTTTCCTATCTTTTAGAGTCAAACATTTGGCCAAGTTTATATTTTTATAAAAAAATTAAGGTCATATAGATACATTAATCTCAACATCTCGATGATTTGTCCTTTATTAAGGTCATATAAGAAACATTTTATTATAATTGTGTATTATGGACCTCCATTTTTATTTAAGTTTTTTTATGGATTCATGGAATCTTTGAGTTTGTGTTTTTTGTTCTTTATATTAATTATTTATTAGTTTGCATCTAAGACATGTGCTATAAAATTATGTTACACTATGTAGTTCATGCTAGGATGAGAAAAATTTCTAAAATAATGTGGGGAATTTAAATTGATTGTGGATTACCAATTAGGGTGCATCATTGGGGTAAAAGGGAATTTGAGAGTGTAAGCTCTAAATGATAAATCCAAGTGCATTAGACTGATTTGAATGTTAGTATTTTATTCAATTCATTAAGGTTTCATGTATTCAAGATAAATTTGATAGTTGAGGGTTGGACATTCTATTCATTTAGAAAGAAAATAAAAATATGTATGTTAGTGTTATATTATCTAGTGAAGTAGGTTTTATTCCATCATCCATAAATTTAGTAATATAAAGCTATTAAATCCCTAGAGAGTGTTATTCAATACATAGTATTTGTATATGATTTTATATGATACTATATAAATATTAGGTAAATTATTATTGTGATAAACACAATATAATATATATATATATATAGGGATGAGTAGCTTGCTTATATCTAGAACTTCACATCATTTGAACTAACTACCAAATTAGAGACCTCTTATATACTAAATTAGTTGTGTTCCTATATTTAAGATCTATAGGAAATAAAATTCCAAACTTAGTAAGGCTCAAAGAAGAGGAGGCTTTATCCAAGTAATTCTATCTACTCTAATTTTTCTCCCCCTTAGTCTAAATATATAGGCTACTTCCCCATTGCCTACATTATTCTTAGACTGGGACATTATGGTAGATTTCCTTAATATCTAGATGGTTGCAAGAAAAATACCCAACACCACATCCTCTACAAAAAATAGTTCAATTAAAATTTTAAGATATCCATGTCTTCAAAACATCAAGTTATTTGTACTTTGTACATTACATTAGGCAAGTTATTCCAATTATTCTCTATTTATTCCTCATAAAGATAAAACTTTAGATAATGAAATCTATAATGAGATCATATTCTATGAGTCAAATTTTGAGCATACTTACTATTGTGGGATTGATGTACTTGCCTCTCTTGATTGATATTCTAGTGTACTCACCACTATTTTCATGATTCCCAATATATTTTGGTTTTGTAAAGAGAGAAAAATAGTGTTCAAACTAAGAACATTCTTTTAGTGGACCTCACGTGATGATAGGATCTAAGGCACTTCTCATCACACAAAATCTCCATCTTGGATCCAATTCTAGACTCTCATACACTACACCCCCAAGATTAAGAAAATGACTCATACATCATTATATAGAGTAAACACATTTCAAAATATATAAAGTCGCCATTTCTATAGAAGCATATGTTGCAAGCATATGTGGAGCATATGTGAAATTATCCAGATTAGTAGTCTTAATGAATTTATTCTAATCATTTTTTGTTCTTACATAATCAAAATCATTGAAAGAGAGAAAAATAGAACCATAACATAGAGATAATCAATAAATTTTGCTACAACTATCAAAAAAAAAAAGAAGAACTAGATATCTTCAATAGCTCAATAAATGAATTAATGTACTTAAGTTATGAGGATCACAAGATTGCCAACTAGGGTCCTATTCTTGTGGATCTTGCTATAGTACAACTTAACAATAAAATTCCTCTAGCATTTCCAAATCTCTCTATCCCTTCACCTCCTATCATGCCACTAAATCTTATGTACAATATATTGAACTTCAAAACATCACACTATGCACTTTGTAGATTATATTAGTTACTATTCTACTAAGTATTTATTTATTCCTCATCAAGAGAAAACTTCGTACAATGAACCAAATGATGACATTATTCACACAATTCCTCCCACATGAAGAAGGTAGCCCACCTTTTAAAAAAATCCAAATACAAGGTATAACCTTCTCTGCATGTATTCTACTAAACCAATATGAATACACAAGCATTAAATTGAGTTAATCAGTATAATTATTTGATCAAATATTGATTTTTTGAACCTTTATAATACCAATGTTTTCTTGTAATAACTCACAAAATTATTGAAAACAATATTGTACATACTATGACGAATGATATTGATCGTCAGTAACATGTAAAAATTGTGCTCCCTAACTATCTTCTTATTTTGTTTTTTACTATTAGGGGCACGCCTATATGTGATGTGAACAATAATAGTTTATCTAAATAGAACTGTAATATTAATATGATTCAACTTCGTTTTGTGGCTGCAATGTGTAATTTTATATAAAATTGACTATATATCTATAATAGTTCCAATTAGGAAAAATCCTTGCACACCTTGACTTGTTGATCTAACCATCAAGAATAGGGGCTATGTATTGCATACTTATAAAAAATATTCTTAAAATCATAAATAAAATTAGCAATGCTTCTCTTGTGACCAACTCACATCTAGAATCTTCACCTCCACTCTTCAAATTGTATTTTACTATCTCATATCTCTTTTTCTCAAACATTTTATTTCCGAGATCATTTTTCTTCCATAATGGGTACATGATATAAACTTTGATAACCCACCGCATTATAAACGCTTCTCATTTAAATGTGATTTTTACATAAATTACAATCATTGTATCTAACACATTAAAATAAATCTAATAAGTCCTTAGATAAATTTGGTATTTTAATTGTACCACACTCTTGTAAAATTTGGTTAGTATTCTAATTCGGAAAGGTCCTCTCTCTTCTTATGTAACTTGGAGATACAATGACTTTCATTTTTTTATGTGTGTTATCAATTTTATTAATATTATCAACAATTGGATCATGGAGTATAATTTTAATATCATGGGGTTCATTTCTACATTATTCAAAAAAATTTCTAAATTTGAATTCTTATTTTTCTATGATGTTACTCTTTTCACTCTAGGTGTTTCATAACATTTTGCAAAATTTTCGCTTTCATGTTCAACATTTTTATTTTCAATGTTAAGTAATAATGTTTTCCCTTTATTACTAGTTGTAGGAAATAAATCTTAGATGCAACCTTTATCAATGTTTTTTAAATTGTCTTTAATGACACATTTTGTTCTAGAGTGCACACGCACACTTGTAAATTTAAATTATATAATTGTTTTAGATTATGTTTTTTGTGCAATCTAGTAATGTGAATGTTTTGATTAAATTAAAAACTATGATAGATGTTGAACGTGTTTTGTGAACTAATGGTATAGAAATATTATTGATGAGTAGATGAATTATTAGAACTATTTTAGATTTCTATTCCTTATATCTAGATATATTATTTAAACTAAGGTCTCATTGCTCCTTTAGGTACACATACATACATAACATGGATAATGCAGATGCTCCACCTCCAAAATCTTTGTTTGAAAATACCAATAATGAGATTAATAAATTGAAAGACTCATTAGCACAAAATGTAAACCCTGGGATATATTCTGAACCATGCATGTTAATATTGCATAGTCTTGAAAAACTAAGAGATGAACTTGAGAGGACAAGTGCATTTTCTCCAAATAGAGTAGCTGCTATTCTTTCCCGCATGCGGGAAGAAGTACATGGTGAGGTTCCCCTTAAACAAATACAAGATAGTGTGACCAAAGAAATGATAAAAACTATTTTTTTTCCATTTTATCAAAATACACGTAAGGTTAGGGGATACCAGGTCACTAGATGTGTTGATCGTGATATGGCCTCATTGATCTACCCACGATTTCTCGTAGCACATGGTCTATACCCAAACAATGACCAGATTCCATTATATTTTGTTCAGCAGTTGTATGCTGAGGTCCATTTGGGCCTCAAAGTCAACTACCTGGACATTCCACCATATGCTGGTCAGGGGCATGGCAGGATTGCTGACAGACCCACTTATCGTCGAGCAGATAGACTGGCCCCAGTGTTTAGGGTATTGGTTGGTGAGAGGTCTCCTGCTCTCACCCCAGCTCTAGCCCCCATAACAGATGAGGTTGTCGTTGCTTCCCAAAAGGAAGCAATTGATACTATAGGTGACATTGTAGTTGCCACCAGTAGGATATCTACTGATCGTGTAGGTCATTATTTGATGTCTAGACGTCCCCGACCCACGCCATCTTCAGCACAGTGGACCACCATGGATCCTTTCACATCAGCAGGTATCCCTACTCCCACAGAGCTTGAGGCACTTACAAGAGATATGGCACACAAGACTTTGCTTTGTCTGGCTGAGGAACTCTTGGAGGCATATGCTTTCATTGCATCAGACTATGGGATCGGTATAGAGCATGTTAGAGATCGTTTGGCACATGGAGGGCGTTCACTTCCAGGATCCCATCACTCTCAACCCAACACTAGTGCACGTCAGGATCCACCATCTAATCATTTGATAGCTGCACAGACTATGGGTTTTACTGAGATGTTGGTTGGTGCCGGTTTGTTATCATCGATGCCATCTCACCTACATAGTCCTCTCCACTCATCATTATTGGCACGACATGAGATAGATCAGAGGGATGCAGATATTGATTCATCGCTTGATCGTATAGTTGATATGGTGGAGGCGGCCATTTCAGAGGACTCAGGTCATCCGATATCAGATGATGTGCATGTATGTGTGCATGTGCATGTGCATGTTTCAATTCCTTTATAATTATTTTTAAATTTTAGTTTTAATTTAACTAGATATTCATGTACTGATATATATGAATTTATATATTTGTAGGTGGACATACCTAATGTCACTCCTAGCCTTGTTCTAGATCGTGCACATTGACGTGACTCTATGGATGAATCTGATGCTAGTGGACATGTGAGTTTTAAATTTTTATATATACATGTGTATATGTACATGAATATGTACATGCATAGATCTAGATACATATTTAATATAAATTATATGTATTTAACACATTTTGTACACCATTTTATTTGCAGGGCTCAGCACATCCATCAGAGCAGGACCGTTCTCATTCAGATGGTCATTTGACTAGGAGTCGACATTCATATTAGGCCCTGCATATTAGATGTATTTGCTTATATGATGATCTTTCTAGTATTTGACATTTGATTATCTCTAACTTACATTTGCTATATATGATGATTTTTAGTATTCGACATTTCCTTATATGATGATCTTTAGTATTCCACATTCGATGATCTCTAACTTACATTTGCTTTTATGATATACATACATTTGGAACTTTTCTTATAACATGTTACATGTTTATACATTGATCAATATTGATATGTTTACATGTTTATATGATATATGTATACATTCGCTTATATTATATATGTATACATTTGATCTCTCTAGAGTAGAATTTTAGGAAATGAATGCCACTTTATAATTAAGTTCATTCACATGTTGATCACAATAAATATTTTGCACACGTATGCCTTGGATATATATGATCTTGAATGTTTTCTTTCTATGTATATAAAAATAGAACCATATACTCATATAAGCATTTAAATATGTACAATAATGATTATAAAATGCATCATTTAAGCACAATAATAGGAATTAATTCACTAAATTGTAATAAAGTATTAATGGACGATAATGAATTTAATAATGGATCTTAATTATGGTATATGATAAAATAATAATAGTGGTTTGAAAAAATTATTTTAGTGTCTTAAAAGATGATGTTCAGAATAACATTGTTTAAAAAAGGAGAACTTAAGAAGAACAGATTAAAAGAGATGAAAAAAATAATGATATGCCTCAATTAGGTGGAGGAATAAGAAAATATTAGGTGGTTGATGATGATTGGACTGGAGAGATTATTTATGTAAAAAATACACAAGTTAGCTCTCAAAAGAAGAATTATGAGGAAAATTTCATATGAAATATAGAAGATGATGGAAGAAAAGAAGAGGAGGAATGTAGAAAATGATTTAAGAAAGGTAAAATTAGGTGAAAAATATGATTGATTGTTTTTGAATACTTAGTTATGTTGACATGTGAAGATCAACTTTATCTTAATATACATGTAGATTTTATGCACCAAATTATGTAGGATTGAGGTTAAAATGTATCCAATGCATGTAATAACTTATAATAAAATAATAAACAAGAGGAATCCCTAGTATTCAATAAGACATTTTATTTTTTTAGTGGGTCTAAGATGGGACAACCAATAGACACAAAGAGAAGATAGAAGATATGCATCAAGATCTATTGTAAAGAAAGATGTAACTACATATTCTCAATGCAAAAATTGGAATATTTCAACTTAGATATGTATGTAACCAAGTAACCCTAAAATCATGAAATAAATGTTGTACACAACCATACATGAATACATCTATGGATGGTACAAAATCCTACTACCGAAAGATCTCAAACCAATGAAGGTACAAATATAACTTTGGAAAAAAAGGTGTTAATCCTAAAGAAAAATATGACTTAATGCTTCCTTGATACAACCGTAAGTTAACCAATCAAATCATTGTATTCCTCAATTTAATTTAAGCATAAATGTATATGACATATTCTTATACATATGCACTCTCTAATACTTATGGGGCAACCATATATTCAACCAATGTAAGTAAATACGTGCACAATGAGGAGAATTGTGCATATTTTCACTATTCACCAACCAACACGAAGCATAAACATTCTACAAGACACTTTTAGGATTTTTTGTTTGGTACAACATTCTACAAGACACAAATTTTAATATGTTAGGTTTCTTTTTCTACAACAAAAAAGAAGATTGAGAGAACATTCACTCTATATATATAGAAGACATGGACTAGTGAATCAATGATTTTTCTTGGATGTATAGGAGAAGAAACATCTTGAGTTGTAGTCATGTAACATCTCCTTGTGTGCCAATTTTCTTTTTTGTTGAGATGCTAGATTTGGAGGATCATTGAAACTAACACTAAATTTTCTTCTACTCCCACCATCACTCTTCCAATGAATTTTTTTATGACAAGGTTTGCACATTATTTACATAAAAAGTACTTGAATTCCATGGAACAAATATATAATTGGAAATATCTACTCAACTTAAGGTTCTCAATGTATTTCAACCCCTAATTTGTGTCCAACCAAATTTAAAACACTTGTCATCAACATATATTCTAAGTAACTAAAACAATCCAGAGTTCAAACAAGTTATTATAAGTTCTCGTCTTGAACATGTATGTACATGTACAAGTGAACTTGAAAATCATGGATATAATCTAACTCAAACATTCTGGTTCAACCCGCTCTTGAATAACATGTAAATTTTTTTGATGGTCATCACTATCTAGTCTCCATTTTTTTCGTCCACATGCATGTGGAACTGCATGAAGATGTAGGGCGGTTGCAATTATAAGGTGACTATATTGATATACCTTGTTATCAACTTGATAGTCCACAAAATGAATCCCATGTTGAAAAACTTTGACTTGTTTTAGATATATCCCTTGCACAACAACAGAACCTACATGATAAACATGAACCTGAGGTAATACATGTGCATGCGTATAACATTTGCGTGCTCAAGGTTTGTACAATATATATTTAATGTTTTTAATGTAATGTACACATGTACACAATGTATATATATAATTTGAAATTCAAACTCACCTATGGGAAATAACATTCCATCATTTGTTTCAGGCCATGTTAGCTTATTCCTCTCTTTTGTGCAACGCAGTAAATAATAGCTAACACCTTCTATGTTTCCAGGCTCTGCTATAACTGCAAAAACATCTCCTGTACACCAAATTTACACAATAAAATTCTATAAAAAATAGAATTGTCTCTACACAAGTTAAAGATCATTAAATTTATATAATATTTAAATTATTGAAAACTTACACATGTACCTTTTCTAACCAATCCTAAAATATGGTCATAATCAATTGAAATCAAAGGAATGTCTTGAAATCTTTCATCCTCATTTTCATTGTATGTGTTTGAAACAAATAGCAGCACCATATCCCATTGAATAACATATTCAAGTTCTTCATTGTTGCATGCATGAGAGTTTCCCGCAGTGCACTCAGTGCAGAAACAAGAGTAATCTCTCGTGTATAATGTCCATCCAGGGTGACTATCTGAACTCATAACACAATGCAAAGATCTTGTTTTTTCTACCCTCTTGCATCCATGCATCGATCTTCTATCCACACCTAGCTATTAAATGTAATTGCAAAAAACTTATATGAACTTGAACGTGTGTGTATATATATATACATGTGTAAATTTTAAATTTAAATAAATTTATTTTTTTTAAATGTAATTTATACATACCTGATATCTCCCAAAACACTCTATGTGGAATGTTTCGGTTTGTTCTTGAAGATGTGTCGACCTCATTTGATGCAAAGTTTTTCTTGCACCATTCAACAACATCATGTGCATCATCTATATGATCTTCTGAATAACTCATTTGATGCTTTCTTAAAGCACCTTTGATGCAAGCTCCTATGCCATCATGTTCACCCTTTCCATGCCCACTCTCAAAGAAACTCCAAACATGTGGTATGTTATAAATTTTATGATATCTAGAAATTGCATAAAATGGCCGTGATGATTTGAATTGTGCCGCACATCCATCTAACCATACAAAATGTTTTTCAAATTTTACACCCCTGCTTCTCAAATTCTCAAAAAAATATTTTGTAAAACAATGTTGTACAAAAAGTGTGTCATGCTCTTTATCATCACTAATATAAAAGTGATATTCTTTCTTGATGGCTCGTTGTTCATATGTACTCTCAACACCATCTAATTCCAATTGTGCATGTTGATAACACACATGAACCATAATAGTGACCTGTTTTGAAAAGTAATATTCTGATTGAATCTCTTTTTGATGTACAAAAGAGTAATTTTCTGCAAACTCAACTACTGATAGAACTGTTCCAAGTGGGAAAGTATCTCTTAATGTTTGAAATTGATGTGCTTGCCACTTAGCCTAAAAGGAATGTTGTATGTATGGTTGTATCAATTTTTCAAAATCTTCCATAAATTTCCCAATAGGTATCTCCTCTTCTACATAGTTTAACCTTGTGGATTCTTTCCCAAAATTTGTTTGAAACTTTACATACTTGTAAATTTTTCAATTTACTATCTTTGTTAGGTCAACATTTTCATTTGTTGAAGGAAAGTTAGCCAAATTTCCACATGTTTCACAGAGTCCTTTTATGCATTTTATTTGAAGTCCATTTTCATGATCACATAATAGATCCTTTATGAACAAACTTACCTATTTAGGAGGTGCCTTTTGAAAACATATCTTTCTTCTCTCATCTTTCGAAACACTTGATAGTAGAGATCAAATTCAATGTGATAATGACAACAACAAGTTTCAAAAAACTTGTTTATCTTCACATAGTATGGCTTTAACCTTTCAAACATTGTTTGCCCAATCTTTATATGAGGATACATATTACAAAAGTTCATATACATCTCAAGTTGTGTTATGTCTAGCCAATGTTTAATATGTTCTTCATAAATACTAGGTCCAATCCTGCGCCTCATAACATCTCTAGTATTTGATGACGGATGGGTCTGATCATTCCAAAAACTTGAGATCAAGTTCCTAACAGCATCTTCAATCCTGTTAGAATGAGGAGCTCTACACATAATTGTCCAATTGCCTTCAGAACTATCATCTAAAACCTTTCTCTTTTTCTCATATTTTATTAGTGTGGTTCTACTATAACCAAATTCAGTGGAAAGTGCTGACATTTTTCTTTTTCTGGATATTTCTTTATTTAAAACAGATGTCAAAATCACCTTTCTTGCAATGGTTCTATTCACTAATCGAGATCCTTTCCCAATGGAATCTAAACCTTTTTTTACATTTTCAACAATATCTTTTTGCAGTCTCATGTGTTTCCTCTTATTCGATGCAGAATGTACACCCAACAATTGTAATGACTCTTTCAGCTCATCATGAAGAAGTAAACGTGATAACAATTGGGTTTTTTCAAGTGTTTCAAGATGATTGAAATGATCATGGATTATTCTATTAACAGATTTAGTCATTGACCTCTTGTATTTTTAGGTTGGTTGGCATAACATTTCAGTTTCTCCATATCCACTTCAAGTAAATGATCTAAATTTCTATAAGAAATTTGTTTCCCCATTTTTTCAACTACTTTTATATGCTCATCCATTGGTGTAGAAGGAAGTGATCCCAACCCCTCTCCAACATGCATTGTTTGAACTCGGGCCTCCTCCCTATCTTCAAGGTCCATGTGTTCTTCAACTGATTCATTTGGTCCAATATCTAGATTGGGCTCGACTTCTGCTTGAGAACTTCTTGCTTGTTGAGCCATTTGTACATGTCACAAAATATTGTGCAAAGAAAGTGAGAGATGGTGATATATAAGTGGAGTTGAACATATGAAATCAAATGAAATCAAAGATTCTTGAACTTAAGAATTCCATGGAAAAAATGCATTTGAAAAGGATATGATTCTAAGATGGGATATATGAAAATGGTATGATATATGATGTGATAAGCTAAGAATGCAAGAGGTCAAATGCAACTCTAGGTCCAAATTTGGTTACGATGCAAGGCTTGACTTGTGTTATGATGGATAAACACAAGGGAACAATGATCAAGAGAGGGTATGTAGGAGATGATGGACTCTAAAAGGATTTCCCTAGACACACAAGGATAATGGTATTTTCCCTAACTTGAAAGTCCATGATAAACCTTAAGTGATGTGGGAAATATATAAAAAATGGATTGGTTTTGCGACCTATAAATAGTAGTGGAACTCGTGCAAGAGCTAAGGGTTCTATTTGATCAATGATGACTATGCAAATGACTAAATTCATGGAATGTATGCAACTTGGAAAGTTTAGGCACGATATGATCTTGATATATATGCAAGGGGTTGTACATGCAAGACCTAGGTGAAATGATATATATGTATACACAGACTATGTGATATGATCTATGTATGCAAGATTAGGAATATGTAAGGACTAGGATGCAATGAAAAGGATATGATTCTAAGATCCAAGATATATGAAAATGGTATGATATATGATGTGATAAGCTAAGAATGCAAGAGGTCAAATGCAACTCTAGGTCCAAATTTGGTTACGATGCAAGGCTTGACTTGTGTTATGATGGATAAACACAAGGGAAAATTGATCAAGAGAGGGTATGCAGGAGATGATGGACTCCAAAAGGATTTCCCTAGACACGCAAGGATAATGGTATTTTCCCTAACTTGAAAGTCCATGATAAACCTTAAGTGATGTGGGCGATAGATAAAAAATGGATTGGTTTTGAGACCTATGAAGAGTAGTGGAACTCGTGCAAGAGCTAAGGGTTCTATTTGATCAATGATGACTATACAAAGGACTAAATTTTGAACATGGAATGTATGCAACTTGGAACTTAGGCACGATATGATCTTGATATATATGCAAGGGGTTGTACATGCAAGACCTAGGTGAAATGATACATTCTATGTATGCAAGAGTAGGAATATTTAAGGACTAGGATGCAATGAAAATGATATGATTCTAAGATGACATCTATGAAAATGGTATGATATGATGTGATAAGTTAAGAATGCAAGAGGTCAAATGCAACTCTAGGTCCAAATTTGGCTACGATGCAAGGATATGAGGTGGATGGAGGACTAGGATATGACGTGGATGGAGGATTAGGATATGAAATGATTGGAGGACTAGGATATGACATGAATGAAGGAATAGGATATGATGTGGATGGTTGGTTTCCCTTGTCAAGGTTAGGGTGGGTATGACTAATGGAAGGTTTTTGTGACTTAGTGTCATGGGTGGTGTTAGGGAACTCTTGATAGTTTGACTGTATTGATTCGGATTTAGAGGATGATGTTCATTTGTTCATGTTGTCTGAAAATAGTTGGAAAACATGTGGTGTTGTAAAGAATGAAAATCAACCACATAGAAAACATTTACAAAAAAAAAATCCTAAGGCTGCAAGGATAGTATTCTTATGGATCCCACGAACTGCATATCCTTAGTGAATGAATTTCAGAAGCTTAGCCCCATGGGCTCCCCCTTACATTGCACTCACTTCTCAGGGCAACCAAGCTTCCAATCTCCATGAAACTCCCATAAAATATTGATCATTTCTACTAAGAACTGCGCAGGTGCTGGTGCCTTGGCAACGACTGTTGCTGCACCAAAGAATAGAAGGTTTGTGGTTTTCTAAAACAAAGGATTTATTTTGGGCACCCGTTCAGAAGGCCACGCAAGAGGCATTATCATCCTAGTCTGCAGAGGTTACGCTCTGCAAGTTTTGACGTGCCACAAGGGTACTGGGGAGTCAATTTCTTGTCTGCAGGAAGTTCTGTAATGCTAAGCTTTCCTTAACATTTGAATTTATATACCGGTTGGGCATCGCTTGGCTTTAGCGCGTTCTCGGTTTGAGTCGCTTTGGGGTGAGTACTTTTTCCCACCAAAGCAGGCCCAAGATCTAAGGCTTAACAAAAGCGAACCAAAATATTCATAGTTCAATTGATCTTTGTTTAAAAATAAAGAAAAAGCACATGAATATTTCAGATCACACTCACATGGTGTTCTTTTTAAACCAAAATCAAAATGTGAACAAACAAAGAATGCACAAGGTTCATTTTATCCATTTGTAGTTGTTTGTCAAGCAAACCTGGGTTAATTTTAACCGTTTGTAGTGTTTCCTATCTAAGAGTTAATTTTAAACCCAATGAAAAATAAAGTGTGTTGTCCTTTTTAACCCATATGCATTTGCATGTTTGTTCTTTTTTAACCAATGCGTGTAAAATGCAAGTTGTAAAGAAAAAAAACAATTAAAATAATATTTAGCTAATTCCAGATGGACACATGCTAAAACAAATAGATTAGTAGCACAAACAAAAAAAAACTCTAATCTAGAAATAAAGAAAACAGGAAAAAAAAAACTGAAAAAAAAGATAGAAAACCGGGACAAAAATCTTAGATAGCACGTTGTAAGTCTATGAGCCTCTTTGTACCTAAGTAGATAGTCAAGATCTAGTAAATTTAAATATTTTATTTTTCTTCTAGATAAGGTATCCCATTACGAGAGATCGTTAGGATTTGTGTCTCAACCTTCAATCCCTATCTATTAATACTGAACAAAATCTAATTTTCAAATTATAAAACAACAAATATATATAAATTTCAACACTCATAATTTAATTTTTGGCTTGGAACATGTTAGAATAGACATTAATTCTAAGAACATGATAATTACAACAAAATGCATCTCTTTCACATCTTAATATTTTTAAATGGGCACAATCATATAGAACTCATTTTTATGGATGAAAAATATATTAATAAACTTGGGAGTAGATGTTAAAATTATTCTTAAAATAAATTGGGAGGAGCTTGGGAAACCAAATTTACATGATACTCCCTATGATATAGTACTAGATGAGGGAGAAGATCCAAAATTTTCATTAGCACATGGTATCTAATATAAAGGTCTTGAACCTATTGGGTTTAAAGGAAAAATAAACTTTGTGGTGTTTGAGATTCAAAATGACTCTTTGGTGCTTTTAAAATTTTGTTTAATCTCAAATTGGTTCATGTAGAATGTAATGAAATCTTTGACTCCCAAAAAGAAGGATTAAAATTTTATACATCATGGAGGGCTAGATAGTGCATATATCTCTGAATATGAATATAGATTAAGATTATGATAAGAATCTATAGCAAAAGAAAGAGATGTCTAGAAGAAGATGACATATCTAGATGGCTATATTCATTGAGGAAGCTACCTAAGAAAATATCATAATCACAAATTTTCATATTTCTTCTTGTAGATTCATATCTCTCTTGGAAATGCTTGTTGATCCATCTTCTCAAATTTTCTTTTTTCATATATCTAAGGGATGCACTTATTGCTATAGATTATATATTTTTTTTTATGTTGCACTCATCTTAGTTCTAGATGCACATAGGATAAGAGCACAACCATATTAATTTAATGTATTTTTATTTGATTATTTGTGGAGGTAAAAATACCAAATTAGGGATTTGACAATATTGGTAAGATAACCAAAATTCACCCCTTTCCCTTTGTGGAACTAGCTACATGTATTCTTGGAAATCTCTTCATATGAAGGTTTTGTGTCTTTTCCTATCTATCATAATTATATTATCTTAGAGTTCAGTTTAAATAACATTATGACCATTTTATATCATTTAATTTATTTTACAAAATTTATGTGTTATTCTACTATTTAGTTTCTTGTTATTGGTTGTGTATTTTATTCTTATTTTATAGACTTTCAATTTTTTGCATAAACTGGTATTTTTTATGTACTTGACAAAAATCTATGTAGTCATATAGAGGTCTTAATGTAGTCATGCTACCATCTAGGAAACATGATTTAATTTTTATTATCTTCTATTGATTCATATTCTAGATTCCTATCACATGATTCAAGATATCTATTTCTCAACTTTCATTCTAGGTTTTTCTTTGTTTATAATTAAATCCCATTTTTAATATTTTGTTTAATAAAAATATAGTACTTTTTTTTATAGGAAAAATAAGTTTGCATAGTTTATATAGGTGAAACCAATTTAGATAAGACCATTTACACTTGTTGATTTATCTATTTTGGATAGTATTTTTGTGTTATTAATCTTATCTAGGAATAAAGTTAGTTAAAACTTTCAACTTTTTATTTAGGTAATCAAATTCAATACATTTTTATTTTTACTATCAATATGTTTATTTTTTTATGAATTATTTCATTGTTATGAAGAATATTCTAATTCTAATGTTAGATTATGTGTTAGAAAATTTAGAAAATATTATTTTAGATACATATTTCTACATTATATGTTCCTCACATATAAACTTATTTAGTTAATGTATGTTTTATGTGTATATTCGTCGTACTTGTTAAATCTATCATAATCCAAAAATAGTTATTGTTAACTAATATGATTCTATTTATTATAATATTAATAATTTTTACCAATTTTTGTGTGTTTGTGGGGTGTTTGAGCTATTCCCACCTTCTCAACTAATTATCACTATTTAGGTTTTTTAGATGACTTTAGAAATTCTTTTTTGTTGAATTATCTTGTGTCATCTTCTTTTATCCAATTTGGTTATACATAATGATTTCCCTACTATTGATTTTCATGTATTGATACAAAGGGAGATACCAAGATAGAGGAGGAAATACTGGTGAAAGATGGTGTTTCTACCATATCTATATAATTGATGATGCACAATTGGATGAAATAAATATAATAATTTAAAGAATGACATAAACATAGATAGATGCAAAATTGGGTGCCACAAACAAATACAAATAAAGAGAATATATTGTAGATCAAAACTAGTAAAATATTTAGTATAAGGATTCATAAAATCTAGTGATAACTTGCAGATTTTAGTTTTATAGAACTCATTGATGATGTGCATTTGAGTTTTCATTTCCAAAAAAATGATATGAGGAACCTTCAATTTTCTTATATATCAATTATTTGATGTATTTTGATGCATTTTTTCTTGTTGCTAGATAAAACATATGATAAACCCGCTAAATTGTAAATAAATAAATTTACCCATATTTGACGAGAAAAAGAAGAAATAAACACGTACCTTGTTTCCTTCTATGATAATTTGTCAAATTTTGTTTGCGTCTATTTTCTTCTTTATCTTTTGAAAATTTTCGTTGAGCTTTGTTTTTTCTTTTTGCTTTTTGTCCCATTTTCTTCTTCAAAATACAAATGATTGATTTAAACCAGCAACAATTTTTTCTCAAAATGCAAAAAATCTGTCACAAAAACTTGAAAAAACTTAAAAAAACTTAAAACAGTAAAAACAAATGCAACAATAACAAACATTATCAAAATATTCACAACAATAACAAACATTATCAAAATATTCATCATTTTTTAACTTGTAAAATGTCTTTTTCAGTTGACAGGGTTGGAAGCACGAGGGTCGCCATCGCCATCGTTTACACAGGATCTCGCAAAAACACAAACAAACCTGGAAAAGATGTTTGACTTCCGAATGTATAGTGAGGGGGTTCGGCCGAACCAATTTTGTGGGGTTCAGACGAACCCCATTAAAATATTTTTTTTGATTATTTTAAAGGGGTTCGGCCGAATATAGGTTCGGCCGAACCTATGTTTGACCGAACCCCTTTAAAAGGTTCGGCCGAACATATGTTCGGCCGAACACCCTTATTTCCCAATCTCACAAAAAATTCATTTTTTTTTGTAAAAAATTATCTTTCGAAGCTCAATTTGAAAATGAAAATGCAAAATACTTTAGAAACCTAGCTAGAAAATGGTAGTCCTCCGAATGAGCTATCCAACGAATTAAATTTTAATATGTTTTGGTTTTATTATGTATTATTTTTTAGTTTTATTAAACATAGGTCTTTCACCGAAAATGAAGCTCTCTGGTCTACACATGTGGAAAAATAGCAGATTATCAAAATAAAATTTTTAAAAATATGCTGAGGCTGGGTATTGCTGTCCTTGATCCATTAAAAAAAGAAAAAATGAATTTCGATACATACATAGAAAGTTATGTTGTATACAGTTTGCCTATGTCTGAATTGCAATTGGTTTGACTTCGAAACTTGATTAAGAAAAAAATATTCAATAAAAATCTATGAGACCAAATGCAACTGCTAGATATCGTAGTTACAAATCTAAATTTAAACAAATTATAATTTTATCCTTTAAACAAAAAAAAGTTATGTTGTATACGGTGAGCGTCACTTTTTAAAAATGTTATTTTTTGAAAAAAACCAATTTTCGTGGGAGATGGAAAAAAAAGTGCAATCTGATTCCAAAAATTTTGAAAAAAATATTTTTAGAATCTACAGACAAAATGTGATGAGACTCTAGTTTTCATCATCTTCAAATTCCTCACGGTTTAGTCGCTATAGGTGCCCAAATATGAAGATTTAGTTAAAAATAATAATTGCAGTGTCCAATTTGCCCAAAAATTGTTACCACTATTGTGGGATCACCCAAGGCATTTTTACATGTCAAAGTAAGTATGCTAATGACTTGTTGAAGAGATTTAAGATGGAAAATGTGAATCCAACACCTACACCCGTTGCATTGGGTTTAAAACTTAGTAAGGATGACAAAAGTCCTAGTGTTGATGCAACTTTATTCAAAAGATTAGTTGGTAGCCCTATGTATCTAACTGCCACAAGACCGGATATCATGTATGGGGTTAGTCTCATTTCTAGATTCATGGACAAACCAAAGGAATCACATTTGAAAGCTGGAAAAAGAATTTTAAGATGTATAGCTGGAACAAAGAGCTTTGGGATTTTGTATACATTTTCAGATGATTACAAACTGATTAGATATACAGATAGTGATTGGCGAGGTAGCATGGATGATAGAAAAAACACTTCAAGGTATATCTTCCATCTAGGATTAGGGGCTATCTCCTGGGCATCAAAGAAACAACCTATTGTAACACTCTCATCAACTGAAGCAGAATACGTTGCAGCCACATCAACAGCTTGCCAGACATTATGGATGAGAAGAGTACTTTCAGATTTGAGGCATCCATAAGAAGAACCTACATAAATTTTTAGTGATAATAATTCAGCAATTGCTTTATCTAAAAATCATGTTTTTCATCAACTGAGCAAGCATATTGATACACGATATAATTTCATCTAAGAATTAGTGAACAATGGTGACATATATCTTGAGTTTTGTAGGTCTGAAGAACAATTGGCAGATATCTTTACAAAGCCGCTTGCAAAGAATGTATTTGAGCATCTTTGGGAAGGAATTGGAATTGCAAACCTACATGGCAGTGAAGATTAAGGGGGAGTGTTGGCGAACGTGTCTTCCACCTGGGCATGTTTAATCTTCCCTACCTCCATAGTCCAACTACTTCACCTACCACATTTACTTCCTCTCTTTCTTCCCGCTCCTATCTTCTTCTTCATTCTTCTCTAAGTTTCTAGACTCTTCTTTCCTCAAGGCGTATTCTGGAAGCTTCTTGTGTATAACTCTGTTTTGAAAAAAGGCTTATGTTACTCTGTTTTGGTAGAAGAAAAAGAACTCTATTTTGAAAACCAAAAGGGCATGACTGTAAGAGCATCAATAGCTCTGTTCTTCAAAAGACATTAATATAAAAATCTTTGTTTCTGTTTTTAAACAAAATTCTATCCTCTTTTTAATATTTTAAGTTGTATGTTGTGTGTTTTTTGTTTCTCTGTCTCCAATAGTTATGTATCCTCTCTTGATTACTTTTTATCATTCTTAGCGTAATTTTTTCGTTTTTCATTATGTATCCATGAAAATCTGTTTTCCCACTCTGTTTAGTGCATCAAATATTAGCTTTGCTATTTTTTTTTCTATTTAGATCAAGAGATTCATGAACTTTACATAGTTGGACTTCACAATGATAGCCAGGCCTATCATAAACATGTTGACCTAGAAGTTTAAGAAATAGAGGTAATTCTTCACAACCTCCAAAATGACGTTCCTTATGTATGATTCCATAAAATCTCCTTTCTATTATGATATGATTTTATGGATGTCTATACCCTCTTTGAAAGCCTCCATTTTGCTAGAAGCAGGGAGAATGCTAGAAAATTTCATGTAGTTTGCCTCGACACTTGTCAATTGCCCAAGAGGAAGTGCAAAATTAAGAGGGTAAAATAAATAGACAGACTCACACCACAAAATTCTATCTTTATCCCTCTCCTCCCTTAAGATTACTACCCCAAAAAAATTGTCTACAAGAATCCCTACAACCACCATCTACAACGGAAATCACACACTAAAATAGGAAACTAGGCAGTGCCCATAAGTAATTTGCAATAGAGGAATGCTATTATTAACTAAAATATATTATCATTGCCCACCTATAAACAAAAGCACCTATGTTTACCCATAACTTACTCAATCTATCATTTCATAGGCCACCTTCAATACTATTCACCCATAATTCATGAACTCTTGTACTAGGAACCCATCTCGCTCTTCAGTATAATACACTCAGATTCATCCACCATAATGCAATCTTACTCATTAAATACCCATAAAGACCTCTCATTTCTTCCTTGCTCATTCTCAATACTCGATAATGCAGACTTGACTTCTGCCACCAATTAGCTGCAAAAATATATCACCAGGAAAAATGGATTACAACTCTATATACCATCTCTACAACCAAAACTAATCACATCCTTAACAAAATTTATCTTAATTTATATTAGACTTAAGAGTAAATCAGATGAGTAAAAAGATCTTAATATTTCCAAAAATAAAAAATATTGTATCCATTGTAATTTGTAAATATATACATAGCATTTCACTGTGTACAATTGTAGTGGTATGCTCCCTCATTGAAGCTCTTTACATTAATATGCCTCTCCTCTTTTAAAACTATGGACCTGTCTCATTTCTGCTACAAACCTATTTCTAGGTTCTTGATATTTAATTTCTCTAGTAGTTGAACTCATTCTTTGTTGAATCTTTGTCGTCCTCGCTTTAATAAATTCTTGATTAAAGCTAAAAAAAAATATCTACTATTATGAAATGTGGTTTTCTTTTTATTTTCTCCCTTGAACTTGTTGAATATTTTGTCAAACCTCCTACTACATGCGCCATATTTTAGCAGAGGCCCCATCATAATCATCCTTGTGCCTTTGGCCTTGTTTGCCTCATAACTTGTTGCACCCATTTTTCTCCTCTTGTATTTATTATCTATTTTTGCCCAAGGCGTGTCCCGAATGGTGAAAGCTAACTGCTAGACAAAATTCACCTATGTATATAATATAGCATATGCCCCCATACCGCATGGAGAAAAGAGCCGCGACGGAAGAGGTGGGACCCGCAGTGACGAAAGGAAAGACATGACGACTGGACGTCTCATCCCCCGTGCCGTTTGTTGTCCCGTTGCCAGGAAATCATGTCAGTGTTGACGATTTTTCAAAATAATCATTCGGCGTGGATGGACAAAAAGCCAAAAACGTGGCATTCAAAACCATTATTAGAAAATATCAAAAAGCCCAGACAAGGTCCCATTTTCTCCATTTTTGGACGACGATGTTTTGGTGGATAGCAAGGACAAGAGTAGTAGTAGCAGCCATGCAGAGCTCCTTCAGGTCTGTATATCTGCTCTGTGTATGTTCCATCTTGCCATTATGCCATGAACAATGAAGAAATGAATGGGAATTCGTTGCAGGTTTTAGGGTTTGTTATTTTCAGTTGAGGGTTTTAGTTTTTCGTCTCCTCCCGTCTCTAGTTTTAAAATTTTGGGGTTGCTGAAGAAACTATTTAGTTGAAAGGGTTTTTTTGTGTCGAGGGTTTTAAAAATTTTGTTCATTTCCTCCCCATATGCTGGTTTTTGAATTTTTCCCTTTCCGAATGAAATAAGTGACAACCCATTGTAGAAGTATGAGTGAAATTACTGAATAATGTTTGTAGAAAGCAGAATTTGTGGGTTATGCAATGAAATGCTATATTTCAAAAATCATGTAAAACCCAGAATGTCACCATTGTTCGCATTGTTTTTTGGAATGGATAGAAAAGGGCATAACGTGGCATTTGAAATCATAATTGGGAAATAGCAAAAAGCCCACATCCAATCCCATTTTTGCCGCCATTTTATACACTGTTGTTTTGGAAAACACACTTTCTCCTAAAACTTGGACTATTGTAAAACCCACTGTTTCACTACGACATCTCCTCATGCTATGTATGTATCCATGTATGTTCATGTGTATGTTTTTCATGCATTTTTTGATGTACATAGGTGAATTTTGTCTAGTTAGCCGGCTCCCATTTGGCGAAAGCTAATTGGGAAATAGCAAAAAACCCACATCCAATCCCATTTTTGTCGCCATTTTATACACTGTTGTTTTGGAAAACACACTGTCTCCTAAAACTCAGACTATTGTAAAACCCACTGTTTCACTACGATGTCTCCTCATGTTATGTATGTATCCATGTATGTTCTTATGTATTTTTTTCATGCGTTTTTTGATGTACATAGGTGAATTTTGTCTAGGAGTTAGTTGAAATGTAGGTCTGATAATTTTTTTCTATCGAGGGTTTTGAAATTTTGGTTTTGTTTCCTCCTCGTATGCTGGTTTTCAAATTTTTCCATTTCTAAATGAAATAAGCAACAACCCATTGTAGAAATATGAGCGAAATTACTGAACAATGTTTGTAGAAAGAAGAATCTATGGGTTTTGCAATGAAATGCTATATTCATAATTTATTTCTCCACTACTAATTTTCTTAGGTTCTCCAATGAAATGCTATATTTTGAAAATCATGTAAAACTCGAAATGTCGTCATTGTTCGCATTATTTTTTGGAATGGATAGAAAAGGGCATAATGTGGCATTCGAAATCATAATTGGGAAATGGAAAAAATCCCACATCCAATCCCATTTTTGCCGCCATTTTATACATTGTTGTTTTGGAAAACACACTGTCTCCTAAAACTCGGACTATTGTAAAAATCATTGTTTCACTACGACGTCTCCTCATGTTATGTATGTGTCCATGTAAGTTCTTATGTATGTTTTGCATGCATTTTTCAATGTGCATAGTTGAATTTTGTCTAGGAGTTAGTTGAAATGCAGGTCTAATAATGTTTTTTCTATTGAGGGTTTTAAAAATTTGGTTTTGTTTCCTCCTCGTATGCTGGTTTTCAAATTTTGCAATTTTCGAATGAAATAATCGACAACCCATTGTAGAAATATGAGTGAAATTACTGAATAATAATTGTAGAAAGCAGAATCTGTGGGTTCTGCAATGAAATGCTATATTTTGAAAATCATGTAAAACCCAGAATGTCGCCATTGTTCGCATTGTTTTTCGAAATGGATAGAAAAGGGCATAACGTGGAATTCAAAATCATAATTGGGAAATGGAAAAAAGCCCACATCCAATCCCATTTTTGCCGCCATTTTATATACTGTCATTTTGGAAAACACACTGTCTCCTAAAACTCGGACTATTGTAAAACCCACTGTTTCACTACAATGTCTCCTCATGTTATGTATGTATCCATGTAAGTTCTTATGTATGTTTTTCATGCATTTTTCAATGTGCACAGGTGAATTTTGTCTAGGAGTTAGTTGAAATGCAGGTCTGATAATGTTTTTTCTATCAAGGGTTTTTAAATTTTTGTTTTGTTTCCTCCCCGTATGTTGGTTTTCGAATTTTGCCATTTCCAAATGAAATAAGCGACAACCCATTGTAGAAATATGAGTGAAATTATTGAATAATGTTTGTAGAAAGCAAAATCTGTGGGTTATGTCATGAAATGCTATATTTCAAAAATCATATAAAACTCGAAATGTCGCCATTGTTCGCATTGTTTTTCGGAATGGATAGAAAAGGGCATAACATGGCATTCAAAATCATAATTGGGAAATAGAAAAAAACCCACATCCAATCCCAATTTTGCCACCATTTTATACACTGTTGTTTTGAAAAACACACTTTCTCCTAAAACTCAGACTATTGTAAAACCCATTGTTTCACTACGACGTCTCCTCATGTTAGGTATGTATCCATGTATGTTCATGTGTATGTTTTTCATGCATTTTTCGATGTACATAGTTGAATTTTTTCTAGTTAGCCGACTCCCATTTGGCGAAAGCTAATTGGGAAATAGCAAAAATCCCACATCCAATCCCATTTTTGCTGCCATTTTATACACAGTTGTTTTGGAAAATACACTGTCACCTAAAACTTGGACTATTGTAAAACCCACTGTTTCACTATGACGTCTCCTCATGTTATGTATGTATCCATGTATGTTCTGATGTATTTTTCATGCATTTTTTGATGTACATAGGTGAATTTTGTCTAGGAGTTAGTTGAAATGTAGGTTTGATAATGTTTTTTCTATCAAGGGTTTTGAAATTTTGGTTTTTTTTCCTCCCCGTATGTTGGTTTTCGAATTTTGCCATTTCTGAATGAAGTAAGCGACAACCCATTGTAGAAATATGAGTGAAATTATTGAACAATGTTTGTAGAAAGCAGAATCTATGGGTTCTGCAATGAAATGCTATATTCATAATTTATTTCTCCACTACTATTTTCTTAGGTTTTGCAATGAAATGCTATATTTCGAAAATCATGTAAAACCCAAAATGTTGTCATTATTCGCATTGTTTTTTGGAATGGATAGAAAATGACATAACGTGGCATTCAAAATCATAATTGGGAAATGGCAAAAATCCCACATCCAATCCCATTTTTGCTGCCATTTTATACACTATTATTTTGGAAAACACACTATCTCCTAAAACTCAGACTATTGTAAAACCCACTGTTTCACTATGACGTCTCCTCATGTTATGTATGTGTCCATGTAAGTTCTTATGTATGTTTTCCATGCGTTTTTCAATGTGCATAGGTGAATTTTGTCTAGGAGTTAGTTGAAATGCAGGTCTGATAATGTTTTTTTCTGTCGAGGGTTTTGAAATTTTGGTTTTGTTTCCTCCCCATATGCTGGTTTTTGAATTTTGCCATTTTCGAATGAAATAAGCGACAACCCATTGTAGAAATATGAGTGAAATTATTAAATATTATTTGTAGAAAGCATAATCTATGGGTTCTGCAATGAAATGCTATATTTCAAAAATCATGTAAAACCCAGAATGTCGCCATTGTTCGCATTGTTTTTCAAAATGGATAGAAAAGGGAATAACGTGGAATTCGAAATCATAATTGGGAAATGGAAAAAAACCCACATCCATTCCCATTTTCGCTGCCATTTTATACACTGTTGTTTTGGAAAACACAGTGTCTCCTAAAACTCGCACTATTGTAAAACCCATTGTTTCACTACGACGTCTCCTCATGTTATGTATGTATCCATGTAAGTTCTTATGTATGTTTTTCATGTGTTTTTCAATGTGTATAGGTGAATTTTGTCTAGGAGTTAGTTGAAATGCAGGTCTGATAATGTTTTTTCTATCGAGGGTTTTTTAATTTTTGTTTCGTTTCCTCCTCGTATGCTGGTTTTCGAATTTTTCCATTTTTGAATGAAATAAGCGACAACCCATTGTAGAAATATGAGTGAAATTACTGAATAATGTTTGTAGAAAGCATATTTTGTGGATTCTGCAATGAAATGCTATATTTCAAAAATCATGTAAAACCCGAAATGTCGCCATTGTTCGCATTCTTTTTTGGAATGGATAGAAAAGGGCATAACATGGCATTCAAAATCATAATTTGGAAATGGAAAAAAGCCCACATCCAATCCCATTTTTTCTGCCATTTTATACACTATTGTTTTGGAAAACACACTATCTCCTAAAACTTAAACTATTGTAAAACCCACTATTTCACTACGACGTCTCCTCATGTTATGTATGTATCCACGTATGTTCTTATGTATGTTTTTCATGCATTTTTCAATGTGCATAGGTGAATTTTTTCTAGGAGTTAGTTGAAACCGGCATATCCTATGTTATATACATATGTGAATTTACACCTGAAACTGGCATATCCTATGTTATATACATATGTGAATTTTGTCCAGGAGTTAGCTTGCCCCCTCCTTAACTTGTGGAAAAAATTCACATATGTATATAACATAGGATATGACCCGCATACCGCATGGGGAAAAGAGTCACGACGGAAGAGGTGGGACTGGCAAGGGAAAAGATTGTCGGACAGGAAGGAAAGACTTGAGGGCCAGATGTCTCATCCCGTGTGTCATTTGTTGTCCTGTTGTCGAGAAATCGTGTCAGCACCGGTGGGTTTTCAAAATAATTGTTCAATGTGGATGGACAAAAAGCCAAAAACGTGGCATTTGAAACCATTATTAGCAAATATCTTCTTCAATGACAACAGTTAGTGTTATGCACATAGTAAGAAGACAATGTATTGAATTTGAGCTTCTTAATTTTTAACAACCCTTACTTTCAACAAAACACTCTTCTTCGATATCTGCCCAACACTTATTCACATAACAGTAGCATCATGGAAAACACGGTGGGTTGTGGCTCACTTATTATTTTTCCCGGACTATAACAAAATATTGTTTTCAACTTCGCTTTCTTGTTTTATGACACCTTGTACTTCAACAAAAACAGTACGAAGACAATGTATTGAATTTGAGCTTCATAATTTTTAACAACCCTTACTTTCAGCAAAACACTCTTTTCGATATCTTCCCAACACATTATTCACATAACAGTTGCATCATGGAAAGCACATTGGGATGTGGCTCACTTATTATTTTATGCAGGCTGTGAGAAATGAATGTTTTGAAGTTCACGTTGTAGGTTTTTAACAACACTTACTTTGACCAAAACACTCTTCTTCAATATCTACCCATATGTTTCCAACTGAAAATTTACATAATAGTAGCATCATGGAAAACACAGTGGGTTGTGGATCACTTCTTATTTATTTCAATCTCCTTGTTTAAATGTAAATGGAAAGTTGAAGGTCTGAGTGCACGTGGATGAGTTGGAGTAGAATACCGATGAAATGGAGGTGAGGGATAATTTGAAATTTGGGAAACACAATGTGGATTATTTCAGTTGCTTGAATGTCTTCAAAATCACACATTCCATTGTTGTGTTTAAATTTTCCACCATTGAAAAAAAAAACTACAAAAAATAATTCTGAATGGGAAACACAGTGCTGGGTTTTAGTTATTTGAATCTCCTTGTTTAAATGTAAAGGGTTGTCTCATGGTGGGTTGCTTGCTTCTTAAGACCCATGGTTTTGCAACATGGAATGTTACAAAACAATATGAATGTTTTCAAAATCATACATTCCATTGTTGTGTTTAAATTTCGCAACATTGAAAAAAAAAAGTGTAGAAAAAAATTCTAAAAGGGAAACACAGTGTTGGGTTTTAGTTATTTTGATCTCCCTATTTAGATGTAAAGGGTCATCTCATGCTGGATTGCTTGGTTCTTAACACCCACAGTTTTGTAAGATGGATTGTTAGAAAACAGTATGAAAGTCTTCCAGATCACACCTTCCATTGTTGTGTTTAAGTTTCAAGTATATAATAAATTGCATATTTCAACCTCCACATCACAACATACCCAAGCCCTTTCTGGTTTTTAAACCAGTATATCTAGGTGTGCACATTGGGTAGTGCATGTTGGAAAACACAATGTGTTTTGAATCCTTCCTTCACTTCATTCTATTTTGCAACAATTCATGTTGGAAAACCCTTGGTGTTAAGAAAGAAGCAACCCAAATAGTGTTGTAAAACCCTCTGCAACACTATTGGATAGTACGTGTCACCTCTATTTGGTCTGATTTCTTCTCCAACTTGTGCACGTGCACTGAAACATTCAGCTTTCCCTTTCAATGTGTAGATTGGAAACAAATAGTATTTTCACCTTTCTTTCTTGAAACAAAAAAGGCCCAATACCTGCAACCGTTGCCAGGAAAATGTGTCAGTGCTGGCGGGATTTCAAAATAATTTATCGGCATGGACAAAAAGCCTAAAATGTGGCATTCAAAACCATTATTTGCAAATATAAAAAAGCCCAGACAAGCTCCCATTTTCTCCATTTTTGGACAGTGATGTTTTGGTGGAAAGCAATGGGAAGAGTTCCAGGTGTTCGGAGCTCCCCAAGGTATGTATATCCACTCTGTGTATGTGCCATTTTTCCATTCTACCATGAACACTGAAGAAAGGAATGACTATTTGTTGCTAGAAAATAGTATTTTCACCTTTCTTTCTTGAAACAGAAAAGGCCCAATAGCAGAAAACAAATAGTATTTTCACCTTTCTTTCTTGAAAGAGAAAAGGCCCAATAGCAAGAAACAAATAATATTTTCACCTTCCTTTCTTGAAACAGAAAAGGCCCAATAGCAGGAAACAAATAGTATTTTCACCTTTCTTTCTTGAAATAGAAAAGGCCCATGTCATTCCCTTCCACTTTTTTTGCGCCAAACAAAAGAAACTTATCCACAAAGCTAACCCACCCACCTTTTTTCCTGGCAACATGCGGGAAAACCCCCTGATGGCGTCGTTAACTCCCACCTGACCATCACCCGGATGTTTTGTTTCATCTATCAGTTTCGTGCTGATCACCAGTCTAGCAGGCCCTGCACTATGACGTCTCTTCATGTTATGTATGTTTCCATGTATGTTGTCATGTATGTTTTTCATGCATTTTTGAACAACTCTTTGTTATAGCCGAAATGTCATTTCGCTTTCTTTATCTGATTGACACAAATAAATTTCTTGCATTATTTGTGGAGTTGGAAAACACACTATGTCCTCTCAATTGTAGAGGGTTTTACAACACTATATGGGTTGCTTGTTTCTGAACACCTTAGATCGACATAGTGTGTTTTCCAAATGTGCAGATAATGTGAGCATTTATTTGGTCGAATCAGATGAAGAAAATGAAATGCCATTTTGATCTCATGTTACATGAATAGGTGATTTTTGTTTATGAGCTAGATTTCTCCTGATTGAAACAAATGAATTGCTCTCATTATTTGCACAATTGGAAAACACACTGTCTCCTCTTTGTTGTAGAGGGTTTTACAACACTATTTGGGTTGCTTGTTTCTTAAGGAGCCGGCTAACTCCTAGACAAAATTCACCTATGTACATCAAAAACACATGAAAAAAATACATGGATACATACATAACATGACGAGGTGTCATAGTTGGAAAACACATTGTTTCCTCTCTATTGTAGAGGGTTTTACAACACTATTTGGGTTGCTTGTTTCTTAACACCTTATATGGAAACATTGTATTTTCCAACACTGCAAATAGTGTGAGCATTTATTTGGTCGAATAAGATGAGGAAAATGAAATTCCATTTTTATCTCATGTTACATACATAGGTGCTTTTTATTTACAAGTTAGTTTTCTCTTGATTCCTAATTGGAATAAATGAATTTATCCAACAGAATGAACATTCATTGCTTCATAGTTCTAGCAGAATGGAAAAATGGCACATATGGTTGCTGATATATATACTAGTGTTAGCAACAGGTTAAATTGGAAATTAAATTCCCAATGTACAGTTTAATATGTTTGTTTATTGCCTGTGCAAGCTGGCATTTTGCACTAAGTAGAACATATAAATTGTATATTGGGGAATTTGGAAGAAATAAAATTATTTCTAGCACCAATTGTCTTTAATTTTCCAATTTAATATATCGCTAACACTTGTCTTTCTTCCAGGTGGTTGATATGGGCCAGGAAAGAAAATTGAACAAAAGAAGGGTAGGTGGATTGAGAAGGATGCTTCAGGAGATGTGAACCTTGTGCAGTAAATACAGGTGATTCTGGCTGTAATAGTTTGAATCGCAAGTGTAGTGGATGCATAGTAATGTTAATAAATGTAAGAACATAAATTGACATTTTATTGTAAACTGTATCCTAACAGGGTTAGTATAAAGCAGAATTCCATAGCATATAAATAGAAGTCCAACAAGGTTTTGTTGTAAAATTATTTAGTGAAAAAATATTTCTCACAAGATAAAGAAAAATAGCACACCTACGAGTTGAACAAGGCTTCAGAATAATAAGTTTCTATAGGATACCTACCAGAGTTGAACAAGGCTTTAAAATAATAAGTTTCTATAGCATACCTACCAGAGTTGAACAAGGCTTTAGAATAGTAAGTTTCTATAGCATACCTACCAGAGTTGAACAAGGCTTTCTTTGTTGCAGAGTTTATTTTAGTAAAGTATATTTTATAATAGCATAAAGAAAAATCAAAGTTTCTATAGCATTATCTACCAGTTGAACGAAGGTTTCCATAGCTAACTTTATTTGTCATAAAGTTGATCTTGCTCTAAAAACTTACAAGTTACTAAAGAGTATTCAGTCCACTACTAAAGGGTTGCTAAATTAAATAATGTTTAGAACATATGAATATTAAACTCATACAAGCAAAGCAGAGCCAAATTTAATAGCTTTGGCTAGTTATCAGCGGAAGGTCCCTACTACAATAGACACATTTGTCTCTTCATTAAGATGATAGTTTTGTATGAAGTTTCTTAACTATATAAGTCATCATCATCTTTATTATCTACTGTAGCAAATACATCTTAAGCCCCAATAGGAGTACCAGTAGGTCTTTTTGGAGATCAAAACTTGGAACCAAAGCCTTGAGATTGTTGTAGTGTTTGTGCAAAGGCTTGATACTTCCAAATATCAGCATCACTGACAGTTCTTCGGGCATATTTCATAGGCTCCTCAAAATGAGTAGCTTTTATTTCAGCTACCTCATCACTATCATCCTCATCCATTGCCTCAGGATTCTTGGCTCTTTTTCGTTCACGTTGAATTTCCTGAAAGTGTGGGGGGAGAGGTTATGTGATGCCAAGCAAAGGAAGAAACAACAATACTTAAAATAATTCTCATTCAATCCTTTACCAAAATCACTTCAAATTCTTTGAATTTCTTCATGGCTACAAGCCCAACTCTTCAAAACATGACTCTAAACTTGTATCAAACTCAAAAAAAACCCTTCTACATCTTCAAAATCATCATTTTGATAGAAGTTAACCAATTGCATAGCCTTATTTCTCTGTTTTATCAGATTTACAAATTACTTGCACCAAAAACCCAAATTTTGTTTGAAGAGAATCAAAACACTAAATCGGGTGTAACATTCAAACCAAATTGAATCTCCAAAACATAAATACATTTTTGAGTACCCATTTCTTCCATTAAAAACATATATCATTTGTAGGTACACTTGTTTTGGAACACAGGCTTGCTGTCCGGACTTCTTTGCTAAATATTAGGTCGAAATAACCAGATATGCATGCAAACAGTAACTTATAAATTTCACAAATCAACTAATTAATCCAATCTCTCTGGTGATAATTTAGAGGATATCATTATGGAAATTTTATCCAATTTTGAGCAACATCCAACAGTTAAAATTTGAGAAACACGAATTTTATTGAAAACTGTTACCCTAGATCAGAATTTAGACTGTGTTTACAAAAATTAGCATAACTTCTTTAAAAATGAACCAATCTGCATGAAACGAATTGGAAATGGAAGGTGATTATTCCCTCTAACACTTACAATGATTTATTCCATCATTTTAGGCCGTACAAAGTCTGAAAACTGTGAATTTTCTGAAGAAAATTACAGAAAATTGTGCTTTCCATTATTCCATTTCAAATTTTCGATCACCCACAAGCTTATGAATGTACAAAGAGCCTTTTTAAAGACATTACAATATGAATAATCAGTTTCCAACTGATTTCCAACTTCCCACTAATGTTTAGTCTCCCTAATGACCTTTTTAACTCCCTAATTGTTGCTTTATGCAACTTTTACATTTTGATTGCAATAAATGTTGACATCATTACATTTTTTTTTTTGAAAATTACTTTTAAATGACTTCTACAAAGGAAAAAAATGAAATCATTTACAAAATAGAATCATGGTGAAGGTGCTCCTACACCATTATGGTAAAATTGGAACGCATTCTAGTATGATGAATTGAAATAACAAGCTACAAGTTGAGGTAAGTTCAATAGGTAGACTACTGCTCTATCTTAAAAATTAGTAACATAACAGTGAAAATAAAAACCATTAGAAATCCATAAACAAATCTAGTTTCCAAAAGACGGCACAATTGGAACTCACCTTCTCAATATTTTCTCTAATAGCATACTTGCAAGCCCTCTGACAAATCTCAGTGATATCGGCTCCACTGAATCCTTGGGTATAACAGGCCAGTGCCATTAGGTCTACATCCTTTGACACAGGTGACTTTCTCAAGCAATATTTGAAGATTTGATAACGTGAGGACTCATCAGGTAAGGGAATATAAATCAGCTGGTCAAGTCGGCCAGGCCTTAACAATGCAAGATCGATGATATCAGGCCTATTTGTAGCAACAATAATGATAACTTTTTTCTTGACTATCATAGAAGCCATCTCCATCAACAGTTGATTAAGGACTCTGTCTGCAGCACCACCAGCATCCCCAACACTACTACCACGCTAGAAACATGCAAACCTATTATGCATCACAAGTTAGAGCCTACTTCAAAAAGGTCAAACAAAATTCTCAGTCATTTATAGTCAACCTTAAACTTGTACTTATAAAAAATTAACACACCTGCATAGCAATAGAATCAAGCTCATCATAAAACACGACAGAAGGAGCTGAACCTCTGGCCTTATAAAAAATTTGTCACATTAGCCTCACTCTCTCGAAGCCACATTGTTAATAATTCAGGGCCCTTCACACTGATGAAATTGGCTTGGCATTCATTGGCAATGGCTTTTGCAAGCAATGTCTTTACACAACCCGGTGGCCCATAAAATAGCACTTCTTTTGAAGGAGACATTCCAAATTTATCAAATTTCTTAGGATGCTCCACTGGATATTGAACAATCTACACCAAACTCATAATGAATTTTTTTAGTTGATATCTCCTTGAAAAGCAGGTTTTCTTGCATTGAAAGAAAAGTAAGGCACAAATATAGTGAACCACGTATCTCAATATACCTCTTGAAGCTCCCTCTTGAAATTTTCCAACCCTCCAATATCTTCCCAAGTGGCATTTGGAACTTGAACAACCTGTCAATGTTTTCCCAATATTCATAAGCAAATTTACCATTATTAAAATCATCAGAAACAAACAAACTTAGAAAATTAAAATTTAGGGGCCCAACAGATCAATAGTTTAAAAATACAATCCCTACTTAATCGATATGAAAAAAATTGAACGTTTAGACATGGTTTGGAAAAACACACAATTTCACTGACAACAGATGGGTTGCTAGAGCCCAATGCAGTCTGGAAGTGCTAATTAGTCATGTGGCCATTGAATTTAGAATCTCAACATCTATTGTCTCATCTTCTAAGTCAATGACATCCATTTTTTCCCTAATACATTGAAGTGTAGCCTTAGTGCACAAAGATGCAAGATCTGCTCTGATGTATCCATGAGTATCCTTAGAAATCGTTTCGAGATCAACCTATACCAAGAATCCTAAAGATTAATATATACTCTCACCAAGAAAAACAAAGATTAATAAATGCTCTCAAAATCCAAGCACTGCTTGACATTAGATCTAGAAGTACAAAAAACAATTTAGGTTCTACAATACGTCCATCATCAAAGAGCTTCATATTCTTCGTATAGATACGAAGCACTTCCAACCTACCTACTTCATCCAGAAACCCAATGTCAATTTCCCTATCAAACCTTCCAAACCTTATGAGTGACGGGTCAATACTATTTGGTCAGTTAGTTGTTGCAATCATAATAACATGAGCATGAGACTTAAGTCCATCCCTAACTATAAGAAGTTGAGAAACAATTCTCCTCTCAACTTCACTGTGGGTTTTTTTCCTCTTGAGAGCTATGGAATCAATTTCATTAATAAATATAATGGAAGGTGCATTCTTCTCAGCCTCCTCAAAAGCCTTTAGAAGATTGCTTCCGCTTTCTCCAGCCACCTTTGACATAATTTTAGGTCGATTGATACAGAAAAAGAAGGCACCGATTTCATTTGCAACTGCCCTAGCAATTAAGGTTTTCCCAGAACCAGGTGGCCCATCAAGCAAAATACCCTTTGGCGGTTTCACACCAACTGATTTGAAGAGTTGTGGGTTCCTGAGAGGAAGTTCTACCAATTCACGTATCTGAGCCATTTGTTTCCATACACCACCAACATCATCATAACTTGTTTCATAAAATCTATCTTCATCCTCCCGCTTTACAAGCTCCCCTTCACAGAAAATTTCAGTATCTGGAGGAACAACACAGTATTCCCTAGGTTTTGTCTCAATTACCTTAAACTCCACACTACGCATACCACCTCTTACAAGGAAAAGATCACCTCTTCACACATAGACTTCACAAAGGCAAAAAGGCAGAGGGTTTTACAACACTATTTGGGTTGCTTCTTTCTTAACACCTTATATCGAGACATTGTGTTTTCCAACTATGCAGATAATGGGAGCATTTAGTTGGTTGAATCAGATGAGGAAAATGAGATGTCATTTTGATCTCATGTTTACATAAATAGGTTCTTTTTGTTTATGAGTTAGCTTGCTTTTTTCTTAACACCTTATATCGAGACAGTGTGTTTTCCAATTGTGCAGATAATGTGAGCACTTATTTGGTCGAATCAGATGAGGAAAATGAAATATCATTTTCATCTCATGTTACATAATTAGGTGCTTTTTGTTTATGAGTTATCTTTCTCCTGATTGGAACAATTGAATTGCTCTCATTATTTGCATAGTTGGAAAACACACTGTCTCCTCTCTGTTGCAATGGGTTCTACAACACTATTTGGGTTGCTTCTTTCTTAACACGTTATATCTAGACAGTGTGTTTTCCAACCGTGCAGATAATGGGAGCATTTAGTTGGTCGAATCGGATGAGGAAAATGAAATTTCATTTTGATCTCATGTTACATAAATAGGTGATTTTTGTTTGAGTTAGCTTGCTTGTTTCTTAACACCTTATATCAAGACAATGTGTTTTCCAACTGTGCAAATAATGTGAGCACTTATTTGGTTGAATTAGATGAGGAAAATAAAATGTCTTTTTAATCTCATGTTACATAAATAGGTGCTTTTTGTTTATGAGTTAGCTTTCTCCTAATTGGAACAATTCAATTGCTCTCATTAGTTGCACAGTTGGAAAACACACTGTCTCCTCTCTATCGCAGAGGGTTTTACAATACTATTTGGGTTGCTTGTTTGTTAAGGAGACGACTAACTCCTAGACATACAATTACACCTATGTACATCAAAAAATGCATGAAAAACATACATGGATACATACATAACATGATGAGACGTCGTAGTTGGAAAACACATTGTCTCCTCTCTGTTGCAAAGGGTTTTACAACACTATTTGGGTTGCTTGTTTCTTAACACCTTATATGGAGACATTGTATTTTCCAACACTGCAAATAGTACGAGCATTTATTTGGTCGAATCGGATGAGGAAAATGAAATGCCATTTTTATCTCATGTTACATACATAGGTGCTTTTTGTTTACGAGTTAGCTTTCTCCTGATTCCTTATTGGAACAAATGAATTTATCCAACAGAATGAATGTTCATTGCTTCACAGTTCCAACATAATGGAAAAATGGCATATATGATTGCTGATATATATACTAGTGTTAGCAATAGGTTAAATTGGAAATTAAATTCCCAATGTACAGTTTAATATGTTTGTTTACTATCTGTGCAAGCTAGTATTTTGCACTCAACAGAACATATAAATTGTATATTGGGGAAATATGGAAGAAATAAAATTATTTCTAGCACCAATTATCTTTAATTTGCCAATTTAATCTATCTCTAACACTTGTCTTTCTTCCAGGTGGCTTATATAGGCCATGAAAGAAAATTGAACAAAATAAGGACAGGTGAATTGAGAAGAATGCTTCAAGAGATGTGAACCTTCTGTAGTAAGTATAGGTGATTCTGGCTGCCATAGCTTGAATCGCAAGTGTAGTGGATAGTTAAATTTCCAAAATTTAATATGCATTTAGAAGTGCCGATTTGTTTGAAATTTTGAAATGTTGGAGTATTCATTCAACTATCATTTTCATGTCATTCTAAAGTGTTTTGCGGTAATTTGAAATCTTTCACCAAAAGAGTTTATATGTGGTTCATAATTTTTTTCATAATAGTTCTTTTTACAATTTCACTATCTGTATAGAATATTTAGTAAGTTATAAATGGTTCATTTTTAAAAAACATCTGATGACAATTTTGTAGAATGCTATTTCTATATTCTATTTCTGCTCTTTCTCAGTATGTTTTGATTTGACCACCACACTGCAAAAAGATGTGCACATATAACAAGTGACTACTCCAAATAGTTCTATGCACTATATTAAATAGAACTTGTAAAGCCAATGGGTAGGAATAACTTATTGATAATTTGGCCTGCTCCCATTACTTGGCCCTATATATTATAGACAAATTGTAAAAGAGCTATTAGAATAACAACATACATGGAAACAAAAAGTGATGAAATGGGCAGACGGGACCAAACGTTCAAACGATGGTTATGTAGGAGTTAACGGCACCGTTGGGTGGGTTTTCCTGCCTATTGTTGGGCGAAAAAGTGGGCGGGTTAGCTTTGTCAAAAAGTTTCTTTTGTCTGGCATGGGAAAAGTGGAAGGGAATGACGTGGGCCTTTTCTATTTGGAGAAAGCAAGGCAAAAATACTATTTGTTTTGTTTCCTCTCTGCACGTTGAAAGGGAAAGCAGAAGGTCTCAGTGCACGTGGACGACTTCGAGGAGAACACTGACCAAATTGAGGTGACGGGTACTATCTGATAGTGTTGTAAAGGGTTTTACAACACTATTTGGGTTGCTTCTTTCTTAACACCTAAGGTTTTCCAACATGAATTGTTGCAAAACAAAATGAAGTGAAGGCAGGCTTCAAAACACATTGTGTTTTCCAACATGCACTACCCAATGTGCACACCTAGATATACTGGTTGAAAAACCAGAAAGGGCTTGGGTATGTTGTGATGTGGAGGTTGAAAAATGCAATGTGTTATAAAGCATGCAATTTGTTATATACTTGAAACTTAAACACAACAATGGAAGGTATGATCTGGAGGACTTTCATATTGTAATGTAACATTCCATCTTACAAAACCATGGGTGTTAAGAACCAAGCAACCCAACATGAGATGACCCTTTACATCTAAACAAGGAGATTCGAATAACTGAAACCCAGCATTGTGTTTCCCATTAAGAATTATTTTGTGCAGTTTTTTTTTTCAATGTTGCGAAATTTAAACACAACAATGGAATGTGTGATTTTGAAGACATTCAAGTAACATTCCATATTGCAAAACCATGTGTGTTAAGAATCAAGCAACCCACCATAACACGACCCTTTACATTTAAACAAGGAGATTCAAATAATTGAAATGGGACAGTGTGTTTTTCAACACTGCAAACCATCTATAACAACACTGTGCCTTGCAAGTATCATAACATAATACTTGCAAGGCATGGTGTTGTTATAGATGGTTTGCAGTGTTGAAAACACATTGTCCCATTTCAGTTTTCCAATTTAATTACATTCTTGGCACCTCATTTTGCTATTTCGAAATAATGGTTTTCAATGACATGTATTGGGCTTTTTGTCCATCCATGCCGAACAATTATTTTGAAAAGAAGATGACTATTATGATGCATGTGACACACATTTTTCTAGGGAGAATAGCCTACTCCCAATTGTAGAAGGTGATCTCCTTGCGACATGGATTACACATGATAATGCATTTCCCTTCTTTAGGGATAAGACATATCTGCTTATCATTGCTAGTTGATTTGTGGATTCGATTGTCTAAGAATTTTTGCATCAACGTTGCAGATGAGACTCTGTGATCCAACATCATGATGAGTGATGTTGTCTTCTTCATCCTTATGTTGGATCATGGAGTGTGATGCCAAACGTTGATGCAAGAATTCTTACACAATCGAATCCACAATTCAACTAGCAATAATCGATACGGATTGTGGAAAATTGATATCGTTTATGTCTGATTATGTTATCATTTCAAACACATTTTTTTTCAGGGATAATAACTTGATTTTACTATATTTCGTAGGGACATTAGCTTCTTCGTTGCAATTGGACGTCGCTATTATCCCTAGAAGAATGCATGTCAGAGGCATCATAACATGCAAAAACCCACTGTATTTTCCATGATGCTACTGTTATGTAAATTTTCTGTTGGAAACATACGAACAAATATTGAAAAAGAGTGTTTTTCTCAAAGTAAGTGTTGTTATAAAACTACAACGTGAACTTCAAATCATTCATTTCTCACAGCCTGCATAAAATAATAAGTGAGCCACCGCCCACTGTGTTTTCCATGATGCAACTACTATGTGAATAATGTGTTGGGTAGATATCGAAGAAGAGTGTTTTGCTGAAAGTAAGAGTTGTTAAAAATTATGAAGCTCAAATTGAATACATTGTCTTCTTACTGTGTGCATAACACTAGCTATTGTCTTGTTACTATTTTTGCAAAGTCCGAGACAAACTAGTGTGTTTTCCATCCTGCAACAGTTAAGTACAAATTTTGTTGGAAACATATGAACAAATAGTGAACAAGACTATTTTTTTAAAGTAAGGGGTGTCATAAAACAAGAAAGAGAAGTTGAAAACAGTATTTTGTTACAGTCTGAAAAAAATAATAAGTGACCCACAACCCACCGTGTTTTCCATGATGCTACTGTTATGTGAATTTTCTGTTGGAAACATATGGGCAGATATTGAAAAAGAGTGTTTTGCTCAAAGTAAGTGTTGTTAAAAACTACAACGTGAACTTCAAAACATTCATTTCTCACAGCCTGCAAAAAATAAGAAGTGAGCCACAGGCCACTGTGTTTTCCATGATGCAACTGTTATGTGAATAATGTGTTGGGCAGATATCGAAGAAGAGTGTTTTGTTGAAAGTAAGGGTTGTTAAAAATTATGACGCTCGAATTCAATACATTGTCTTCTTAGTGTGTGCATAGCACTAGCTGCTGTCTTCGAACAAGCTTTGCAAAGTCCGGGACAACCCACTGTGTTTTCCATCCTACAACAGTTAAGTAATTTTTTTGTTGGAAACATATGAACAGATAGTGAACAAGACTATTTTTCTTAAAGTACGGGGTGTCATAAAACAAGAAAGCAAAGTTCAAAACATTATTTTGTTACAGTCCAGAAAAAATGAGAAGTGAGCCACAACCCATTGTGTTTTCCATGATGCTAGTGGTATGTAAATTTTCTATTCGAAACATATGGGCATATATTGAAAAAGAGTGTTTTGGTCAAAGTAAGTGTTGTTATAAAACTACAATGTGAACTTCAAAATATTCATTTCTCACAGCCTACATAAAATAATAAGTGAGCCACAACCCACTGTGTTTTCCATGATGCAACTGTTATGTGAATAATGTGTTGGGTAGATATCAAACAAGCGTGTTTTGCTGAAAGTAAGGGTTGTTAAAAATTATGAAGCTCAAATTCAATACATTTTCCTCTTACTATGTGCATACACAGAGCGGATATACATACCTGAAGGAGCTCTGCATGCCTGCAACTCTTGCCCTTGCTATCCACCAAAACATCGCTATCCAAAAATGGAGAAAATGGGACCTTGTTTGGGATTTTTGATATTAGCTAATAATAGTTTCGAATGCCACATTTTTGGCTTTTTGTCCATCCACGCCGAACAATTATTTTGAAAAATCGTTGGCGTTGACATGATTTCTTGGCGATGGGACAACAAATGGCATGGGGGATGAGATGTTTGGCCGTCATGTCTTTCCTTCTGTCCGACAACCTTTACCGTCGCTGTGGGTCCCACCTCTTTCATCGCGGCTCTTTTCTCCATGCGGTATGGGTGCATATGCTATATTATATACATAGGTGAATTTTGTCCATGAGTTGAGGAGGGAACAAGCTAACTCTTGGAAAAAATTCACATATGTATATAACATAGGATATGCCAATTTCAGGCATAAATTCACATATGTATATAACATAGGATATGTCGGTTCGTCTGCAACAGAGAGGAGATAGTGTGTTTTCCAACTATGTCTTCTCGTCATGTTGTGTCGTATCCATGTATGTTTTTAATGCATTTTTCAATGTACATAGGTGAATTTTGTCTAAGAGTTAGCCAGCTCTGATATGCCGGTTTCAAATTCCTAGACAAAATTCACCTATGCACATTGAAAAATGCATGAAAAACATACATAAGAACATACGTGGATACATACATAACATGAGGAGACGTCATAGTGAAACTGTGGGTTTTACAATAGTCTGAGTTTTAGGAGATAGTGTGTTTTCCAAAACAACAGTATAAAATGGTAGAAAAAATGGGATTGGATGTGGGATTTTTGTCATTTCCCAATTATGATTTCAAATTCCATGTTATGCCCTTTTTTATCCATTCTGAAAAACAATGCGAACAATGGCGACATTCCGGGTTTTACATGATTTTTGAAATATAGCATTTCATTGCAGAACCCACAAATTTTGCTTTCTAAAAACATTATTCAGTAATTTCACTCATATTTTACAATGGGTTGTCACTTATTTCATTCGAAAATGGAAAAATTCAAAAACCAGCATACGGGGAGGAAATGAAACAAAAATTTCAAAACCCTCGACACAAAAATACACTTCAAACTGGCATATCCTATGTTATATACATATGTGGATTTTGTCCAAGAGTTATCTTGCTCCCATTATATATAACCTAAATGATCCTAAAGCTTTTAAATAACCTTAATTATTTAAGCTTTTGAGAAGCGACGGACAACCCGCTGGGTTTTCCATACTGCAACTTTTTTTTTTTTGTGCAACTTTTGTTGCAGGCAAGGGCAGTTATAAAATATGAAAGTGACCTTTAATACATTGTTTTCTTATGGTGTGCATAACACTAACTGTTGTTATTGAACAAGATTTGAAAAGTGTAGAACAACCCAGTGTGTTTTCCATCGTGCAATATTTTTTGTGCATCTTCTCTTCGAAACATATTGCGATATTCAAATGGAATGTTTAGTGCATGTGATGGATTGTTATAAAATATGAATGTGAACTTCAATATAGTGTTTTGTTACAGTCATCATAACAAAAAGTGTTGTCTTTGAACAGTTTGTGGGTTGCATGGTTTATAACACCCTATGTTTTCCAACCTAAAAATTCGGATAACAGTTTGAGTGTCTTGAAAAGATTTTCTTATTTACATTGTATGAATGTAAAAATGGCACCTCCATAAATTACAACTATTAGTTATTGTATAAATTGGAATTCAATATCTTCGCGTGATTGACAATAATAATTGGACCAAATAATTGCATATTGTAAAACACAGTGGGTTATTTGTATAGCGTTTTACAATAGTGTGGGTTGTGCATTTCAAATTCTTCTTTTCATTAAAAAAAATATATGCTTGGTTACTGCAAAATTGTGCAATAAATTTTGGAACTTTAACTGCCCATAACACTTGCAACAATTTTACAGTTTACAGGAAACCAAGGATGCGTGTTGTAAAATGGAAATTGGTTCCTGTAGTGAAGAATGTCATTAATGTGGATAGCACACTTGAAAGGTTGTGTAGTAGCGTATCTTCTTCAGGGCGGTTGCATTCACAAAACATGCAAGTAAGATCTAGTAATTACAAGATGGAATCAAATGTATAATTTTAATCTCTCATAAGTGGTTATGAGGTTGATTGGAAAGTGGGAATGTTTTATTCAGGAGGCAGCAACCGCAGTATGGAAGAAGTCCCCTCATTTTACGAAAACGATCAACCGTAGGGCAACAACGTGTTCAGTAATTGATTGTGAACTTGCAATTGCCCTTCCCTTCCTATGTGTGATTCAGAATGCTTTTTAATTTTAGTTCGAAAATATCATGTCTGTTACAAATATTCTGATTTTGGCATATATCGTTCCTTTGATTCAGTAAAATAATCAGGGAGATGATCTCGCTCTTGCCATAGTCCATGACTGGAAGGAAAATCGTGCAGAGGGAGGCCCTAAGGATGGAGAGGGCTCCAATGAAGCACGGGGTGATGTGGTGGATGGGAAGGTAGATATAATAATTGAATTATTGCATCGTTTGGATGTGTGTATATGTTGTGCATTCAATTTTTTTGAATATCAAATATATTAAACGATTTTCTTTTCCAAATTTGCTATGCAGGTTGCTGTTGAATACAGAAGAGAAACGATGAATGGTAGATATATATATTATTGTATTGTAGAAGAATGTACGAGAAAGTATTATGATTGGAGAGTGTTCAACATGCATAGGTTTCAACATCACCACCTTCCTATTCTTGAGGTACCAAAGCATGGCCGAGCTGTGTTGGGGGGGAACCAAAACAACCCACTCCTCCCCCTGATAAATTAAAAGAGTACCTTCTAAAGAAGGTGGAAAATACAGAGTACCAAATGAATATACGACAACAGCTACAGAAGAAGCGTGTTATTAGACGTGTTTGTCAAAAGTATGGAAACAAAAATTCCTTCAACTTCCCCAAGAAGGAAAGGATGAGGTGAAGAAGCAAATGGCGTTATACAATAGTAAGGAGATGAAGGAGCAGAGAAGGAAAATAATATTACAATTGCAGGAGAGAAAGAGACACGAAGGAATGGTAATGTTGAACTAAACTGTTAAATGTGAATTTTCCTTGCTTCAACTTTTCTATTCAGATGCATACAAGGTTAACTTAACGTTAACTTACATGACATGATAGGGTGATGGTCGAGAAGCGGTTTCTTCCCCCTAGCAGAGTAGGGTTCATTCGCTAGAGGAAGTTGTGCCCACAAAAGGTGAAGACGATGTTGTTCCTCCCACCCCTGCATCTAACATTCAAAGTAAGCATCCTACACAGTTGAAAGTTTCAAGGCACCCTTTGAAAAAGAAATGAAAACAAATGGTGATCTCCAAATCTTTTTTTTACTCTAAATTTTGTTTTGATTATTTGAATGAATTGGTTGCATGCATTTGAGTTTGGTGCAACATTACAATTCCTCCTATTACACAACAATGATGAACAATGAACTGCTGCCCTCGAGCAGGATTTTGTGATTTTCAGTAGTGAACAATTTCCCATGGAAGCACAAGATGATGTTGTTCCTCCCGACCCACCATCTAACAATGTTGAGAAGAAGAAGAAGAAGAAGAAGAAGAAGAAGGAGCATATGCCATCAAATGTGTCAAGGTGCCTTGACATGGAGGAATTAGAAGAAACAGTGAATTTTAATTCTTTTATTTAATGTTTGTTTTGATTATTTCAATGAATTGGTTGCATGCACCTGAATTTGAAATGACCTTTTAATTCCTACTATTATAGGGCAAGGATAAACAATGAAGTGTTGGCCTTGACCTAATTGGCGATGTCATTGCGATTGAAATGAGAGAGGCTAATACAGATGGACATGCGGATGGGGAGAGCATTGCCCATGAAGTGGGACATGGTAACACAGATGGTCATCTGGATGGGGAGAACATTGGCTTGAATGTGGAATTGGGTAACAGAGATGGACATGGGGATGAGGAGAGAAGTGGCTTGCAAGTGGGAGAGGGTAATAAGGATGGACCTGGGGAGGAGGAGAGCGTTGGCCTACAAGGGGGAGATGGAAATAAAGATGGAAATGGGGATGGGCAGAGGTGCGGCATGCCATCTATATCGATATGAGACCCAACACACTTCCATGCTCTGTTCTTATTTCTTTAGGAATCTTTTAATGTGCCTTCAATTATGCTTCACGTCAATGATGTTTCCATTGTAGGAAAATTCGATGGATGAACAGATGATAGAGTTCAATGACATAAATTTTAAGGTCAATGATCATGTCGACCTTTGGAGGCGACATAAACGGGTTGGGAAAGGCATTCTACATGTTGTCGCTAGAAACGCTCACACCCACTGCTTGAGGCACCCATAAAATTGTGCGAGAGTCAGCATTGTTGAGGCCATTGATGTTCGATGCTACGTGCCTTTTCCCATGCCTGGCACAGAGACCATCGCAGAGTGCGTGGGCAGCTTTGTCATATGGTAGCTCCCCGAGATGAAGCATTTTGTTCCAGAGGTACACATAAACGATATGTTATTGTATATATATCATACTGCATATATTGTTTCCATGCATATGTTAATTCTCATTAATTGTTTGCTATAGGGTGAAGGTGTTAAACCTGACATGGACAAAGCATAGACTATGAAGAAATATGTTGTTTCACGTTCATCATCTACGAGGGTTCGTGGATCTGGAATCACCCCTCCCGAAATACACAAGGACCCTAAGAAACGTGTCATATTTTACGCAGAACTGAACTCGATTGCAAGGAATAGGCAGCATAGGAATTGATGAGATAGGCTCCGAATACTGATTCTACTCTATGGGTTTCATAATTTCAATATTAAACAATTGTGGTGTAGAGATACACCATTTGCATATGTTTCAGCACTATGGTGTTATACATTTGATACGAGACTTTTCATGGGCTTCTTTAATTATTTTATTACTGTACAATTATGCTAAACATATGTACTAATTTCATGTCATTGGAACACATAATTGTTATCCATTTCATATCAGACTTTAAGAAAAACAGTCTTGTTCACTATTTGTTCATATGTTTGGAACACAAATTTTACATGACTCTTGTGTTGTCCCCTTTGGCATGTGTTGGCATTAATGTCAAAGCAATAAGACAATAAGATGTTCTTGATTGGTAAACAAGTCAGTATTGGTTTGGTAATTTAGTTGATGGTCTCTTCATTTCAGTTCTTTGACAATCACTTGACTTGGCATACAAGTGTTTTTCAACTCTAGTACACTGCATATTGTTTCATGTTTAGTCATCTTGCATATTGTGATAAGGATCTAAAATTGTGACTATATATAAATGTATAATTATATGAGTTGAAACAGTTATGAATATAGTTTTGGTCCTCATGTTCATTTATTTATCATATGTCATTCAATTTTAAAGTTGTCGTAAGATTATGTTATCTTGTAAATATTTCAGCTTTTGGGTTTCTATAATGTTGTCAGTCTCTATGATCTGGTTGTGGTCTTTATGTTCATACATGTTAAAAATCATCAAACATGCTTGATAACTAAATTTCTCTAGAGCTTGGAATTTACATTTGGTTATTAATGCTAAAGTGGTTGGTATGGGAACAATCGATGCCACCATTTATCAATAAATTTGAGAAATTATTTTTTTAAATAATCCATGAGGTACGGGATTTGAAACCCATCAAGTGTCGGTAATCTAGTTTTGGATTGTGATAATCCATACAAGTGGATAGAATGATATACTAATTTTTGAAATGCACCATTTGTAATGCATATTATATATATAACTACCTAAAAAATATGTTGGGTGTCAATCCTGGAAACATAAAAATAAGGACTATCCATGAGTCACTCACAAGATCAAATCAACTTCTGAATGAACAAGTGAAATGCCTCAAGAAAAGAATGATGAAAATCATACTAATGTCAAAAATTGCAAAGGTGATTACAATAGGCCCATCAAAATATCTCAATCAAGTAATGCACCCTTGATTCTCATTATGTACCTTCAACCATATGGTAATGACAACAATGTGATTGGTAAAGTATTCATTTTAATGGTGTACCCTACCCAAATGCCAATGACAAAGAAAAGCATATATTGGTGGATTAGAAAACCCTATTCATCCTTCTAGAAAACCTTTAAAGTAAGGTTTTAAGTCTCGATATTCTAAAACACCACTCTCTATGAGTTGTTTATCCTCTACAAACTTCCCTATTCATCCTTCTAGAAAACCTTTAAAGTAAGGTTTTAAGTCTCAATATTCTAAAACGCCACTCTCTATGAGTTGTTTATCCTCTACAAACATAGTTGTTCAAACCTCTTCTCCATTTAAGGAGGGTAATTTACTTCTAAAAAAATATTTATCTTGGAGTATTTTCTCCATATAACCTGAATTGGTTCCTATATAATAGTTCGTATACATAACTGTTGCAGGATGGAAAACACACTAGGTTGTCCCATACTTTGCAAATCTTGTTCAAAGACGGCAGTTAATGTTATGCACACAGTAAGAAGACAATATATTGAATTTGAACTTCATAATTTTTAACAACCCTTACTTTCAGCAAAACACTCTTGTCCGATATCTGCCCAACACATTATTCACATAACACTTGCATCATGGAAAACACAATGGGCTGTGGCACACTTATTATTTTATGCAGGTCGTGAGAAATGAATGTTTTAAAGTTCACGTTGTATTTTTATAACAACACTTACTTTGACCAAAACACTCTTTTTCAATATCTGCCCATATGTTTTGAACAGAAAATTTACATAACACTAGCATCATGGAAAACATAGTGGGTTGTGGCTCACTTCTTATTTTTTCCGGGCTATAACACAATACTGTTTTCAACTTCTCTTTCTTGTTTTATGACACCTCGTACTTCAAGAAAAACAGTCTTGTTCACTATCTGTTCATATGTTTCCAACAAAAAATTTACTTAACTATTGCAGGATGGAAAACACAGTGGGTTGTCCTGGACTTTGCAAAGCTTGTTCAAAGACAACAGCTAGAGCTATGCACATGGTAAGAATAAAATGTATTGAATTTGAGCTTCATAAGTTTGAACAACCCTTACTTTCAACAAAAATCTCTTCTTCGATATCTGCCCAACACATTATTCACATAACAGTTGCATCATGGAAAACATAGTGGGTTGTGGCTCACTTCTTAGTTTTTGTAGGCTGTGAGAAATAAATGTTTTGAAGTTCATGTTGTATTTTTTTAACAACACTTACTTTGATAAAAACACTCTTTTTCAATATCTACCCATATGTTTCCAACAGAAAATTCACATAACAGTAGCATCATGGAAAACACGGTGGGTTGTGGGTCACTTATTATTTTTTCCGGACTGTAACAAAATACTGTTTTCAACTTCGCTTTCTTGTTTTATGACACCCCTTACTTTTAAAAAAATAGTCTTGTTCACTATCTGTTCATATGTTTCCAACAAAATTTATACTTAACTGTTGCAGGATGGAAAACACACTGGGTTGCCCCGGACTTTGCAAAAATAGTAACAAGATAGCGACTAGTGTTATGCACACAGTAAGAATACAATGTATTCAATTTGAGCTTCATAATTTTTAACAACCCTTACTTTCAGCAAAACACTCTTCTTCGATATCTACCCAACACATTATTCACATAACAGTTGCATCATGGAAAACACAGTGGGTTGTGGCTCACTTCTTATTTTTTGCAGGCTATAAGAAATGAATGTTTTGAAGTTCACATTGTAGTTTTTTAACAACACTTACTTTGAGCAAAACACTCTTTTTCAATATCTGCCCATATGTTTCCAACAAAAAAATCACATAATAGTAGCATCATGGAAAACACGATGGGTTGTGAGTCACTTATTATTTGTTTAGAATTGTGAAAAAATACTGTTTTCAACTTCACTTTATTATTTTATGACACCCCTTACTTTAAGAAAAATAGTAAGAAGACAATAGCTAGTGTTATGCACACAGTAAGAAGACAAGAAAAGTTGCAGATTTTGAAATTACATTTCAATATCCTTATACATTTCGAAGAGAAGATGCACAAGAAAATTTGTAGAATGGAGAACACAGACTGTAAAAAAATAGTGTATTCAATTTCACCATCAAAATTTATAAGAACAATACGCATTAGACAATGAAATGTAAAAACATTTCGAGTCAATATTATACAATCTGAAGAAAATTACAATGCACATTTAATATTGGTCACACTAAAGACTATGTCAACCATTTACGAACAGGTATAATCTCTATGTTCTTAGCATCTGAAAGCATTTGTCGTACTCTGATTATCAAGGTGGAATTGACAGCATACAATGTTGGCACCCCGTAATTCTCATGTAGGAGCCTGAAGGAGGGCTTGACACGGTGGATCTCAAACCTGGCAATGTGGTTGAATTTGAACACGGCCAGCAACCATTCCTCCACATGACCTTTGTGATTACTAATTAGAGATTCCCCCTTGATGAATCTCATAAACCTCATGCTCAGTTGATCCGTAAGATTGTGCCTCTATATGATAACTATTGGTCTAATGCACACCTTCCATATGCATCCAGCTAGGAAAAGGTCTTGAATTTCTGGGTAAATAGACATTGGCCAATCACATAAATTGACAATCTCTATTTATATATTGTTATATTGAATGTTCATGCCCATATGTGCCCACACAACAAAGACGTTGTTGAAGAAGTGAGCATAATTATCATACTGCAAATCTATGTGGTTTGGATCTTTTATATTAATTCTCCTTAACATCTTTTACCACAACCTGTACGGGAGGCTGAGTTCCTCAATTCAAGCAAGAATATTGTATGGAAGATATGGGTGGTAGTTGGTCAACCAACTAGCCACCCATGCTCGAGAACTATGAGACATCTTCTATAGAACTACAGTAACAGGTTGTAAAATTCCTGAAATGAAAGACAAAACAACTTTTTTAGAAGGTAGACCTACATTCTCTAATTAGAAGGACATTGTCAATGCAATGGAAACAATGAAAAAATAAGCGAGCAAAGTGGACTTATGTAGATAATGTATGCACTAAAGAGATTGTACCTATTGTTTTGAACTGAATGAGGCAACACGTGTAGGATCTCCAATGGGCTTATGGCAACGCACGATTCAAACAATGGGAAGAACAATGCCTAAAAGGAAAGAGAACAAAAATTTTAGCACATACAACAACATTCACTAATTAGAAACACACAAAATAGTTGCTAAAAGAAATTGAAAGCAAAAGAAAACTTTTCATAACCAAGTAACTGTGTATGGACGGTGTCTTTTCCAACATGGAAAATAATTTGAGCATTTTATTTGTTGCAATCACATGAGTTGAACTAATGAATTGTAGAAAATATATTTCTGTTACGAAACAGAAGATGCAAATAATCACAGTTGTAGGATGGAAAACACAGTGGGTTGTTCCTAACATTTTTATCTTCTGCATATTTATAACAAAATAAGGTCTGGAAGTTCACCTTCTTGTTTTGTCGCAACCCTTTCTTTCACAAAACATTCCATTGTAATATGTATTCATATGTTCCAAACACAAAATGCACATAAAAGTTGCACGATGGAAAATAGTAAGAAGACATCAGCTAGTGTTATGCACACAGTAATAGGACAATGTATTAAATTAGAGCTTCCTAATTTTTAACAACCCTTACTTTCAACAAAACACTCTTCTTCGATATTTTCCCAACACATTATTGACATAATAGTAGCATCATGGAAAACATAGTGGGTTGTGGCTCACTTACTATTTTATCCGGAATGTGACAAAATACTGTTTTCAACTTCAATTTCTTCTTTTATGCAACCCCTTACTTTAAGAAAAATAGTAAGAAGACAACAGCTAGTGTTATGCACACAGTAAGAGGACAATGTATTGAATTTGAGCTTCCTAATTTTAAACAACCCTTACTTTCAGCAAAACACTCTTCTTCGATATCTGCCCAACACATTATTGATATAACAGTAGCATCATGGAAAACACAATGGGTTGTGGCTCACTTATTATTTTATCCGGACTGTGACAAAATACTGTTTTCAACTTCACTTTCTTGTTTTATGATACCCCTTACATTAAGAAAAATAGTAAGAAGACAGCAGCTAGTGTTACACACACAGTAAGAGGACAATGTATTGAATTTGAGCTTCCTAATTTTTAACAACCCTTACTTTTAGAAAAACACTCTTCTTTGATATCTGCCCAACACATTATTGACATTACCATAACATCATGGAAAACACAATGGGTTGTGCGAACACTGATCTACTAAACCCTTACTTTATGCACAAAAAAGCTCTATCAAACGAGGCTATAATAGAATACTGTATTCCAAACCTTCCCATGCTCTACCACCATATGAAATATGTTTAGAAATTTTTTCCCATGCTTTAGGAACAAACTTTCAGCCCCTTTGAATGCACTTTCCTCAGTTACCAACTTGTATGCATCCTTTTTCATTGGAAATCTTCTATATTTTCTAAAGATCAGCAACCAAACATTGAATGGTTCACTTCCCCTGCATGATTCAACAGATACACCTATTAAATTACATAACATCATACCAAACAATGGACTTATGTAAGCAAAGTTATTAAATTCAAACCATACCTTCCATTGAGTTTACACCTGCAAAAGACAGTCATCGACGAGGACTCCTTTCCCCAGATTGGAATACTGAAGTGAACAAAAAAATCCATAAATGAAATAATAAATTTTATGGCATGGTACAAGCACATACTGGAAAAAGGAATCTGCAATACCATTTCCTATTACAATAAAGAAATTGAAATGGGTTTTCTCATACTCACTCGTATTAGATGTTGTATCCTCTGCCACATCCATAGCAGTTGCACCTGAAGTCTGACATTGCATATTGACATTCAAATTCAAATTATTGTTCATGGACAATGAAAAGGAGTCATCCAAAGGGGTTCGGTGATCCAACTATTGTGAGGAATGCTTCGTACACCGGGTTGGACGTCGACGACGATCCCTAGTTGCACTAAACCATGGACGCATGTGAATGGTGCTAGTTACAGCTTGATCAGGATCCAGAATGAATTCAAACGAAAATGCATTTGATTGTTGTAGGTCCTCTACAAACCTGTCCACACATTTTGCATATGATTGCACCTATTGTAGAGTTTGTGGTGGTGTACGCATCACTTTCTTCAAGAGCTCGTTAGTGTCATTCCAAAGAGACATTGTCACCACAAGTTCATCATATACATGAGTCATAGAAGGAGCTTGCACAGGGGTCAGAACATTAGGATTGTTTTCTTTTACGGCTCCCTCTGACAATGTCTCATTCAAATCTATGTTTGTATCAATTGGTTGACCTCCCCTATCTAAATGAGAACCCAAAAGAAATTTGTATTAGGCTATAGAAAATACAAAACACAATTGATTCCAATAAAGTAACGCAATTCGAATTGAAATTCACTTACCATGGACCACCCCTTCAACGGCAGATGATCTTTTAATCAAGTGAGCAACCTTGACGACATGTTTGCAAGTGTTCCCCTCCAGACTCCAAGAGCAGTCACAAACAAAAAGGTGCTCCCCAAATTTTCGAACAAGGTAGGGCATTGACCTACTTTGACTTTTCACCCAGTACCGTCCAGGATCTGTTTCATCAGGAATATAGTCATTGTCTAGAATTTCCTTGGCCCGCTCCACACTAGATCGCATATTTAAATATTTTTTGTTCGTCAGAAAACCATAATGCTGCAACTTTTCCTTTTGCCTATAGAATGGTTCCATTTTATACACAAGTGTGTAATACAAATAGTCCATTCTCCTATTGCATTTTTTTAAACAATTGCACAAGTATCGAGTTTTTAGTATGCAATGGTATGACTCAATGGCTGCATTCGTATCCTGGTTGGCATGTGGGAATAGTCTGCAATTTTTTTCCCACATGGCTGCGAACAAAAAAATCCAATAGTCAAGTAAGCCACAATGTATTAGATGTGACATCAAAGAATTTGAATGGTGCGAATCATGCGAGGTGACAAAAATTTTCAACTCACCAATTCGACCTTGTCCTTCGCACCAAATCTTCTTGAAGTACTCTAAGAATCGGGCCTGATCATTGAACTCCTCAAAGAAAGAGTTCAATAGCTGAGTGACGCCAATTTCCATCATGATCCTGCAAGACTACGAAAGAAATCCATTGCCCTTTCCTTGGCTGCATACTTGTATACATTCTTTAGCCAAACCCTTTTGGCATGCCAAAGGCATAGAAGCACACGACATAGAAAGACAACCCTAATAGACAATACAAACGATATTTTTTACCGCTTGAATGCATGAGAAAATGGAATTAAAAATGAATAGCAAATGAGAAAGGTACACAAATGAAGAAAGGGATGCACATATTCTATGGCTTGGATCTCTACAGTCGCATCATTGATCAAAAATGAATTGATTCTCTAGTTGGGACTGGCTCTTCTTCCACATTCGAGCAATATGCGTAGCCATGCAAAGATGCCCTCAATCTTATTTCGTGAAGAGACTACCCACGCAACCGGCACACCACTCTGTTGCTCATTGAAAATGAGGAGAGTATACAATGGGTGCTATAGATAGAACAACTCGACGTGAGCATTGTGAAGTTTGCAGCCAATAAGATCATTGAAAACACGAAAAACTATTTGTCAATGTTTGTAAGGCCTCACCTTATATTTGTTAGTTCCAAACATGGAATCCATCGAGATGACTGAATTGTGCGAGCAGCTAACCATCCTATCCAGCATCCATGGAGTTTGAACCTCGATAACAAAAGGCGTATTGTTCCCATCGGGCCATTGAAAGTAGAAGAAGTTTTTAAAGTCCTATCCACTCCACAGTAGGATACTTGTTGAATCAACTTTGTGTTTTTGTGCATGAGTAGAACGCACCTTTCGCCACACATTCATTACATCCTTTCTTGTAAGGAATTGATCTCTCTTGGACATCATGCCACATAACAGAGGATTGTTGATGTGTCTATCCATTATTGCATTGACACTGATGTCCATGAGCAAAAGGCTTTCAATATAGCTTTTGCACTCCATGGATAGATTAGCGGCAAACATAGAACGATTCTCTCCACTTGTGTCATGAATTCCATGGAAAATTCACCGTTTTTATCTACGTGGAACATTTCTTTGTAGATAATATAGGCAACATCAGGTTTACCTTCCATAACCTTAACCATGAAGTGGTATTGATAACCTCACTTTTGTATAAACATCTTATGTGGTTTCTTCTCTGGTGGAGGTTGGTTTCTATTGTCTTTAGGACCGTATTGACACCAGTAGTTGCAAGAAAGGCATCATATCATCATGTTCAACCAAGAAAGTAAAATATCATTTGGCCATAGAAATGAATGTCGATATATACAAACCTCTTATACAAAATTGTTTTGCTATAATTTGTCATAGATGGGACAGGAGGTGGTAGGTTCTCTTATTATCTTGTCCAAAAATTTTGTTTCTACACCTTCAACAGAAGTTTCACCATGAATGAAATGATCAAGTCTCGTAAGAGGAATTGTTGCAACAAGGTCAGTGACCTTATCCTTGTTGATGAAAATAGTAGCCCATTCCAAATCGGAAGACAAAAAAGGAGAGCCTCCATTTTGTACATCTTGCACCTCCAATTCATCTAGCTTCTTCCATTTCAAACCTCTCCCCATTCTAGGAAATCACAACATTGGACGAATACTTAAAATTAGTGTGGGTTGTGTGAAGAAGAAGGATAAAATTATTCATTAAACATAGATAAAATGTGCTTGCATTGCTCTCACCCACGTAAAACCAATAGGACGTTCTGGCTTCAACCGAAGAAAATTAAAGGTGATAGATTCAATCGAGCTATGCATAAAATATAACACAAACGCATGTTGGAAATCGGATAGACCAACAACCCAAACACTGTGTTTTCCGAATAACAATTTTTTTATGCACTTTTCTTTCAATCATGCGAAATTCAAACACAACAATGGAATTTGTGGTTTGGAAGACATTCATACTGTCCTATAACATTCCATGATGCAAAACTGTAGGTGTTATGAATCAAGCAACCTACCATGAGAAAACCCTTGACAGTTGAACATGGACATTCAAATAACTGAAACCCAACACTATGTTTTCCAAATCACTTTTTTTTTTCCAATTGATTTTTTCAATCATGCAAAAGTTAAACACAACAATGGAATGTGTGATTTGGAAGATAGACATACTTATTGTAACATTCCATATTGCAAAACCTTGGGTTTTAAGAAGCAAGCAACCCACCATGACACAACCCCCGACATTTAAACAAGGAGATTCAAATAACTGGAACCTAGCACCGTGTTTCCCATTCAAATTTTTTTTGTGGACTTTTCTTATCAATCGATTGAAATTTATACACAACAATGGAATGTGTGATTTGGAAGATAGTCATACTATATTGTAACATTCCATAGTGAGACAAGGAAAGATAAAAACAACAAACTAATTTGACAAGATGATTACTTTTAGAATTCACAAATTCAAAAAATATAACATCAACACTATTCAACTCAACAAATATCATATTGAAGAATGATCGTAGAAGCACAAAGACATTTGTGATCAAGAAAATATTAATGAACTAAAGGATTCAATCCTATTTCCTTTTTTCTCAATACAAAATATGGGTTTAAAGGCTCAATGGCTGCGTAAGAAAATTGTCTGAAAATAGAAAATGCCCTTCTCCCCCCTTTTCGTCTCTTTCTTTCCTCCCAATTTTTTTTTCTACAATAATTGTTCACAATCCTCATTAAAAACACCAAGGTTGCAATAATTCATTAATAAACGGACACTGTTTCCATTATACCCTACAAATTCGGTCACTATTCATAATTATAAAATTTTCCTGCATGTAAAGTAAAGATT